>JAYKKI010000006.1:12280000-12650000 GCA_039881145.1 Druceiella hillmani | reverse complement strand
AAAATTTTTCAAACAAAATTAGAGCATTTCAATATAAACAAAACTTAAACACCATGTGCAGTGTTATATGTTACTGACTTTTGCTTGGTGCGCAGTCGCGATCGAATCAAACAAAAATAGTTAAAATTACACATTTGCAATTATACTATATGCGAATAAATTAATCGAAACACTTATCGCTCTTACGGGGCACTCTTATCGTATTATAACTGACACAGGCATAAAAATTATTTTACTATTTGCCTTTAATTAAGAAATTTACAACTTTATGTGAAGGTGTTGATGTAGCAATGTATATTGGCCCAGCGAATTCTTGATGAAAATACATCGTGTTTGTAATTACAAACCACTTAAAACTATTCCTGTGACTTAACTAATGAATTTTGTTAATTAATTTTTCGTCTACGGTTCAGCAAATCTATCTAGCATATAAAGATTAATTTAATGTCGAATGATCAAATCCACATTGTATAAGAGACTTCTAGCGATACTGTTGATAATGTTCACAAAAAATATGTTTCTCTATCTTTGAAATTATTAAAGTTAAAATTATGGTAATACATCATTACTACATGTTTTTCTAAAGTTTACTGAAAAACCATAGCGATAATTCTGATTTTAGTAGTTTTTGAGATATTCATAATATTTTTATGCCTGTAAAAGTTATACTAGGTAATCAATTTAAAAAAACATAGTGAATTTGTTTACATGGTGAAAAATAACATTAACTGTTTGAGTGCCGACGAGTGCCATCACGCTCGTGCGCGTACTAACTAAATTTGCCACGAGTGCGATGGCGCTCACGAAATCAGTTGCTGTTTATCGCACTGTAGGGGAGGTTGCTCGCACGCATCCCTAATTTTTTATCTTTCTACATGTTACATAAAGTTCAAATTATAATATTATTAGTAATTCAATTATAAAAAGGAGCCAGGAAAAGAAAATTTTTAACCCATAATGTCGGAATTCGAAAATAATTCGAGTGAAAATGATCATTTTTCAAGTTGTGAAGAAAGTGATAGTGGGAGTGACATTGCGGTGCGCCCACAATTTGGCGTAATGCAAATTTTAAGTGATAATGATAATAGTGACGATACCAATTATTTTGCTGATACGTAGGATTTACCGGACTGCGAAATAACGATGTGACCTTGATTTCAGTTTTTGTTATAATTTTTGTTCTCAATATATATTTCCATAATTTTCTTTGTATTTTATTATCCTTGTACAAGTTATTACGAAAACACCAAAAAAATTATTAAAGTTGGATAATTTTTGGAAGAGATACAGTTGTTTTTCGAGACAAGGGTAAATGACATCAAAAACAAAAGATTTCTTTGGCATTTTTAAGTATATATGAGTAAAAAACCATAGCACTAAAACGGTTAATATTTGTAAACGGTTAATTATAACTACTATATATACTTAAATATTTGTATATACTTCAGGGTTTATAGAACCCTCACACTGTGAAAACTCCACTCACACTTGACAGATTTATTTTTGTTCTTTAACATTTCTCTCCATCAAGTATCTGCCTAGCGTCACTGCTATGATCTCTTATCTGCAAATCAATTGATTGACATGCTAAAGTACTTATGTCACCAATATTCTACTTCGAGTGGCATTTTTTGCTCCTATTGATTGTAAAAAGCCTACGAATAACAGATAACAATTATTTGTACTGTACTGTAACAAAGACCTTTAGTTCGTCATTACTAATTTTGACCACTGGACTCATAGTTAAACTTGAAATTTCGGTGTTGCACTATGTTACTTCTGTAAGGTGACTTCGAATCATCAATAATAGAATACTAGCGTGACCCGTGCGAAGTCTTCGCATTATTTATTCCATTATGAAGCTCAGATGACAGATCAAACAAATATTTTACTAAAATTGACATATAGAGGCGCAAGTATCAAAAGCATTGAGCTAAAGCGCCACTTTATTTATACGTGAGTGGATTTGAAATTAAACAAAAATTTTACCGACCGTCAATCATATTGACGTTGAGCCATTAGATGGCAGCATTGCTGTTTTGTGTATATAATTTTAATAATTAATTAATTTGCAAAAACAATAGCAATAATAAATTTTTTAGTTGTGGATGCCAGGAGAGCAAGCAATTATCTATAAAATGATATATAATTTATGTGGATTAGTTGTAAGGTTTTTTCTAAAAAGGGAGTGTAACATCTTAACCTTAGCGTATTAATATATATGATGATGATGATATGATGATTAGAAACAAAATCAACAATCAAACTTATTGTATTGTAAAGCCAAACTTAAAGTTTATGAAATGGCCAGTACAAAAATCAAACCCTCATAGGTAAAGATTTCTATCACCTATATTTTGCTTTGCCAAGCTTGAAATTAATTGTTCTATCATCCGGTCCTGAAAAATTGTTCTAAATAAACCAGTAATATTCGGATTATATTTTAAAAATATTCTCTAAGTAGACTGGACCTTTTAAAAATGTTGTGCCTAATTTTATTTAGATCTTATAAAGTGGCAGACAAAAATCCTTTTCATATCATATATATTATTCAAGGTCATGAAAATTGCTTTAGAGAAATCTAACTTCTTATTTTTAGATTTGATGTTAATTTTGTTGCTGTTAACATTGAGTTTTATCTTGTTGCAAGCATTACAGGCAAGCAATTATTTAATATAGGACAAATAAATTTACCACTAACACATGGTCATAAGCCATGCTTTGATAGTGTGGTTCATCATAATGATTGTATGATTGTGGTCTAACTGTGACTGTAAAAAATTAGAATTGTTTTTCACTGTAGTTTGTGTTCATTGTCGGTGGTCCAGCAAGCCCCAATGTCACTTCTGATGCCGATTCAGTCAACACTTCTCACAGTATTAACGTAAAGAAAAACCTTTGTAGAATTTAATATATGTATATTGTGAAATATATATAGTATAGTAGAACATTGAATTCATCTTAACTGCTTTAGTGCCATGGTTTTTTACTCATATATACTTAAAAATGCCGAAGAAATCTTTTGTTTTTGATATCATTTACACTCATCTCCAAAAAACTGTATCTTCCAAAAATTATCCAATTTTAATAATTTTTTCCGTATTTTCACTATCACTCAAAATTTGCATTACGCCAAATTGTGAACGCACCACAATGTCACTCCCACTATCACTTTCTTCACAGCTTGAAAAACGATAATTTTCACTTGAATTATTTTCGTATTCCGACATTATGAGTTAAAAATTTTCTTTTCCTGGATCCTTTTTATATTGTAATTACTAATAATATTATAATTTAAACTTTATGTAACACGTAGAAAGATAAAAAATTAGCGATGTCTGTGAGCGACCTCGCCTACCGCGCGCTAAACAGCAACTGATTTCTCACAATCAAAGTATGAACAATCCTTTGAAGGTATTCCAAAAGTATCTATAAGGTCTAGTAAGAAAAATGCAGTTAATTTACGTTTTAAAGTATGAGTGATAATACCATTTTTTAAAAAAGTGAATTAGATTTTCCAGAGTATTATTATTATATATAATACGCTATCACCAGGTGGCCCTTTGCGTATTTCTAACGCGTAAGATGGTGGCTTCTAAGCAGAATCATCATCCATAGATTGCATATAATAGAACATTGAATTCATATTAATTTAATTTAAAAATCTGTTAAAAAAAATTATTGAAGAAATATTTTCATTTCCATATCAAAACTTAAAAATCCCTAATATTCAAAAAAGCATAAGGACATGTGAGATTTCACAATTATAGTATTCTAAAATGTAATAATTTCAAAAGTATATTTGGATTCTCAAGTGGTTTCAAAAGCATACTTCAACGTTTGTCTGAGTTCAATGCTGTTCAGATAGATTATAATCTGGAAGCTTGCAGCACTGGATTTATGAATGGTTTGTTGATGACATGTACAGCTGAAAATAAAAAAATACATATACAAAGACAGATAACACATATATATGGATGTTATTGCAAATTGTCTGGTATATATTTCTTGACATGTCAATGGAAGAAATTTATTTGCAAATTTTAGTAAAACTTTCAATTCAATTTTGTGTTTTTACAATTATTACAGTATATATTTTATTACTTAGAAGTATTTCCACCAGTTTTCATAAACATTTTTCACAAGAATAATTGCAACCAAAGGGGTTATTCTTTTAACAAGTCCAAAAGATTTGGTTCAATCACAATATTTGTATTGAAATCGACATAGATTAAGTTTTTAAATAAATATGATCCAGCCATACACACACGCAGATCTTCTTTTTTTTTCTACATTCCTTAACATTTTTAATCATATCTTCTAGGAAACGTAAAAGGGGTGTACTATTTACAGAAAGGGCATATCGTAAACTATGATTATCCTTAGTTGATTTACTTAAACTATGATTATCCTTAGTTGATTTATTAAAAGTATCAAACAATTTCTTAACATCTGCAATAAAATTTGCTGGGTATATAGCTTATGCCTCCATTTTTTGACGAGTAATTAAAACACACCAGAATCACTGAAAGTTGGTGCTGCATACTTCACCTTCATAGACTGAAAATTAGTTATATTTATATGATGATGACCATTTGACAATATTACCTTTATACATCAAATTGTATTTATTTAAAGTATTTCTAAGAGATTTTAATAAATGGTGTGGATCATAAAAAAAGAAAATCCTAACATTATATAAAAAATATGACCTATTTACATCAATGTTTAATTTTTTTGCCAAACCCAGATTTTATATCCCAAACCCTGATTTTACATCCCAAACCCTGATCACAAATTTTCGTACAAAATTGACATCCAACATACAACAATGATGATAAAATTTCGTCATTTAGAGACATTATGAGATTTTTATGTTCACCGAAACAATTCAAAATTATAATGAAAAATTAATATATACTGAAAAAATGAAAACAAGTTCTCAGCAAACTGATTGCTTTGCAATTGAGACATGCTTTTTTAAAGCATAAATTAATAAAAAATTACGGTGTGGCTATATGAAAGAGCGGAATAGCTGACACATAGTTAAACGCAGCATAGCTGTTATGCTGTATTTATTGCGGCGGATTTGAATCTTCTACTATTCCGCCCTTACGTTAATAGTTGCTCTGGATTAAGCTACTTTTGATTGCTAAGGTCAATAAAGCATAAGAAAAAGTATGGTGCTCACTGCGCCACACAGCATTAGTTGACGTGACATTCAGCAACACCTATAATAAATTGAATGCATTTAGCTCCATCGGTTATTTTTTATATATACTTTCTTCATTGCACCTTATATGTGCAACAAACCCCGAATTAGCTGATCATATAAAATTTTCAGCCTCAGCTTTCCTTTCTATACTTACTCTATGATATGCAGTGTTCATCTTTCGAATGGATAGTGTTCATCTTTCGGGAAGAAAATACTATTTGCTCCAGTAGCTTTTATTTGTGCTCCAAAGGTTAAACAATAATTTTATTCCATCTGAAACATTTTGGGGGGTTTGAGCTATCACTTCTAAGTGCTCTATTCTGAGTCAACTTTTTATTATGAGCACAATCCAAATAATCAGTAAGTTCCATGGAAATAACTTGGAGATCATAAAACTTTTCTAACACCGCCAAATTCATATCAAGAACTTGGTGAAACAGTGCTTTACATGTGGTTTGTTGTAGTTTCAAATTGACTTTTTGCTTTACATTTTTGTATTTTATTCTTCATTGTGTCAAATAATTTATTTCAGAAATTAAGATATTAATTTCTCTTGATAAATCCCTCGTACAAAAAAATTCCATGTAATTTATCTAGTTCATTTAGTGTAAATCCAAACATTCCGTTGTGTAAATCTAAAAGTGTAATTCCGAACATCCACGCATCCAAACATTTCCGAGTCCACTAATATAATTATAAGTTAAAGCAGATAGTTTTTTATGTTTATACACTTATTGAGTTAAACAAATAATTTGTTATTTGAAGTATACAAAAGTTATGTCGATTGTATATGATGCAATACAGAGCTGATAGGGTATTCGGATTCTGACTTTTCAGGTGATTTAGATTCTCGAAAATCCAATACGGGATACATATTCTTATTGAATGGTGGGCTTGCCACTTGGGCAAGTCGAAAACAAAATACTGTAGCAGTCAACGACATAATCTGAGTATATGGTTGGTAGTGATGCAACGAAAGAGATATTGTGACTTAAACAATTTTTATTAATTATAGGTGAACCACAAAATTCTGTAACAATGAACATAGACAAGCAGAGTGCAATTAAAATGATACATAATCCAGTATTTCAGTTAGAGAAAAGGTTGAAAAGAAAGTGATCCATATTGAATACGTTGAAAGCTTGATTGGCTGCTTTTCTTACCAAAGCTTTACCACTTAACAAGTTGAATTACATAAAAGATAGTATTATGAAATATTTTGTATATCAATAAAAAATTTAATTATTCATGAAAACCTTCTAAATTTAAGTGGGAGTATTAGCAATATAAATTTGATGGTGTTACCATAAACAAACAAAAAAAAATATATATATATATTGCGTCTCTGATCTAAAAGTTGTTGACGATTTTAATTATTTCACTGCTTAAAATAAAATTAATAAAATAGCTGTTTTGCACAATAGATGTGGAGATATTCTTAAGTGATAATGTATTTGTTTCAGGTTATATCGTCAACATCTTTTAAATTTTGGTGGTCGTGAATCAGCTCCGAGACTCAGCATAGCGAAGGAAGATGTTACTATTACGGAATCCTTGTCACGTATGTTTTTGATTAATTATTTTTCATATATCTGAAGCTTTAATTTGTTTCTGTGCTCATCTTGCTTTCTTGTATGATCTTCTTTAATTTAGTTGTAGAAATGTAGTATAGTTTAAAAAAACTGATATATTTTAGAATAAGTCATATAGTTAAGCAATTTACAAAAGGAAAAGGCAAAAAATAAAAGAGAATTTATGATACAAATACAAAACGAGGGGAAAGTTATCTTTGCAATGATAACTTTCCCCTCGTTTTAAAGAAACAAAGATAACAGTAAAAACCTAACAGAGTACATAACAACCTTTGAGAAATCATAACTAAATTTAAACAATATTGATGGTTTTTTTTACAATTTATTAAATGTGTTACCATTGCTGAAATAATTTGAAAGTAAACTACAAGTGGATAAAAAAGACCCCCTCCCGCCCCCCCACCCCCGATTTGGAAATGAAGTGAAATAAATTTTTTTTTTTATTTTTAATTAATTTAAATTAATGAAAATGTTTATTATAATTTACATCATCAAGTGGCAATGTCAGTTTTTGATACACTGATTTAGCCTCCTCTGATAGTTTGATATTTGAGCCATTTCTGGCAGAATGGCGGCAACTTGCTACGTTGTCGCTAACTTCCAATGTTTGAGAACCATATTGGTACACCTTACTTTTAAGATAGCCCATCATACAGAAAATCTGGCAAATGCGACGGTCTCCTAACGTCACAACGCAAGGAAGTAACTCAGAAGTTAGAACTCTCAGAAGTTAGAGTAAACAAAATGTATGGGTTGTTGTGCCATCTTGTTGAAACCACATATTTTCTTGTACATGTTTATTGAAAAAGTCACCCAATCTAAGCCGAAGAAAGTTCTGTAACATTGCACTATACCGATCAGTGGTCACCATTACAGCCACACCTTCCTCTTTAAAAAAGTACAAACTCCACACAACAAACTCAAAAACAAGCACATCACATTGTAACTTTTGGGCTGTGAAATGGTCATTGGTGAAGTACATGGTTGAGACCAATACTGAAAATTTTATTTCATGACCCGTACCCAATTTCCTGGCTAAAATTATGGATACCCTTTCGATTTTCATAAATTTTCATAAATGTTATATTTTAAACTCACTCGATATAATTGCACTCAATATAATTGTTTGAACTCATTTATGAAGTTTGATCGAGCCATATGGAATGTGGAATATTACAAACAAGTGTTTATTAAACATTTCACACCTTCAAAATGAAAGTGACTCAATTAAAAAGTAGTAACTTTGGGAAACAGTATTTAAAGTTTTAACATTTAGCTTGGTCTTGAAATAATCAGTGTAGAAGACAGTCTGTAAGGGACCAAGATACGTACACATTTACTTCTATTCAATAACGTATAGGTGATGAAGAATATTTTTATGGGTCTTTCAATGCCATTAATTCAATTTCTTTTTTGTTTTTGAGTTAGATTTATTTCATTTTGAAGGTGCGATATACGTGTACATAGACTGTGGCTTGGTACATCACAGTCACATAAAAATGCTGCCATTTGAAGTTTCTACTCCAATAAACTCCACATTTCCTACCAAATGTAAAAAAATTACAATTTAATTCATTTTTATCTATTATTGTTTCCAAATATAACCACTTACCCTTATAGAAAATCTTAAATGCAGAAGTTCTGATGAATGTTTACCACATTGAATGATTATTGTATGCCAAGATGTAGTTAAATTTTGAAGGGAATCATGTAATTTGTCAAGTCCGTGTGCGTGTTTTAAAAATATATAACATATTATTGTTAGATCAGCCTGTAATAAAGGGGTCACTTAACACAATGCTGTTTTATCCATATTCAGCATACTGTTAGTTTTGAAAGTTTAAGCCTTTTCTTGAAAGTACAAATATTTAACACCTCTATTTATCCTACTAACATGATTTATTATTCCAATTTTTATTCTAGAAATATCATGCTCCTCTGTCCCCTTTGATTCACTGTCATCCTGTACCCTGTCATCGAGCAGTCGAGAAGATCCTTTCCCATCCTTTAGCAAAGCAAATGAAATGAATGCTGGAAAAACTGAATTTAAACATTACATTTTGAAATCTAAAAATGAACATCCATCATTTGAAAATACTAACAGTTTAAAACATGTTACCAGTATTACATGTTGCCTCTTGCGGAATCAACAATTCAAAACAATGAGAGCGTCGCGTGATTATCAAACTCAAAATCGAAATGATCATTTACCGGACGTAACATATGATGTTAGACAATGTCAGAAGCGAGAAATAGAAAATTCTTTGAACAATATTATTAGTAAATTGAATAGAAGCAATGAGCAACACATGCAGAGATATAGATTGCGCAATAGTGTGAAGTCCACTAATTTAAGTCTAGGTAAAAATTCATATCGATTAATTTCTCGAACGATGTATGATGTTGAAGCATTTCACGTGTTGAGTTCGGTATTCAATAATTACATAGAGAATTCTTCCAGATCTACCTCGACAAACTGTGTTGATATAACCGATACGGCTAACAAAAGTTATACATACATCGCACCAGCGGAAAATGCAACATATAAATCTGAACCAAACATGATTATCCATGATGATAAAACAGTGAATTCAAAGCAAGAAATTAATTATTTATCCAAAAAATGTTCAATAGCCGAAGATAACAATGAAAAAGAAACATTAATTGAAAGTCAATATGACAGAATTACAGACAGTGCAACATTAAAAGCTTCCCTTAAAATAAGGGAGCTATTGAGTAATATATTGGATAGTAGAGTGGATAACCCCAATGTCACCATGAATATACAGAAGTCGTGCCTCAAAATAATAAACAAAATAGATTCTTTGATAGCAAAGAAACTGCAGCTTGATAGTGAGTTCGATGATTTAAAATCGGCATACGGGAGTGCAAAACTTGCTGAAGTAAACTGTCTTAAAAAGAAGGAGGGTGTAGCTTGGCACGTAACAGATACTTTGAAGAATACTGATTCGAGTGAAGGAAGCATCAATTACTCCGATAATATGAAAAATCGTTCCATGAGTTCAACCACAATCGATCAAGATCTAGATTCATCTATAATATCTGAAGACAATACGGTACATTCATCTATAAGCAGTATACCAAGTTTGGAAGATTGCGATGTCAATGAAATGATGATGAACATTGTAAGTATGTTACCGCCGATTGAAGCTGGTAAAAAAATGCATGTCCAAAGGGTATGCCCCAATAAAGTGACAGGCAAGAACCAATTTGTTTCAAGTGACAATAGACAAAATATTTGTGCTAATTTTGGTGTTTCGTTCGGGAGAACGTATCAAGTTCAGTATTGCTCCATGCAGAGTGCATTGATGCCTTCCAATTGCGAAAGTGAAAAAGTCAAGATTAATTTAGAAAATAAAATTCTGTTTCCATCTCCAGAAGAAAAAACTTCTCAAGGTTGCTTTAATTTCTTTTCGCAATATGTACGTAGAAAAGGTTGAGTTTGAAGTAGAATATATTTGATTATATTTATTGGTAGAGTATATTGAAGATTTTATATATTTCAAAGTTGTCACTGTGCATCATGATAGTTGTCACTGGAATTGAGTAGGTTGTGAAACAAGTATAAAAGTGTAGACACATAGAAATTAGAATAATTACATGTATAATACATTATAGATTTTTTTTCCTCTGGATTGCAATCTGTCTCCGTCAATGGGACATTTGGCAATTTTTGTAATTGTATGTCCTTAAAGTCTTGCGAGATAGGTGTCCAGTTCTTATAAATGTTTACTGCCTTTCCTCATATGAGGTCCTTGGGTATCTTACGTTTAAGTCTTCTAGCAAGTAAGGTGTCTGCCATGAGGATTTGGGCTAATTAATTGGGATGACTGTCCATTCTATTTTTATAATTTTCAGTAATTATCTTGGTCCTTTCCACGACTGTAATTACACATAGGGTTTTATGTAAGATTTTGTTTGTAATGTACCAAGGCACCTGGGCTATCACTCGCAGGATTTTGGATTGGAATCTCTGGATAAAGTTGATGTTAGACTTGGACCTGGTGCCCCGCAGCTGAATCCCGTACGTCCAGATAGGTGTAATGATACATTTATAAGTCATAAGTTTTTACTGGAGGGATAGTTGCAATTGCTTATGTATCATCCAGTGCATCTTCGTGTTTAGCATATCAAACGTATTGATTCTAAAAGGAAACAATCCTTTTAGAATCAATACGTTTACGTCATTTAAGACGTTGGTCCAGATGCAGCCTAACGTACCTAACATCATTTTCTTCAGAAATTTATACACCATTGATTTGTGTGGGAGGGCAGGTTTTGCACCGAAGGGTGAATGTTATGTGAACTGATATTGTCTCATTGACCTTAATATGTCATTTTTTCAACCAAAGTGCCATTTCAGTTTAATGGTTTTGCAGGATATTTATTGCCATGTTTGGTTCGGGGTATGTTACTAATATAGCTGTGTCGTCAGCAAATGTGCCAATTATGGTATGGACCTTAGTTGGAAGGTCATATGTATAAATGAGGGAGAGTACATGGCCCAACACACTACCCTGTGGCATACCCGCTTTAATTTTATGGAGACCGGTAATTGCATCACCATACTTCACCATAGAGCGCCTGTCACTCAGATAGTTGTCAAGTATTTTGAGGACTCGGTGTGATAAATTGACTTTGTATAGTAACCACTCATGCCACACCTTGTCAAATGCCTCTGATATATAAAGAAACACCGCAGCACAATATAGTTTACTATTAAAGGCTATATATATATTTCCTACTTTTCTGTGAACTGGGTCTATTGTGCCATGTCTTTGACGAAAACAGAATTGGTGCGAAGGTATAAGTTTTTTACTTTCTATTGTTGGTAGAATCCGCCTCAGAAAAGTGTTTAAAATATTTTGAATGGTATAGGCAGCAGGCTGATTAGTCTGTACGATTATGGTTCATGTGCGTTTTTACTAGGTTTCAGTATCATGATTGTTTGTGAGACTTTCCACTGTGGGGGGAAAATATGCGTTCCCATGATGGCATTAAAAATGAGTTTCAGGTTGGTGATATTATTGCAGGTAGTTCTCTCAAGATGGAGGATGTAATTAGGTCGTACCCTAGAGCCTTTTTAGGATCAATGCGCCTAATGGCAGATATCACCTCGGCGTTGGTATAGAATTTAAGCACTGAATTATCTGTATGAGTAGTTTTCATTCTCCGCAGCACCCTCGAAGTCGTGGGAGATGAAGACACTTGCAAGGTGCGTTGCAAATGTGTCTGCGTTCTCCTTATTGCTGGACCATTTGCCACAATCCTTACCTTGCTCTTTAAAATTTGCTCTTTGCCTTAGTTTGCTCTTTAAAATTTCAGGAAATCTTCACCTCATTGTTTCTTTCTTTGTTTAGTTCTCTTTTCAGTATTCTCGATATGTGGTTCAGTTTTTTTTTTGTGAGGTGTTTTGCCATTCTCTGCGCATTTTTCTTTTCTCGGCTACTAGTCTAAAGATTTTACGAGAGAAGTTTACGACTGGATTTTTTACATTCGATGGGGGGGGGGGGTGGAAGCTTTCCCAGCAGTCTGTATTTCTACTATATAGTGTAGGCATTCTGCTTTTCATGATAACTTTTCCAAAGAGCATGAACAGGACAGGTGAATAGTTAGATGACAATTCGTAGCAAGATTCAGCAGTTATGGATGTACTTGCAATACCCTTAGTTATACAGAAATCAATAAGGTCAGGAATCATCTTTAGATCTGACGGCCAGTTGGTCAGTTCGCCAAATGATACTGTTTTTAAGCCCAGTTTTAAAACACATTTAAGGAGTTTCCTTTGGGTGAGTTATTCTAGACCCCCTATGGATGTTTTTTGCATTGTAATTACCATTAGCGATAAATTTAGTGCCTAGTGCTTCAAAGAATTGCATGTAATCTACACATTTAAGTTTGTGTCGTGGTGAACTGTAGATGGCCGAGATGGTAATGGGTCCAGAGACGTCCTGGATAACAACACTAGCAGCTTGAATATAGTCCTTTTGGAAATTGTTTATTTGATAGTCTTTAATGTTGGATCTTATAATCACCACTGCTCCACCTAGTGGTAAAATGGGTCTCTGATATAAGCATTATAACCATACTTTTAGTGTTTAGGAACACAATTAATTCTTTAATATAATATGACAGCCCATCGGCGTTCCATTCCCCAATTCTCGGAGTGAAGGTTGGGTAATTTTTGTCATAAGTTCGACAAGGAGTGTCATTACTGTATTCATTTTTTGTATGGCTGCCTGTAGAAGATCTGTTATTTCCTTTTGGAAAGTCGTAGCCTGTCCTTAGCTTGATATAAGTTGATCAACTTTATTCATTTCGGGTGGTGTATGTGATCGCAACGCTCTTGCATACAAGTTTTTTGACTTTCCTATTATTTCAGTTTCGTTATTTATTTACTCTTGTCCGGGTTCCCATCTTGGTTGTATTTTGTCGTAGAGGGAGAGATATTTATTTCTCTGTAGGTCTTTGTAGACCATACATCCCTTGTAGTTAAACGGGTGGCTACCCTCACATAGAACGCATTTCAGAGCATCTGAACATTTTTTGCGATTACAGTTGCAAGTCTCGTGTTCTCCTGCGCATTTGACGCATCACGGTTTGCAATAGCAAAACTCTTTCTTGTGACCGTACCTCTGACATCTTGCATATTATGGAAGCTCACCTTTGGTGCGCACAATGGTTCTATGACTTTTGGCAGTCTAGTAGGGTTTTTATATTATATGTGTGTTTGTTCTTTATTTCAGGTTTCAAGTCAATGAAAAATAGTGGTAAAGATAATTTTGTGAACCTTTGGTTGGCGTTCGAAATGTTGGTAACTGTATGACCATGACCTTCGAGCTCTTTTTTGATTACCTCGATATCTGTTGAGTAGTGCAATTTCTTGATAACCACCTTGAATCCTCTATCCTGCTTTAGTTTGTGGTGTGTTCAGTATTTTTGGCCTTGAGTTCTTTAACAATGATATTATATGTGTCTGGGGATTTACTTTGTATTTTAACTCGGTCGTCTCTAAGCATTTTTATAACATACTGATCTTTTGCAACTTGGAAGAAGAGAACACATATCGGTTCTATATTTTTAATTCTATCCACAATTATCGGCTATCTTTTTGTTCTAATTGTGTTGCAGCCGTGGGGTGTTCACTTTCTTCATCAAAGAGAACTGCAAAACTATGAGATGTAGGTATAGGCTAGCTGAGCCAGTAATCATCATCAAGTTTTACCTGCTTAGGATGTTATGTTGAAGAGGCCTTGCATCAAGGATGCTTCTGTGAAAGATCTGTTGGTTTAGAACCTTTTTATTTGGTGCTGCTCTGGTTCTGTTCACAATGCAGCGTAGATCCTTCAGACCAGTAGTATGGGGCTTGAGTATCCACACCTCCGTGATATTCGGTAGTAGATTTCACACTCCCAGACCCGGATATTTGGGAGCGCCGGGGGCTAACCGGAGAGCATGGCAAATCACATTCTACATTTTCCGACATTTCATCAGTAAGAAGGTGGGTAGTAGATACAGAGGTTCCCCCAGCCCCACACCCGCACTTTTTGAGGCTATTTAGTTCCTCAAGTTTACTGGACACCTACACAGAGTAAAAGTCTATGGTTATCGGGTTATTTACTGCCCCCAACACTTGGCATTGGCGATATTTTACAGTTGATCTTGTGCTGGTAGATGTGCACATTTCACGGTATCGTCCGTAGCTAACCCTCATTTTCTCATCTGGGCTTGGGACCAGTAATAGCAGAGTTAAACATTATATATGTTATTATTAACTATAAAGTAAGATTAACGAATTTTGAAATTGTAAAGAATTGAAATTATTAGAGTTCTGGGTTTGTTTATGTACATTAATAGACTTTATAAAATACATGCCTAAATTTACATTCATGCTATTATATCTATTGCCCATATATTGTAAACATCATTTGTTATCAAGATAACATTCTGTGTATTTGTGGGTGAATCATATCAGAGCTGACAGAAATCCAAAGCAGTCACATTTACGGGACTTGCATAGAAGGTGCTTTTGTAACCAAATTTTTGGTGCATCACAAGGCAGTGTCCAAGATTGTCCTATTATACAAACATGCAAATGGATTTGAAATACACCATCTGATAAACATCAGCGTAGACGGAAATACGTATTGAGTCAAAGAGACAGACAAATATTGCATAGGATTGAAAGCAACAAGTCCACAACATTGTATACTCTTTATATACTCTTAATACAACTCCACATGCAAGAATTTTTTGTCATACAAATTGAGGTTATATAAATCTTTGTTGTATTTCCATATTTTTGTTAACCCCTGTATCTTAAAAAAGTGGATATGTTCTGTAATTAAAATGTTGACTCTTTCAATGTTCATAGGATAAAACACTACAGCAAAATGCTAAGGGAAACCAATAAAATTGCTGATAATTAACCTTAAAAATATTGAAGTTACACAGCACCAAACTCCTGTTACTAGATATATTATTATACTGTGACTATCCGCTACTGGAAATAGGCCTTTCCCAAGGCGCACCACGATGCATGGCCTTCTGTCTTCCATATTTCCGTCTTTGCCTGCCAATTTTTTTAGGTCATCAGTCATTTCACAGTGCACTTTGAGGTTCGTGGTCCCCATTTGAGAACTCATCTATCCCATCGGTTATCGGTTGTCCAGCAAATGTGGCCTACACTATTTCAGTCCTTCGTCGGACTTCTTCATTTTAGATTGTATACTTCAAAGACAGCCCAAGTTTAACACTTTTTATCTCAGGCCGGCTGTGAGTGTCCTTGTTTCAGCACCATGTGTTATTCAGAACACACTTATTATACATCTTTGTCTTTAATGATAAGAAAATGAGCGACGTGAAGACCTGATGCAATTTCCTAATCACTGCCTGGCCCAAACGAATTCTTCTGCCAGCTGCTTTAAGAAAGTTGTTTCTATCCTGATGAATCATTTGTCCTAGGTAGACAAACTCTTGAAATATTAATATTTTTTCCCTTTCCCTAAAACTGCTTAAGTTAAAATTATCACAAAAATTTCAAGTTTACTAGAAAACTCTGGTGATGATTGTAGATTTCATAATTTTAGATATGAATTGTATTGTAGATTTCATACTTAGTCAAGTTTATTTATTTTAATACTAAAAACATTATAAAACTTCTTATAAAAGTTTTATTATAAAAAGTGAGAACTATAAACAAATTGAATGTCAAAAGGAAAGGAGGAGGCATACCTGATAATATTTGGATATTGAAAGACGTGTTTTTTAAAACAAAAAAACTTTAATTTGTTTTTATAATTTTTACATAATATTAAATTGTGGTATTTTTAGGTCTGGGCAGCCCCACGGGTGCTGGTGGAATTCGTGGTCCACAAGGTAGCTTTGTATCAGGTACACCAGGTGGCAGATTAGCTTCATGGATTGTCGGTGAGTTGTTCACATATTAATCTGCTCTTTCATACTGATCCATACTTATATTAATGCACAAATCTGAAATCAATAATGTTGTATTGCACAATACTATTGATTCCACCTTTACTTTGTAATTTTAACAGGATATACATGATAAGTTACATAATAAAGACTTTTATCTCTGTCGATAGAATTTAAAGGACAGTAATATTTATACAGGTTCGAAATTAAATTTGTGCTATATTTTATTTTGATTATGCAGTTGGTTATGGACAATAATGAAAATAATACTTCAAATTGCTTCAACTCTTTTCAACAACTAAGATAAACTAAAGGGCCACCAGTTGTTTTATTATTTAACCGTTTTAGTGCCATGGATTATCTTTCAAAGAAATCTTTTGTTTTGATGTCATTTACCCTTATCTCAAAAAAAAACTGTATCTCTTCCAAAAATTATCCAATTTTAATAATTTTTTCGGTGTTTTCTTAATAAAAACTTGTACAAGAATAATAAGATACAAAGAAAATTATGGAAATATATATTGTAAACAAAAATTATAACAAAAACCGAAATCAAGGTCACATTGTATTTTCACAGTTCAGTGCCGACGAGTGCCATCGCTCTTGTGCGCGTACTAACTAAATTTGCCTCCTGGCCTGGCCTTCCAAAATTACGGAACCAAAAATCGTGAAAAAATAGAGTTGGTTTAACCGTTTGAGTGCCGACGAGCGCATTGCGCTCGTGCGCGTTCTAACTGAATTTGCCAGGAGCGCGATGGCACTCGAGAAATCAGTTGCTATTTAGCGCGCGGTAAGGGAGGTCGCTCGCACACATCGCTAATTTTTTATCTTTCTACGTGTTACATAAAGTTCAAATTATAATATTATTAGTAATTACAATATAAAAAGGATCCAGGAAAAGAAAATTTTTAACCCATAATGTCGGAATACGAAAATAATTCGGGTTAAAATCGTTTTTCAAGTTGTGAAGAAAGTGATAGTGGGAGTGACATTGTGGTGCGCTCACAATTTGGCGTAATGCAAATTTTGAGTGATAGTGATAATAGTGATGATAACAATTATTTTGCTGATACGGAGGATGTACCGGACTGCGAAAATACGATGTGACCTTGATTTCAGTTTTTGTTATAATTTTTGTTCACAATATATATTTCCGTAATTTTCTTTGTATTTTATTATCCTTGTACAAGTTTTATTAAGAAAACACCGAAAAAATTATTAAAATTGGATAATTTTTGGAAGAGGTACCGTTTTTTTTCGAGACAAGGGTTAATGACATCAAAAACTAAAGATTTCTTTGGCATTTTTAAGTATATATGAGTAAAGAACCATGGCACTAAAACGGTTAATGTATTTATGATAACTAGTACTGACTGGGTTTTCACTCAATTTCGAACGGTCAAATCGACATGCTTTATCTGAATGAAAAGTAACACAATTTTATTAAAAATTTCTAATTTGAAATTTTAGAACAAGTTTTTCTGACAACCATTTCTCATGTGCAGAATCAGGTGGTCCGCTGGAAAGTGCCGGGCGGGAACTGGGGCAGGCACAGCTCTCAGTGCAACAGTTACAGCGGCTGCTAGAAGCGCTTGAATTGCAGCAACAAGTGCATCACGATACTGATGTGAGTGTGTTTGTTTTATGTACAACGCTTACAGGGCGATTTTAATGCTAAAAGCTCTGTAATTAACTTCACACTTGCTTATTTTGTTTTTAACAAAACTTACAATTGTACATGTTGATCCAAGTTTGTCTAAATATATTGGTGTTAAAACAATGTTTTATATATTATTTTGTCCACCAAAGTCACATATGAAGATAGCGACATTGTGTAATGATAATTGTAAAACGTAACTATTTGCGTGGAAAGTTTCTTACTGTATTTAATCCCAGCTTCAATACTTAATGATAATTGAAACGTATTTGTACGTTTAATGAGTCATACACTTGTGGTAATCATAATTTTATATATTTAGTTAAAATATCACATTAAACATATTTTGCTGTGGCTAATGATAAATGGTCACTAATATTAGATTCTCTGCCTGAAGACGTATGAAATCTTGGGCACAATTTCTGGAGGAACTTGTATTTATGATACCGAATTGATATTTGTGAGCAGTATTAATGATTTTAGTACTAAACACACAAAAATATTTAGCATATAAATTGTAAAATTAATACTCATCAGAAGCTGAACAGGAGTGGATGTAACATTGTCATCAGTGCTACCGAGACAAATGATAAACTTTAAATATGCCCTCCACTTTATAACTGATCTGATTATACCATAACCACTAATTGCTGAGGATTTGTTGTTTAAGAGTAACTAAATTTTATATTTCTCTATTACTTATATTTTTTATACATCTCATATTCCCAACGAGCAATGGCATAGAGCATATGGGATATTATGACACATAAACCGCAACCAGCATAACTATTACTTCTCTTGCCTTCGGAATGTGCCAGGTTTGACACTGAGAATGAAAACTAGAAAAATGATTTACTATAATTTTCCCTTTAGAATGTTGGTAACAAGTTTAGGATTCGTCGATCGGTAATTCTCCCACATGAGCTTGTAAACACTAACATTGTAACTAAAGACCAATGAATATTATATCTGATCATGTCAATCAGGTATCACTGGAAGGAGCGTCACCCAATGTGAAGAAGGACAGGCGCAAGTTTGGCCTGCGTAAGAAGAAATCCACCTCCAGCAAATGTGGCTCTGTAGACCTGCTACCGCCTCAAATTGATCCCTCGCTGTCACATACCGTATGTTACACCATCGTTGTTATTGTTGTTATACAGTTGCACAATCTCTCTGGTCAAAAGTTCAGTGATAAAAGCCAAACTTGTAATTTTTCTGTTTTTTTAGTTTGCTAGTTGCTTTTCGAAACTTGATAACATTTATACTCTAAAAATTCCCTCTAAATTTCCCTTGTAAAAATTTATATTTCAAAAATTGTCTTGTATTGCATAGGTACTGACTAAATAATGCACGTCTATTGATTATTTAAGGATTACGTAATGAATCGTTTCTTATAGCCTCTGCATATGACCAAATATACAGAAAAAAATGTTTCCTTTATTGAAATACATTTAATTAGTTTTAGTTTTCATGGCATATTTACAGCAATATGATAAGTAATCTGTCATAAGACTTTACGATCATAGAAATCAGAAAATATGGCAATTAAACTCAGTCTCCAATATCTCATAAATCAATGATGGATTATTAAATCACTTTACAATTGAGTAGAAAAATCTGGAAACTGTTATTATATATGTAAATTACTCTCACGCCATAAAATGTCTGTAAATTACACTGACGCCATAAAATAAATATATAAATAACACTATGATCACAGCAGTAATACGATCATGTGCATTCTATAAATAGTTATCAGTTATCTTGTTGTAATGAAAGTTTAACTGGAATTCCTAGATGCTACAGTGACAGGTGTGTTTATAAATCAAAATTTGGAGAACAGATGTGAGTTATCGATACGACACTAATCACACTCTGAAGTCTCTTATCTGCCTTCAAATAGTTGAGATTGAAAATCAAGTAGTATTACGTAAAATTTATAGACTGTACATACATACATACGTAAAAGTTATAGACAAGAGAATGTATCAGTTTCTCTCAACTTTCTGACCATAGTTTTGATTATTTATTGCATTATGCGTTGTACATTCAATGTTTTCGGATGTAATAAATATGTCTAATTTTAAATGTTTATGGTATTTAAAAAAAATGTGCATTTGGTTTCTAGAGACTTTGCACTCTGGAAACGTAACATAAATGCTTACCAAAAATACTATAAATATCTATAACATATCTTTGATTAATTTTTGGAGTACCATAGTGAAACAAAGAATCCTATAAGGAAACCCTGTGTCTGTCATAACCTATTATTTTCTGTAGTTTCGGACCTTTTGATCTTGCAGACCTTTTGATTTTGCATGTGATGCTTGAAATGATGTTAATATTTTTATTATTCTATTAACCGCAATGGTTAACATTTTTATCTATTTATCTATTTGAATTCCAATATTATAGATTTTATAGAGCCACTTCTACACCAATACACCAAGAAAAAATATTTGTACAAAAATAAACATAAAAAGTAAAAAAAAATTAACACAAGTGCACAACTTAATAATAAGTATTATTCAAAGAGACATACCCATCTCGAAGTTCATGGTGAATATCGTTTACCTTTATCTCGGTATACATTATAAAATCATAAGTAGAAAAATCATAGGACAGGTTCCAAATGAAAATGAAGTTCCATTTATCATTTAGCAGCTTTTAGTATGTTTGAGAAGTATTATGTTTGTTAAATATGGGGGTATCACTGGAAAGGGCTTATAATAAAGGACTGAAAAATATTTTTTGTCATAATATATGTTTAGATATATATACTGAAAAATATATGTAAAAAATATGTTCTTCCCCCTTATTTCTGAAACTATGCAATCTAAACTTATAAAGAAATAGGGTTTTTAGAAGTACAAAGATTATAAGAAAATTGAGTGATGGGATAATCATATAGATTGTGTAATTTTTTAAATATGCACTATTTTTTGCCAGCAAAAAATATATTGCATATTTACGTTGTGAAAAATTATTTTTGTGAATATTTTATTCTATGTACCCTCAAATGTTTAGAAGTACCTAAAGGAATAAGCGACCCTCGTAGTGAGAGTTCTTCTCAAGTTTGATAGATTGTTTATTTCTATCTCTGAGTCACATTGTTATGCCCCTAAGTCTATTTCAAATTTACGATTTCCACCCCTCAATTTCCATACATTTATGGGGTGAATTTCGAAAATGTTTTTCTTACTGGGCACCTGGAAGCCAAAAGAAATACCATGCCAAATTTTAAGTTTGTTGGCCTTATAGTTCTGAAGATTTCATGTCAGTTTTCTATTTAGTTTTTATACATGTAGGTTTCTATCAGAATTACTGTATATTAATCTCTAGCTGAACAATTTGTGTGACTTCTTTAGATTCTGCACAACATCATTTCAAATTTAATTTACATACAGTAGTGTGGATTAAATTTACTATCAACTTTATTAGCAACGACATTGCAAAATTACATCATTTTCATATTCTATTGTTAGAAAGTAAACTTTTCCATACAGTCTCAGGTAGTCTCTTGTATTTATGCTCACTTGGCTGAGATACGTTCAACTAAGTATTATGAACAATAATTTGCTATTTTAATTGACATCTCACATTTGTAATAAACCCAAAATTATGAAAGCTTCATTTTGAACGACGTCTAGTAGAGAAAACTACTCATTGTTAGTAAGTTTATAGACACTTATATAATATGTTATTTAAATGAAAAATTATGTAGATACTTTTTTTTATTCATACCTTCTTTATCCCTTTGTCTGTGACTTTATTTGTGTGGATAAATTGTTTACAGTAGAGCTCGCTTCAACTCTGCATTATACACTTTTCTGCATTATTCATTTTCTGCATTTTCTTACACTTTTTTTCATTATATTATTGCTTTGAATTTGGTTCAATTTGTTATATATAATCTCGCTTATTATGTTATGTCATCCCATTTACAGTGCCACCATGGCACAGCGCAAAATTTAATTCAGGTTTAGGTGTGCCTGCTAGAAATTCCGTCCGTTGATAAAATGCATTTACAAAACCTTTATTGTAAGTAACTTAACATTAAAGACTTCTAGACATATTTGCTTGTTTAGTATAAAAATTAAAAGTGAACAAATTCAAAAGAATTATAGTTATATATCTGGAACTATTGTCAAAATAAAAAAGTACCAATGGATAGATAATCGTGTGAACTGAATTACACTCTATTACATTAAAACGCTGCAAGATCCCCAGCAGAGTTTTTCTGTCCAATGGCAGAGATTAATTAAAGAGGAAAATGGAGTGATGAAGAAAACTCGGCATTAGTACTAACAAATTCTTCTCCATTGAGAGATTTGTCAGTCATATATTAAAGCCAACTACTATTTGTAAGTTTATAAAGTAAATAGCTATGACCCGCGGTTTCCATTGCATGGAAAAGGGGAAAATTATTGTATAATTTAAAAATAATATTCTTTTAAGTGGTTTGAGATGCATAGTTTTAAAGAAACGGCATGAAAAGGAAGAAATGCGTGCCCTACAGTAGATAGCCTTTGGGTGACATTTTCCAATGATGTCCAATTACATACTTATAATAATACTCAAATTCCTTAATGGGGTGACTTTTTTATTTACAAAAAAAAGTAATTAATTCCATTCTGTGATAAAACGTCCTATATTCATCTCCATGCAACAGACTATATGTATGCAAAGGAAGAACTAGGACAAATGGTCACATTTTTTAGAAAATAAAAAGGCAAACAATTCACTGGTTGGCAATTATCAGGAAAGGGGAAAAAATAAAATACAATTTTTATAAACCATAATCAAAGACAAAAAGCTATAGTCAGAAAACGATCACAAAAAATAAAAAATAGTGAATTTTTTTTCTGTAGCAACTGACAGAATGAATGCCAATACATTCGTTCTGTTTTCTTTTTTTTCAGAGTCTTTTTCGATCTTTTCAAGTTTTACTTGGCCTTTTTCGATAACCATGCCTGTAATATCTTGCTGGATCAAAGATTTTGTTAGAAATATTATTTACAATCTATTACGAAAAGTAAGCTGACAGTAAATTTAAAAGATTCCTCATTTGTCATTTATATTCCTATAACTCCTGGGCCTAATACTATATGGACTTTGCCGGTCCTTCACAGAGATCAGTCAAGTAGTTGAAGCAAGAAAACAACACAAATAAATAGACTCATTTTTGCAATTATTATAGGAATTATTATAAGATACAAAAATATTACTATAAAACTAAATCGAATGCGAATGGAATGCAGTTATTGACAAATATATACAGAAAAGTTTATATAATAAAATGAAAAATGTAGATATTTAAATAAAATCTGATTGTGAAGTAAAAGAAAAGGATTAGTAATATCTTAGGCTGTGTTAAGCATGTGGAAATAGTGGTAAAAAAGGTATACCCAAAAAAATAAATGAAAAAACAAAATGTGATCAGCCTACGGTAAATCAAATTGAGGAAAGCCTAGTGTCTTTTAACGTGCAGACATTCATTAATTTGAATCAGTTCTTCTGATATAAGGTGCCATAAAAATAAGAGATGATTATAGAGTATATAAGAGAAGTATTCCTTTACATTATGACAGCATAGCCCTCGTAGGCAGAAGACGGCGTGAAGCTGTAGATAGATAGAGTGCGTTGATCTAATTCTCATCTTCCTGTTAGACACAATGTTTCGTAGTTTATCATCGTGAATAAATATTTAACGAATTATTGTAGCGTACAATTTAGTCGCAATATTTATTTAGAGCAAGATTAAAACTCATGTAAATGCTGTCAATTTTTATCTAAACTTAAAATCTTATCAACGTGTTGATATTGACGTAAAACATTTTGAAGTACAGTCAGAAATATAATACTCGATAGTATTATATATGTTTCAATTGTAAAACAGATTTTAATATTTTATATAGCTTATTAATCCACAAATCTGTCATTTTTATTTATTAACCAGCCACTTATCCCGGCTTTGTACAAAAATAGGGCCTTTAACTGCATTTTTTTCTAATATTGTAATATAAAAATGTTTATGACAAACAATCTATAACAGTTAATTAAAAAATATATACATGATGGAACTTTTATTGTGTATCCCACTGTCGACAATTTTTTCACAATCATTATCCTGACGTAGCTGTAACGGTGTAGTTTATTTAACTAAAAAATATTTTGAGGGTAATAATTAGCAGATTTTCAATATCTTTCCTTACAATATCTTCATAATTATTTAATCCCTTACGTGGCAGAGAACCTGGATTGTTTACCCTAGATGTTACCATACTATAAACCTCCCTCCGAGCCATATTACTTCTTGTTTGTGTGAAGAATTATTCAGCAGGTTTCTTGTATTTTGTCTAATCTTTATAATAATATGATTAACTTAGCTAAGTTACGATTGAAGTTATTCAATCATTTTAGACAGAAGTTAGATATTAAAAAATACAGTTAAAAAACAAAACACTTTTAGCAAAATTCAAGACATTTTCTGGAATGTTTTGTGATATCTACTAACCGTGCTTAGAAATATCAGCTGATTACAGTTCCGTCTGTCAAGCGCAATTCTGTCAGTTGATTACAGTTCTACCAACTTTAACAAAATAAAACTACTTTATTTTATTGTATAAATTATAAAATAGCATTACTCTAATAAAAGCTTATTAAGAAAAGTGGTGCGCATAGTTTAAAGGCTTTAAAATAATGCATAAATACATTGTAGCCATGTTGGGTACACGGTTATAATGATTTAAAAGATTAACTCAAAAATGCATAGGAATACTCCAACTTCCGTCACAATGCTAATTCATAATTGCTCATTACATGCACACTCTAAAAGAATATTATATTCCATATATTCATCTGGATGCTATAAATGTATGGTGAAAGTTTTATGTCAAACAGGTAAGCCATTTTCATGCAAAACTTAAAAAAAACTGAACTTCTCTGTGAAATTAATATGACATAATAAATACATACAACAAATACATTTACAGGACAAGCTAGTATGCTATGAAATGAGATAAAATTGGTTATCAAGAAAATAATTTCGTATCCGTTTAGAAAAACAAATAAAAAAACTAGAAAATTGTTTTTTGTCCCACTTCTGTTTGCCAAAAATTTGTGATCGAAAAAGTATATTGGCCATTATACCTGTGCATTATATCTGTGTTAAAAATTAGTATTTCTGAGTAAAAGTATTGTTGAAATTACCATGTCTTAATCTCTAGTTCAAAAATTTATGTAATCGTTGCAAATACCATCTATGTTTTCTGTTCATAATTTTCAAATTTCTGTTTCATACAGTTTATATTGCGAACATATAATGCAATAAATGCAAAAGTTTGGATATTTTTTTTATTTAACCACACATAAATGGCTGGACAAATGTATTAGAAACTCTGTATAATGAATCATATTGTATAATCTGATTCATTTCAGTTTCACATAACTGGATATGACATGATTGGAATTAACATATAAACTACTTTTTAACTATAGAAATATAATTCCTGTATAATACAAATTTACTGCTATAACATGCCAACAGACGGTATCACATTTTTAATCAATCAGCAAAATATATCGAAATCGCTATTGCTTTAAAAAACATACTTGGATGATACATAAAACAATAAACAAAACTAATAAAACTTGCACTACATAATAATGGCTTAAAAGAGACTACCGGCTATGTTAATATCTAACTATTGAATGGTTTTCTTGGTTACTTTTAATATATTATTTTTACTTCAAGACTTGTAAATATATGCTCGCACATCAATATTATCATGTGCCACCCTTATCTATCCAAATTTCTCTTTGCTCTAACTAATTTTAACTTTAAACAAATAAATCACTTATGATATCTTATCAAATTAATTTACGGCATCAACATATGATTTGGTTAAAATGGATGGCAAAAAATCACCAATCATTCAATATCAATTGTAATATTAAGCATTATAAAGAACAAAATAAACTATAATTTTATCTTTTTTTGTTATACCTGCATTTTCTTCTATTCCTATATATCGATAGTTATGAATGTTTGCACTTTCTTCTATTCCTACATATCGAAAGTTATGAATGTTTAGATAGTGTATTTCTACTTAGACTGGAGCTAAAGGAAAAGGAATTATTAAAATTGAGTTTAAATATTCCAAAAGATTCTCTAGTATTTTGTTGTTTTATATTTAATTACATTATATTTCTCTGGCATTGTTATCCTAAAATATACCTACATAATATATAAAAAATATTATGTATACTATTCAACAAGAATTAATTTATTTTGAAAATCCCGGAAAGTAATTGAAATATGCCATTCTATATTTATTTCTTTACCGTTTTAGTGCCATGGTTTTTTACTCATATATACTTAAAAATGCCAAAGAAATCTTTTTTTTTGATGTCATTTACCCTTGTCTCGAAAAAAAACTGTATCTCTTCCAAAAATTATCCAATTTTAATAATTTTTTCAGTGTATTCTTAATAAAAACTTGTACAAGGATAATAAAATATTAAAAAAATTATGGAAATATATATTGTGAACAAAAATTATAACAGAAACTGAAATCAAGCGCACCACAATATCACTCCCACTATCACTTTCTTCACATCTTGAAAAACGATAATTTTAACACGAATTATTTTCGTATTCCGACATTATGGGTTAAAAATTTTCTTTTCATGGATCATTTTTATATTGTAATTACTAATAATATTATAATTTGAACTTTATGTAACACATCGAACGATAAAAAATTAGCGATGCGTGCGAGCGACCTCCCCAACCGCGCGCTAAACAGCAAGTGATTTCGCGAGCGCCATCGCTCTCGTGGCAAATTTAATTAATATGTGCACGAATGCAACGGCATGGTGCTCGTCGGCACTCAAACGGTTAGTTTAGATCAATAAAATGTCCTAAATTTTAGAGAAGTTTTACTGAAAAATTACAACTAAAAAATCTATAAGAAACCAAAACCAAACGAAATGTATATAAGAGATTTTCTTATTTGGAAGTGGTAGGTTCTCAGAGTTGGAGTCGATGGATAAATAAAGACCAAATATTTACTATGGCCATTTAAACTGGCAAGCGTAGAATATGGTACTCTGTGAAGCTAAATCTACAATTTGTTTCGTATTGAATGAAAGATCGTATTGTTCAACTTGTTAACTGTACTTAGATAAGCTGATAAGAATTTAGCTTGTATTTATTTATAAAAAAAATGTCTTACGATATTGATGTGGGCCTACTTTTGTCGGCAAGATATAGCTCATCTGTGTATTGCTCTTGAATTTTTAATACATTGCATCATTAAACAAAATATGAGGTTCTTTGAAATTGACTGATTTTGCAAGTTATGCAATGAGAAAGTGTGTACTTCTGTCAGTGCTTTCATTCATATCACAGTAATGGCTTTACGTATCAGTGCATGGAAATTAGACGTATGGATAATTAGACGTATTTTTTTTAAATCATCGGAATCTTAACAAATGTAACTTTATATTTTCTTTTTCTATAGTGTAAAGTGTGTCAATTGTGAAAATTTTTTCCTCAATTGTGTCATTGTTACATAGTGCAAAAAAATGAATCTTTTAGAAGAATTACGAAAGATTTTCAGTGATTATGTTTATGATATGTATTATAAGAAGGTATACTTTTTGTTTTTCCACTTTCTGAAATTGATCTGTTTACATTAATATTGACGTTTGAATCCTATACAGGTAATGGTACGACAGTATAACCGCAATCTAATAACCCCGTTACTTTGCCGATTTACAATTTTACAATTGCTCATTTTGAGTCTTTATTCTGATAAAGCCACGCTTTGCATAGTTCTTCTGCACATTTTATCGCCTTTCACATTGTATACATCATTTATTCTCATAACTTACTCAATATATTTCCGTTTGAAATAACCAAACAATTTTATTTAGTTTTTTAGAATTACACCCTCTTGCAATCCACATTCTACATTTAAGATCATATTTTTTCTTTTTAAGAATTGTATATTTACATTTACCAGCATCATTTTGAGATTTTGCAACCAAAGTTTTTTTATAAAAAATGTGGAATAATAGCAAATCGATGTTGAAATTAACAGCTTGTAATATTATTATTGCTAGCAACAGTAATTAACACCGAAATATGAAAATACGGTTTTGAACTTATTTTTAAACCTTTGCACGCACAAAATTCATGTGTAAACAAGGTTTCATTACCGATCATTTCAGCGCACATACTTGTAGAATTTGTGAGACAACTATCCTGCCGCAGAGCTTAATTGGCATCCCATACCCAACCCCACATCCTGCTCCAAGTGTGTTCAGAATTCGAACTATCAACCTCACTCTATAATGCTAGTTATTGTTGACATTTATGTTTGTTATCTAAAGTTCACAATAACTTTAATGATTTAGACGTTATTGACCAATGTCAGCATCTACACTGCCATGATTCTTCACCGCATCTACCCTGTTACCCTGACTCTATAATGTTAACCTGACTCTATAATGCTAGTTACTGTTTACCTTTATGTTTGTTCTCTAAAGTTCACAATAACTTTAATGATTTAGACGTTATGGACCAATGTCAGCATCTACACTGCCATGATTCTTCACCGCATCTACCCTGTTACCCTGACTCTATAATGTTAACCTGACTCTATAATGCTAGTTACTGTTTACCTTTATGTTTGTTCTCTAAAGTTCACAATAACTTTAATGATTTAGACGTTATTGACCAATGTCAGCATCTACACTGCCATGATTCTTCACTGTATCTACACTGTTAACTTGACTCTATAATGCTAGTTACTGTTTACCTTTATGTTTGTTCTCTAAAGTTCACAATAAATTTAATGATTTAGACGTTATAGACCAATGTCAGCATCTATACTGCCATGATTCTTCACTGCATCTACACTCTTAACCTGACTCTATAATGTTAACCTGACTCTATAATGCTAGTTACTGTTTACCTTTATGTTTGTTCTCTAAAGTTCACAATAACTTTAATGATTTAGACATTATTGACCAATGTCAGCATCTACACTGCTATGATTCTTCACCGCATCTACCCTGTTACCCTGACTTTATAATGTTAACCTGACTCTATAATGCTAGTTACTGTTTACCTTTATGTTTGTTCTCTAAAGTTCACAATAACTTTAATGATTTAGACGTTATTGATCAATGTCAGCATCCACACTGCCATGATTCTTCACCGCATCTACCCTGTTACCCTGACTCTATAATGTTAACCTGACTCTATAATGCTAGTTACTGTTTACCTTTATGTTTGTTCTCTAAAGTTCACAATAACTTTAATGATTCAGACGTTATTGAGCAATGTCAGCATCTACACTACCATGATTCTTCACCGCAACTACCCTGTTACCCTGACTCTATAATGCTAGTTACTGTTTACCTTTATGTTTGTTCTCTAAAGTTCACAATAACTTTAATGATTTAGACGTTATTGAGCAATGTCAGCATCTACACTGCCATGATTCTTCACTTATCATTAGTTTTTAAAATATACCATTATTAATGAATTTTTAAAGTGTGCCATTATATTTAAACATACATGATGATGGCTCGTGAATAGTTTTGAGACCAATTGATCGGTTTTACACTTAAATGGATTAGCTCTATATGGCCTCCTTATAAAGGCCAAGTAGAGCTTATCCATAAGAACCTAGATGCTCCCATTTGAAACATTTTCAGTTTATTGCTTTTTTAACTGCAAATTATTAACTCTGTAATAAAATTCGGCCATACGCAACATTCATTAACCCGGCGGTAGTCGCTAGGCAATTACAATTATAAACAATCGCTATCTGGTAAAAAATTCACATTATTTAAAATGTGAAATCTGTAGAAATTAGGGTATAAATAAATTTTTTAACAAACATTTTATATTTCTTATGTTATATTTAATAAATTTTATGAAAAGTATCTATCTAATAATTATTAATTTGTATTTAGTGCACTAGTTTAAAAATCAACAGAATATCAATACTTTCTATATAAATTTAACTAAAATCAACTTTATTTTAAAAGCACTTCAGAAAAATTCAAAATTGAGATATAAGTATTGAAATGAGATAATAAACTTGCAAAATAATACAAAAAAAAACAAGTTTTTTCATAAAATTTGTTTGAAAATAGACGATAAAGTTACGAAAATAACCATATTATGACTATGAATCTAGTTACTAATTTAAATTTATTAATTATAGTTTTTTATTTTTTTGATAACAATTGTTACAAATAAAAATAGTATGCTCTAGACATATTTTTGCAGACAAATTTTACAAACAGTCTTGGTTTTTCGATCCTTTTTCCAATCACAACGTACGCGTATATATAAATATGACATACTGGGTTGAGATCTGAAAGAAATTGGCTCTATGTTCTCCGAATCATCTTCAAGTATATATCTAATTTTAGTTCTTATTATTGAGGGCAAATTTATGATAGATGCTCTTTTTTTTAACAACATTATGTGATTGTGTACGTAAATTCTTTGGGGGATGGCATATTTGTCACCTTGTGTTTTTATCTCTTCCTATAAATTTTCAATTCCTGAGATATTTCAAGGGTACATTTTCTAGAAAAACTTCTTCAAACATATTTCCAAATTTAAAATCCAACACATTATTTGCTTGATCTCCTTCGTGCTCCATATCACTTTCATGATCACTGTAATTTACTAAATCTTTTTCCGATACAATTTCATCTTCACTGTTTTCTTCTTGCAGTATATCTTCTATTTCTCTGTCAATTAGTATTCTAAATGCCATTATGAAGTTGTAGAATATAAAAATAATAATACGAATAAAGAAAAAAAGTATAACATGAAATGTGGCTACCGGGTAAAATATACCCATTCTCACTTTACACGTCCACTGTGACCAAGCACACACCGTCAACTGGTCGTTGCTCAAAATGCAGGGCCTTAAAGTATCTGTTAGAGGATACTTAGAACAAGTCATTAGGCAGCACGGAAATAAAGATACATTCAATTTTAAGGATTGCGGTATTTTTACCCGTTAATGATGGCTGTTGGATTAAACAAATATTTAGTTATAGAATAGTTTTTCGTAATAATAAAGTTATAAAAAATTTAACTTAATAGCATTCAAGCCAAGAAATTCTGAAAAAGCTTTTGTTATCATATTACAAACAAAAGATTAAAGACAGATAGTATTGAAAGCATCTAAGATTTGTTTGAATGAAAACAATGATTTACTGCTCATTATGTGGATCGTTTTGCCTAAGTTATCCACTTATTTTACCTCTATTAGTCACTTATTTTGTCACTTATTTTACCTCTATCAGTCACTTATTTTGTCACTTATTTTACCTCTATTAGTCACTTATTTTACCTCTATCAGTCACGTATTTTGTCACTTATTTTACCTCTATTAGTCACTTATTTTGTTACTTATTTTACCTCTATCAGTCACTTATTTTGTCACTTATTTTACCTCTGTTAGTCACTTATTTTGTCACTTATTTTACCTCTATTAGTCACTTATTTTGTCACTTATTTTACTTCTATTAGTCACTTACTTTGTCATTTATTTTACCTCTATTAATCACTTATTTTGTCACTTATTTTACCTCTATTAGTCACTTATCTTGCCTCTATTTTTAGTGTTTTGGTTAGTTTAGTTTTTATCGAAAAAAATATCTCAGCTCTGTCATGGAGATAATTTTTAGTAACTATTTGTGTATTTTCTTGCACAATTTGAAATATTTTAAAATATGACATGGTCCATGGTCAACATACCCAGTTTCGTTCACATGGAACACTTAAATTGCATTAAATGGTATCTGTTATTTTAGTAAATGTAGACAAATTGCACAGAGCAGTTGATATTAATATGACACTCACATTCTCATACTTCATTCATTCATTCTTCATTTCATTTTATATTTATAGCTTCATGTCCAAACTATCTCAATATTCACTAATTCTATCTTCATGATATCTGCATTTTCAGTGCTGTCATATAAAATTTTCTGCATACTTACCTTAATCATTTTGTTTCATCTACATTCATTTATCTCTCATACTTCATTTGCACTATATTAAGCTTACTTCCGTCCATTGTTTTTGGTATTAACCGTTTGAGTGCCGACTAGCGCCATCACGCTCGTGCCCATACTAACTAAATTTGCCAGGAGCGCGATGGTGCTCGCGAAATCAGTTGCTGTTTAGCGCGCAGTAGGGGAGGTTGCTCGCACGCATCGCTAATTTTTTATCTTTCTACGTGTTACATAAAGTTCAAATTATAATATTATTAGTAACTACAATATAAAACGAATCCAGGAAAAAAACATTTTTAAGCCATAATGTTGGAATACGAAAATAATTCGAGTGAAAATGATCGTTTTTCAAGTTGTGAAGAAAGTGATAGTGGAAGTGACATTATGGTGCGCTCACAATTTGACGTAATGCAAATTTTGAGTGATAGTGATAATAGTGACGATACCAATTATTTTGCTGATACGGAGGATGTACCGGACTGCGAAAATGACAATGTGACCTTGATTTCAGTTTTTGTTATAATTTTTATTCACAATTTATATTTCCATAATTTTCTTTGTATTTTATTATCCTTGTACAAGTTTTTATTAAGAAAATACCGAAAAAATTATTAAAATTGGATAATTTTTGGAAGATACTGTTTTTTTTCGAGACAAGGGTAAATGACATCAAAAACAAAAGTTTTCTGTGGCATTTTAGAGTAAAAAACAATGGCACTAAAACGATTAATACCCATTTCATTAGTAAGCGATTAATTCTCACAGCTGTGTGTAGTCATCGTCCTCTTTTTGTTCCTTGATTTTTTATATTAAATATAATTCAATTAAATTGAATTTCAATTAAATATAATTCATCCCTTTCTCTAAACCTCTACCCATTGGACTGTTAGCTAATTTTAAATTAAGATATTCATATCAATTCTATAGTAATTCACGACCTAATCATTAATCTATAGTAATTAATTTACTGATTGTTATACAATTTTAATAAGGACGATAAACTTTCACTTAGACCTAAACCCCATTTCTGTTGGATGTCTGAATGTCATAGGTTTCAAAAATAAGTTGAAAGAGGGAATCAAACTGAAAATGATTATAAAGAAGAAAATTTTGTTAATTTGTTTTTAGGGTTTGACATAAAAATTGTCCGCTATGGTAAAATTGGACCATAATATTTTTTTGAGTTAAATGAACTAAACCATCACAGCTACATTGAATGAATTGTATGCCACAATCTGTCTAAAAGTTGCCTAATTTATATGGATAAGTATACGGTTGTTGACACTTTCTAAATTTTGATGTTTCGTACAATATTGTGAAATATAAGTTAATTAAAAACCAGTCTTGAAAAAAATTAAAAAATTAATTGAAAAATAAGCCAGTGTATGTAGGCTTCTAAATTTGAAGATACAGATAAAGTTGGGTATATCCCTGTCTCTTTTCCTCTCGTAGAATATAATGTGCAATATTAAGAAAGACCTCACAACACAGTATTGCCATCCTTCTCTAAAGGTTAAATTTAAACTTTTATAACTCTGTCAATTTTTAATATTATTAAAAAAATTGTTCACTCTTCACCAGCTTGTACCTTGAAAATATGATTAATGAAATAAAAAAATTTAGTCATGTTCCAATTGTGGGTTGTTTGTTATAAGCAATATTATGTTGCAAGATTGATGGCTGTACAGTCATGTACTCACTGAAGGCACAGAATAATTTATTAAACCGTAGAATGCTGTTACTAAATTGATCATATATAATTATTTAAAAAAAATGTGTTTGATTCCTTTTTTGTCAGGTTATAACTGATAAGTATATAAAAGTTAGTTTAATTATTATGAAATAATGTTACAAATATTGATAATGAATAAAAATTATTCATATATTCAACATAAAATTGATCTGTCAATGTTCCTTTTAGTAAATTTTCTTCAAAAATGAAATTAAATATATAGTAGTATACTACCTTAAAAATGTAATAAACAAACACATACAGACACTATATTTTTATATATTAATAAAAATACTTTTCACATCAATAACAAGAACTAACCGTTTTGTTTCCATAGGCCCTCTCAGCACTAACTGCGCCGCCGTCACCAGGGGGCGTAACGCCGCCTGCTGCGCCAACTAATTCGTCCTCACTGCCCATAGGTGAGTTGGACCTGCTTTCTGCTGTCTCCCTGCTGCTTGTCCACTCCCTGCCGTGTGCTCCACTCCTACACATAGCCCTGGCGGTGGCACTTATGTGTCTCCATGTCAGCGGATTACCAAAATGACCAAAATATATGCTATTTATGAAAATTAAAAAGTAGGATGGATATGATATCTTGAAATTTTGGATTTGTTACTGTAATGATTTACACTGCTTAATCGGGAAGTAACAGACATGGACTTGGAAATGCAGACTGGCTTGCATTTCTTGCTATGTACTTCAACTCAATAGAAAATAAAATAACGGTATAACATAAATCTTAAGAAAAAGCTCACATGATTATATTTTTTTTTCATTGACATATTGTTTTTCATTTGTAAAGTAATGAAAAACAATATGTAAAATATGGAATTTAGTCACAATAAATGAAACTACGTGATGTAGTATTATTTCTACTTTCTTTAAGTTCTTTACCACAACCTAGGTTTTGTTGTATTACATCTTCAGGTGGGCTATTAGCAAAGCCACCTGGCTATTTGCTAATAGCCCACCTGAAGAAGTAATACAACGAAACCTAGGTCGTGGTAAAGAACTTAAAGAAAGTAAAAATAATACTACATCACGTAGTTTCATTTAATTGTGAATAATGAATTTCTACAAAATTAACGCCAAATATATTCAATATGGAATTTAGTTATAAAAATGTGTGGTTTAACTGTAAAAAGATGATAACAAGATACAAAATACCGAGCAAAGTAGGTAGTTAAAAAATTATTCTTTAGGTTACAATCACAATCAAGATATCTATTTACGAAAATAATTTAAATATGTAAAATAATTTTTTTAATAAATACACTTTTTTTTAATAAATACCATTATTAAATCTAAATTTGACAGCAATTAATGTTGTGCTAATGAACTTTGATTACACTATATATAGTTTTATAATTTTTTCTAATAAATACCTTTTTTCCTTTCATATTTTGAGTCGTCCTATCATATTAACTATTGACATTCCCAATTAGCCCAGTCGTAGAAGCATGTTTCATTACTGTAACAAATATAAAATTTCTATAGACTAATTCCATTCCTTATCCGTTATTCAAATTTAAAAAAATTAATGTTACAAAATTCTGGTGTAAACCCATTAAGTTCAATCTTTTAAGGCGTATCAATTTGGAAGGGTATTTAGATTTAAAATATAAAAGGAACTGAAGTGGAATTAAGTTTTATAAGAAAACAAATTTAAAAAGATATTTTTTGGGAGGTAAAAATAAGATTTTTCACGAAATTTTATGATTTACTTTTGTCTATTTCAATTGTTTTACGTATTTTGAATTTAAATAACATCCTGAATGAGGAGGTTTGGATTCGCTTTAATATTAGACTTAATATTTGATATAATTTATTAAAGTACTCTGACTTATTTGCTTGTCTTTTAATTGTGTTTCAGTTGTAAGAATAATGGAAAATGGTGAAAAATTTTGAAAATTTTGTTTAATTGTTTTAAACACTAAGAATTTTAAAATTCAGTTAATTAGTGTGTCTGTGACCTACTAGTCAACTGATTTTGTTGGAACTAAGCTACTGAATTTAAAGTTATTCTCTTTGTCAAGTAATAAAACTCCTCTATTGTTTAAGTAAATTTGAAGGAATTTTTCAGTTGCTACAACATATATGCTACTTTGCTGCTCAAATCATTAAATGTTAATAAACTGGAATGGGTTAATGTACAAAACGAAAAGGTTATGAAAAAAATCACTTTGGTCACTTTGCCCATATATCAAGCTTGGAATTTGCCGATATCTTAGAAGAATCAGAAACTAAATTTGATCGAGACATGCTTATATCTATTTCACTCTATATATCATGCATCCCACAGAGAACATGTGTGGCAAGTAATATATTAGAATCACTGAATTTTTACTTGCACCATGTATTCGAATGAAGCATATCATATTTAAATTACATGAAGACTTCGGGAACCTTTATCCTATATAGGGAAATTTGTTTGTAATTTTCTTAATTAGAAAAATTGCCAATATAAATTTGTAGGTTTCCAAAGTAAACAATGTAATAGCTATGTACAAAGTGTGGACAAAGAGTTCACAGAATGGGGTGAAGGAAGATCAAAAACACCTGGTGCTAGTTTTTCTTTTCAATATATTCTCCCTTAACCCTGATATATTTCTCAGATCTGTCGATTCATTTATTTATACCCTCAAAAAAAAAGTTTCCTCTTCATGTTGAAAATAAGCTAAAATTGCAAACTTGACCTCTCCATCATTGCTAAATTTTGTTCCATGAAGCTTTTTTTAATTTCTGGGAACAAACGAAAGTTGCAGTAGCTCAAGTCTGGGCTGTAAGGTGGATATTGTAATATTTAAAAGCCATATTTGTGATAGGCAGCCATTACAACATGACTCGGCAGCCATTACAACATGTGTACAGGTATATTGCCATGCAAAAGCAGCAACCTTTCGCTAATTTCCCTCACGTTTTCTCCTTCAATGCTTCTTTAAGCTCCTCCAGTAGATCATTTTCTTTGGACGAATTATCTGATTAAACTTAACAAATTATCCTGCGATTTTGGTCCATATAAAATTGACAGATAAAATAAAGGCTTTCAAAAAACAATAACAAGAAATGAAACTAAAAATTATAAACAAAGATATGCTTATAGCAATACTATTATTCATATAATTACATTTAAACAGTATACATTCTTTTTTTTTTCAATTTTACTGGCATTGTGCTACCATATCCATAATGCTAATTAAAGGTTTATCTTTTTAATTCCTTTATTTTTATTTGGAATAAAAAATTAAACTAATGTTAACATATTTTTTCATTTCATATATTTTATACATTAATATTCATTTTTATTTTATTCTATTTTGCAGTCTTTCTATCCACATTTCTGACTTCTGCCTTAGATCGTAAGATAATTATATTATTATATATTCTTTTTGCTTTAAACCCTTTTTTTTCCCAATGTACATATTTATTGAATTTTAGATTCCTTTTGCTCAAATTATTCAAATCTGAATCACAACTTCTTTAAAAAATGGTCCACTCTTTCACATTTTCATACGACTTATCAAAGTGATTTATGGATTTTGGTGCATGAAAATAAACACAATTTTGTTTTAAAAATAGTGATATTTAGTAAGGTTTTCTAAAATTTATCACATTTCATCTTTTACTATTCAGAAAGAATGCTTTTTTGTTCTTCAAAATCTTATATGTAAATATATACTTTTGCTCAAAATTCCCTGGTTCATAGTCATGCTGTATCTGCAAGAGGACAACAGCATCCTAGAAACATGTAGAACACCACTAGGATTTCTGTTGTGATAACATTTTTTTGAAAATTATGATTTTGTGAGAATTATTGTTTGTTATTATTAACTACTTGAATCTAAATCTTTTCTCATTTTTAGAAATAAAAACCAAGAATTGTCATAGAGGCTAAAGACTCCAGCTGATTTGTGCATAATGGTGGTTGATTAAATTGTTGAATATATAATAGCAATACAACTTCATTTTTTTTTGGAATTATTTTGTCTAGAATATCAGAATTTATTGAGATCCAAGTTTTGAAGGTCATTTAAATGGAATTGAAATTGAAAAAAGATAATGTCAAAATATTATGCAGGAATTCTTTTAAAAAACTAGAATTTCTTTAATTGAAAATGGTTAAAGTGAAGTACCGTGATGAATTTGCTGTAAACATAATTCTTAATTTTTTTTTATTACTGTAGAAAGCATTTTTGGAAAACGTAAACTTTTGTGCAGATACAGTTACAGGCCGGTATGAGGTTAATGCAAATAGACATTAAAAACTGTTAGTAACTTAAATATTATGTACTAATGTTAGCATTGGACTTTGTATTAACATATACCAAATTTGATCTATTGAAAAATTGTCTTCGTTTAAAATAACTTCAAAATAATAACAAACCTCATATCAAATATAAATGGCCAGAGAAATATCAATGTTGTTCATTTGATGTCTTCCTGGCCACTTCTATAATGCAGTTTAAAAAAAATACATTTACTAAATACCTGTCATACTCGTAGAGTATCTATAGTATTTTGTAAGTAAATTTTTTTCAGTATTTATGAAGTATTTTGTAATTAGTTCAGTGAAACATTTTATGGGTTTAAGATTAAGTCATTTTTAGAAATTTCTTTCTATTTTTCTCTTCCACTTGACATAAAAAATTAAGATAATAATTGGGGAAATAACTGAAGTAAATTAATTTCAATTCTTTTATAAAATTGTTATATTTACATATAACAGTTTCAAATATAATCTTTAATTTATTTCACCTTCATGAATTTAAATAAAAAATATTAATAAAACAACACTTATTTGTCAAATTATTTTTAGGGTTATTTAATAATAACAATAATGGTCCAATCAAGAAAATACTATATTTTTATTAAAGCTAATGGAGATACACCTAACAATGAAAGATATTTGTTATTTTATCATTTTCTTACAATGTAAAAATGTTTTTACACCTATCATTATTACAATTTATTATTGATAGTTTACGTCTGGAGGTCTCCTCCAAAAATAACCTCAATATATCATTTTGTCTTTCGACTTCATTATGCAGTTGAACTTTGGTATACATTTTATTTGTGATAATAAAATTATTCCTATGCAGGGTGCAATTAAATATATATGCATGCAAATATTTAATTTATCAAATGACAATTATTTCATTTTTGATCTTTTGAAATTCTAACAAAGTGTTAAAAATACAATTTATTTCTTCATTTATCACCAAAAATGAAAAAAGACTTCTTCAAAATCTTTGATAATTCAAATAGTTGTGACGCAACTTAATTTGAATGCATTATTTTGAGACCCTTCAATTCTCAGTGAATATTCACAAAATGAAAATTAATCAAATTATAGTGTGAAAAATCATATTATTGCTGAAATTAAAAGAATAAAGAAGCCATATAATTCCTTTAAACATTTTCCTCTGAAGCAAAGAATTGAAAGAATCGTTAAATGAAAACCCACATTATTTTTTCTCCTATATAATGTTACACAGTTATATGAATATTTATATTATAATTAGGATTTTCTTACCACTTAAAGTTATTTCAGTTCAATAGATCACCTTTTTATGTCCTTCAAATAGCGCACTATTCAAGTTATATGAAGATCATATTTGAAATTTTTTTGGTTGCTGTATTTGATTTTTTCTTTTCTGCAATCTGAATTCTATTGATTTTACTTAAACTGTGCCTACTCTAACAGCATGCGCAGCGGCACGACCTCAGTCTCTTCCTGGGACTGATGCCCTTGGGACAGCAGGAGCTGGCACAGGACCTGCTTCTCTCACCAGTCTCACTCCAGACCATCAGCTTCGAGAAGATTTCACGGTTCTTGCCAAGGATTGTAAGTTGCATGTAATATTTATCTTATAACTTTTATCAACTGCTTGATGCTTCTCGGTCAGTGGCATATGTACTATAGATAGATGGTATAAGCGCTTGATCTGTGAGCACAATATAATTGAAATACAATATTTTTTTAAATTTTTTATTCAAACAAGAAATTTAAATTGTCCTACTACTCAATTGGGTATTTGACTAATTTTTTTTTATTTCATTAATCATAATTTCAAGGTACAAGCTAATGAAAAGTGAAAACATTTTTTAATAATCTTAAAAATTTACCGAGTTATAAAAGTTTAAATTTAACCTTTAGAGAAAGACGGCAATACCGTGTTGTGAGGTAATTTTTAATATTGCACATTATATTCTATGAGAGGAAAAGAGACAAGGATTTACCCAACTCTATCTGTATCTTCAAATTTAGAAGCCTACAACTGGCTTACTTTTCAACCAATTTTTGAATTTTTTTCAAGACTGGTTTTTAATTAACTTATATTTCACAATATTGTACGAAAAATATAAAAATTTAGAACTACCGTATTACAGTTGCCATTACATGACATGTGTTAATATTTTGAATGCTTAAGACATAATTGATTTCAAGAAGATTGTAATGTGTAATCATGTCTTTAATAAATATTCACATCCATGTTACTTGTGCGAATAGATGACTAAATATTGTTTTAGGCCGTCTGTACTTTTGACTAATGGCTATTTACACGCGTGACTTACACTACATTTGACAGTTTAGCAGATAGTATTAACTTAGTTAAAAATTATTTTTCCTTAGAAAAAAGAAATCATTATATACCAGTATCAGTACTTTAAAACTAATACTTTATACCAGTATTAGTTTTTGGCAATTAATAAAATTTGTTTACCTTTTTTATTTTTCCAGTAAAATCTAAAATAGTCATACTGTGACTTACTCTACAGGAAAGAAAGTCATTGTTTGTACACAATTAAGTTCAGTCTTCTTCCTCGTGGTTCTATAATTTAATATTCTGTCAGTGCAGTCTTATAGTATAAATATTGAAGTCTGAACTATCAAAAAAAATTTAATACTCTTATGCGTGACTTACACTACCGTTGATTTATAACATTATGAAAATTTTTCAATTACTAAGTAACATAACAAACTTAAAACATATTGTATGTTGAGAAAAATCAAAATTAGGAAAAAATAAATGCAATCGCCGATCAAAGTTAGATCCAGGTAATTTTTTTTATGCTTTTATCAATATTGATATCTGAATAATCCTCATTCCCAGGCCAAGTGAAAAAAGTTTCTTTCCATTGCAGAAATTTGTCTTATTGCAAATGAGTCCTTGTTTATAATTTGTCCATTAAAATGCTTGACAATTTTTTTCCTGAAAACGGAACTAGAATCCAATTAACGACTTCAAGTTCTGTTTTAATTGTTTCAGAATTTATTTCAGCAACATTTTCCTCTTCCACATTTCCAGTTATCAAATCAACAATGTGATATTTTTCAGATATTTTTCACTGTTTTGAGTTTGTACTTGTCTGTTTTTATGAAACGATGGACTTTTCTAGCATAAGATTGTAGCGACAGATTATTTTTGGAGAAACATTTTTACATTATTTCCAAATCTGGTGTTAAATTAAAATACAAATGGTTGTGTTATTCGATATTGCTTCAAAAATTACTTCATGCATGCTTATGAAATGCACTATGAAAACACTTACAAAATATTTGGGTTGGCAGACATAGTGGTTAGAAAAATATTGTGGGGGCTTTAAAAAAACATGAAACCTCTAAAATTATTTCCACTTGTGTCTCGTATACAAACAATAGCGGATACATGTTACTCTAGATGAAGAACAAGAGTCCATATATAAAAAGAAAGATATTTTTGGCGTCAAGTACTGAAAGGCTCTTTTTCTAAAGGTGAAGAAAAACCTACCAATAATTTTAAGCCAAATGCAGTATATATGTATTATGGTGATCATTATTTAAATCTAGTAGTTAACGATCCTTTAAAACATGTGTTCGAGATGCAAACGTTTTTTGACACCGTTCAAAAAGTTTACATATTTTTGGCCATAGCATTAAAAGGTGGAATATTTTATCAAGTTTTATTTCTAGTAGCACAAAATGAATCTTCAGCCCTAGTAACATTAAAAAAATTGAATCCAACACGGTGGTCAGGACGATTTGATGCCATTTTTGCTCTGAAAGTCCGGTTTATAGAAGTTCAAAAAGCACTATAAAAACTGTTCTATTAAGTTCCAAAGCAGATGAGCGAAATGAAGCTATTATCTTCTATCTATATATATATCTATTTTATTATATTACTGACTTTCCACTGCAAAATTTTACAGTCGACTTAGTCTCTTAAGCACTTTAGTCTAAAATAACAGAACTATCATACACATTGTAGAGTTTAGAAGTCTGTTTGGAAAAAATTTAAAAGTATAGTCATGAATTTGAGGATTTTGCTTATATCCACTCTATTGTCTATGCATATTAAATTGTTTAAAATTTTGTATTAATTTTTATTTTCTTTCCAGTGCTCACAAGTCTAAAAGGAGTAGCCTCAACACTCAGCGGGGAGCGTGCTCGCCTGCGAGCCGCTTTACAGGCGGCAGATGCTCGTCCAGCCCCGGCATCCATTGCTGCTCTGCGCTCTGATTTGGACAGTGCACTGCAAATGAACTCGGGTGAGTGTCGTTTAGTTTGTTATGAGCGATGGTCACACTATGTGCTTCATAGTATACATGTATTTAGGAAACACGGAAATGTGGACTTGCCATCTGAATTAAAATCCAAAAAATTCTGGCTTACCCAATTTGTGAGTTTTGAGAATGCTCTATGGTTACCAAGAGATGAATAAGGTCAATCAAAAGGATCAGTAGAATATGCTGTAAAAAAGAAGCTTGTCAAAAATTGTGTATTTAGAATTTGTTCCTTTGCGAAAATCATAAAGAAAAGTTACTGGAAAATAAATATAGTCATCTACGATGATTCTCTATCTAATAAGGAATCAATGGATTGGTATTGATTGACCCTGCTCATCACTGCCTAAGAAATCAAACTTAATGCCGTCTAAAAAAAACATAGCTACTACAATTTTCTGTGATTATGAAAGAATTTTATTGAAAATTTTTCAAGAGCAACAGGTAACTAATAGGTTTCATTGCCAGTTAGAAGATGTTATCAAAGAAAAATGATAAGGAAAGTTTTCATGAAGTGTTGTTGCTATATTAAAGATGTGTTCAAGGTTGCTGTTTAGGAATATTACAACATAGACCTTGGTTATGAATTTCTACCACACAAATTCATATTCTACATGAGATGGAAGAATTCTTTCATTCATCATAAACAATTCACACTCTGGAGCGACCGCTTTCAGATGATTGAGCAGTCGAATATAGCAGTAAACTGGAGAGTTCAGATATAACTTGTTTCTAGAGTGGTATAGCAAAAAGGTGATGAATGCGTGAGCACAGGAAATTATCAAGTACGAAGAATGAAACTTTACTCAATAATATAGAGCATAGCCTTTTTCCTTTTAATAGCTGGAAGATAAATTTCATAAAGACAAGATATAAATTAAAAAACATAGTTACACTGTTACAGTTGCACAGCTCAATAATAATCATTCAAAGTAATATTACCACCTCCAAATATATTCTGTCATTTACCTGAGATACAGTATAAAGTCACTCAATAAAATTAACAATTAGGTAGTTAATTAAAATATTTAATTGCAAAATAATAGGCATTTTTAGTACTAATGGTTTTATTGATTTTAGGCAATTAATTTTAATGTAGCATTAACAACTTAGATCTCGTTTTGTGTAGCCTTTGCAGCCTTTTCACAAAATAATATAGACACTCAGAAAATGCAATACTATCAAAATGAAAATATAATATTATCATTGTATAAACTTAAAGCTGTACTAGTACAGTCAGAAGTGTTTTTAAACTAAAAACACTTCTGATTCTACCACATTATGAACACATAAATTTTAAATTATATCACATTGTTAATTATATCACTCTATCACATTATGAACACATAAATTTCAAAGTATATTAGGCCATGAATTCACCTATCGTCTGAAGATACAAACTTGTGCTGATTCTGTAAACTCTATTATCAGGAAAACATCCATCTTCCAAGACCAAGATAAGGGAGTTTCTTAATAATATTGATCGTAGAACTGACAAAAAGGTTACAGAACCTGTGGTTAATACCACATTGTCAGTATGATTTATGACGATGCTCACAACTGATTTAATTAGAATATGCAGTATGTCCCTTAGAACTGAAGACCAGGCTTGCCCGCATCCATGATGCCTCAGACCTTGGAGAACTGTCTTCCGTAGGACCAGCTTCAGAAGTGAGAAGCGTAAGTTACTTGATATTTTGATTGCTTTATTAATCTCACGTAATTTATATTTTTACACTGCTACTAATAAACTTGGAATTGAAAATTATACCTTGCGTATATAGAGAATAGATAAAAACACTACTAATATACTCAGTATATGACAAACTTGTCATGACTCATCTGTCAAACAATATTCCAATCTCGACCTTTAACTTTGGTATAACCTAAAAAATGTCATGTTTCGCTAAGTACATCTAGCAGCTGATCCGTTTTTACAATTCAGTTGTGTTTTTAATTATTTTAGGGAAAACGACTTTATATAATTAAATTCGTACAATTGAAACCATCGAAGAGAAATATTATTTAATTTACTGATGACAATTTTTAAATTAGTAAAATTCAAGTAATATTCTTATGCATTGTTTGAATCATTTAAAGGTTATTATAACATTTCTCCAAAATTTTATTGTGAAATTGTAAATGAATCATCGTAATTTTTTCTAATGACGTTTTTAAACGTAGATCATACCCTTATTTCAGCTTCACATACTCTTTAATAACGGGAAAGAAAAAGAGAAAAATTGAACAAAGAACAGACATAGATAAAATAATATAATTTAAAATAATATCAATTTTAACGATGCTCTAAAGACACCATTTGGTGTGACATATGTAATTTGTATTTACAATTATAGACACAACCTCGTATGTTACGTGATTATCTATGAAGCACTATGTTGCCACGTTGGATTTTTTAAATAACTTCAGATTAGTTATTCTCTCATTGTACTGAGTTTATTAGTAGTAATTTATACCTTCGTTATACCAACCTTATGAACGATATAAGTAATCTTAGAATACGGGTAGTATAACTTAAGTTTAAGCATTTTTTATTAGTAACAGAGTTAGCGTTTATTCTAAGTCAACTTTTAAGAAAGTGAATTGATAACTATGTGCAGTATCTTCTAGGTTAAGTTAAAGTGGAAAGAATTCTTCAACTTTGTGTGGAAATAACCTGACATGACCATATGCAAAGAAATGTTTTAAAAAAGATGTAGACCTTTAATAGTATATAAAATCACGAAAATGACCAGGGTAATTTCTGATTAAAACAAATAATTTTAATGAGATTTGGTAATCCTTAGCAATACATAAAATCCCCAAAAAAAATAGCAAAAGAGTTGCAGAAGTAGGCAAACTTAATGACAGGTATGTGTAAGCCCTTGCGAAAAAATTTGTTATTCTAAAACTATTTTTACAAAATTTTATGGAACATTGTTCTAAAGATATGTCTGAAAATATCCACAAATACTGTCTTCATCTTTATCTTCAAAACTGCTAAACTCAAAAGTATGACATGTAGTTTACTGGAAAACTTCTATAAGCCTGTGAAATATATACCAAGCAATACCGTTATATAGTGAAAAATAATATTAATTATATAAATAGTTTGATAGAAGTATCATATACCATTAAACCCCACTGGCATTGAGGTTAGATCATAATAACTTGGGACGCTTTAAATTTCGATAATTGTTTTAACAAATTATTGAATGTTTCTTAAATTCGAAGTTAAACCACATCTTCAAATCACAATACAATCCACATATAATGAAATTTATTTCATCTGAAAAACTTATTTTTGGCTGTGATTTGGATATAGTACTGCGATTAGCTATGATGTGGAATAACATGAAATAGATATTTCCATTTATAATAATTGAAAAAAATCATTGCTTAGGTTATTTTAGTTAAAAACAATTTATCTTCTTTCGTTATATATCGAACAGGCAAAAGTCTATTTTCTTGCATCATTTTATAATCTTTTAATTACTTAATAGTGCCATTTTATCTTTTTATTATTAGAATACGCTTAATGTTAGTATTAGTAACATTAAGTGTACTACATTACACTTAATGTCTGTATTGAACTTACGCAAGTATTTTTAATCCCAAGTAAACAAATAGTCTTATAAAAATAACAATACGAGTCCATATATTAATCTACTGGTAACATTAGTATATACAGAATCCGTAAGTATATACAGAACCCTCATAGTTTGAATGCTACACGTACTTAGCAATTTTATTTTTATGTACTTATGTAATACCCATTAAGGTTCAGACCAGATGGTAAGCAGTGGTACTTCTATAAGTTGTAAGACCTACTCTATGGGTTGAAAAGAATTATGGACAACAATATATTTTGCTCCATCGTAGATGCTGTGAAGACCTAACTACTGGTTGTAGGTATTTAAGTGTATGGAGAAAATTAGGTTTAAAATTTTGGCATTGAGTTATGAGATTATGAAAAACATTTTTCATCTAGTGTCATCTATCTATTTCTGCTCTGATGCAAATTCTTACATCATTGAGCTGTAGAGAAATCTAAAAATAATGGTATCTTCATCTGTTCCTTTATATGGACACGGATATGAGCTCTCTAGTTGGGCAACGACCTGTATAGTAGTGTCATAATCCCAAGCAGGCCCCGCGTGTATTCCAGCCGTCGCTGAGCTACAGTTCGTCATGCGTGTCCGCCTCCGAGTTCTTTGATGCAGAGGAGCATGGTGATGCAGATGCAGGGGTTGGAGATGCGCCTGCACTGCTTGGAGCTGATGTGGAGGTGGGTGCTTTTGTCGCAATGTAAAGAAATGAAGTGAATTAAAAAAAAAAGGATATTGATGTTTATCTAGAGATTTATACGTATTATGAATATATTAGATCTACGACATGTAAAATAATTAACATTAATGAATTTTAATTAAAATCACTATTTAAATGAGCCAAAGCGTAAATTAGTTTCATAGAAATATAACTCTTAAGTAACATTTAATATTTTGGATGTTGCTCATATCATACTCCCCACCACCGATTCATTCAAATGAGTTGTGTTTCTCGTTGAGCTGTTAAACTTGACGAATCACAAGTCAGTAGATATTATTATGTGATTATCACAATATTCTACTGCCTGACTTTTACTAAATGTCAGATTGACTATTTCTGCTCTAATTTTCTAATCCCCATTTTCATGTTTATACGTTAATGAGTATGGCTAACTGTGACATTTTGATAACTGATCAAGGTATCTGACTTTTTTGATTGAAATAAGGAATGAAAAATAAAGAAAGTGAACAGAAAATACTTGTTTTTCATTGTAACATTTTTCTTTTTACCTCGCATAATTAACAATTTTAAATCAACATTTAGGGAGGAGTGATTGAGCTGGAAGGCGACACGTCTTCAGAGGCTGGATCGCTGAGTAGTGAAGAGGGTTCTGCCAGTTCAGAGAACTCTGATGGATGTGAGTGCTTTACCTTTTCCACATTTCGCTGTTGATATTGTCCGACAATTTAGTCCAAATGTAAATAAATTATTGATCAGCGTTCAAGTGATAGTGTATTCTATTTGGATCTTTTGCTATCTTTAAAATGGGATGGGAAAAGGTGTGCTAATGTTAATGAAAATGTCAGAATTAAAACTGTAGTATTGAAGCATAATTTATAATATGACAGAACTCATATGATAACAACTAAATACAAGGGTATAATGTAATAAAATTCTAGGAGAAATGCTATTTTTTAAACAACCAACAACGTCCAAGTAACTTTTATTTTAAAATTTGTTTTCTTTTCTTTGTCTTAATTTACCCTTATATTTTACACTTTGCCAATAAAAAATTACACTGAAACTAAACTATTTGTTATTGGTCATAATCGTTAATTAATTTTAAAAAAAAATGTAGTAACGGATGATCCAGCTCCGGCAAACAACAGTAGCAATGGCGAAGATGACCCTCCCACAAAGCACCAACTTGCCGTTCCCCTCGCAGCCTCAGGTCGCCGCACGAGACTGCCTTGTCCCAGACCCAATCCCACCGGACCCAGTCTGTGGAACTTGTTGTATAAAAACATCGGCAAAGATCTCAGCCAGATATCAATGCCGGTAACCATCAACGAACCTCTGAATATGTTGCAGGTCAGTATATTCTATGTACTGTTTGTATGAAATTTCTCCATTTAGAATTTGTAAAAGATTAACAAAATAATTGGTCAAATATATTTGCTTTTCCATGTATTAATTTCATACATGTACTTAATCTAAAACATTAAGCTGAAGTAGATATTTTCATATAATGTAAATAAAAATAGAATAAATAACTACATATACGAAATCATTTGTCTGATATGTAACCTTGATTATAAAAAAAAATCCCTTGCTTTTTCAGCGACTCTGCGAAGAGCTTGAGTACTCCTCACTACTGGATGCGGCATGCGACTCGTCAGACCCGATGGAACGGTTGTCTTTGATAGCCGCTTTTGCAGTGAGTGCCTATGCGGCTGCCGCACACCGTGCTGCCTCTAAGCCTTTCAATCCATTGCTAGGCGAAACTTATGAGTGTGTACGGCAGGATCGGCAGTTCCGTTTTATTGCTGAACAGGTAAAGTTAATTGATGTGCAGTATACTGATATTGTTCTGCAATTAGGTCTTATCAAAGCTATTTGGTAATCACTCACTATGGATATAATAGGAAGGAATGACAAATTGTTTTTATAAGCGAAATTTATATTATTTATTATTTCCCTGGGTAGTAATCCAAAGTTGATTTAAAAAGATCCCTGGGTAGCACTCCAAAGTTATTCATATACCCTTTAAGCAACTTTTTTAGTCTAAAATGGTATAATCATTAATTAATGTAACGTCAAATTAACACTTCGCTAATAAGTGTCAGAATGATTGATTCGAGAATAACACACCCACCTACAATTGTAACCTAGTTTCTTCAAACGTATTAAAAATGTGACTGTGTAGTTTTATCCTAAACAAAGTGTGAAATCGTAAACCGTAATGTTATTTGTAAATAAACAGAATGCTAATTTTTTATTTTTTTAAATGTCAAAAACCCTGTAGACTTTAATAACACTACACATACAGAGAGAATAAACATAAAACAGGCAAAGTCTATCAACAAAAAAAATTATAAACTTTCTCTCATTTATAGAGCTTTTAATTATTTTTAGTATTTTGTGCTAAAATATGGAAATTGAATACTGACATATTCATAGTCTCTTGACATTGCCACTTTTTGGCTAATTTTCATTGACCTTAGATATAAAGTCGTAATTAGCCTTAATTGGCCATTTCACCATTGACCTCTGTAATTGCTTAATACTGAATGGGGGGGGGGACTAATACAGTGTACAACCTACCCACTCCAATATCCTTGCTAGGTATCCCTCCTTTAGTGCTCAATGTAACAAAAAGATGCTTCTTTATCCCCTTTACACCTAGAATACAAGGCCTATGGGTATCCTATTCATATAACCAAAAGCATGCAATTATATAGAAGAGATTAAGTTTGAAAGACAAGCCAGAAAATTCTTCTGAAGTCAATAAAGGGCACTATAAGCGTCCAGGAAAATGGTTTTTTGTAGATAAATAATGAAGTTAGGTAGAACAGCAAGTACATAACACTCACATTGACCACAGTAAAATTTTTATTTAAAAGAGCAATATTAACATAGCTATTAATAAACTTGGCAGATTTCTCGTAAATGGTTGTCATTATTTTTTATCAGCTACTCTTGTCCAATAAAAGTGGAATTTGGCTATTTTTCACTTGTTATTCGGTTTCATCACCTTTCACTTGCTCCTCTGTGATCAGTTTGACTGTAAAAAATGAGATTTCCATCATTCACAAATCGACATAAACTCATTTTTATAATTTTGTTAAAGCAATTTGTTTTAAAATTTCTTATCTAACGGAGAACAGGTGTCACACCATCCGCCGGTATCCGTGTGTCATGCGGAGTCATCACGCTGGACGTTTTGGCAGGAAGCACGAATCCGCACCAAATTCTGGGGCAAATCGATGGAGTTCCAACCGGCAGGGAGAGTACATGTGAGGCTAAATACCACCGGGGACCATTATACATGGAATAAGGTCGGTTTCAAATATTCTGCTTCTTTTTTTTTATTAGCAATTGTATAATCGCTCTTGAAATATCTCTTCAATATCTTGAATTCAATTAATTAGTATTCCATGAAAAATATATTTATGAGAAATTTGAAATTGTTTCCATATATTTCGACAGAAGTCAATAACTTAAAATCATAAGACTCTATTAGCTCTCTGTCACAGTCTCTTATTTAAATGCAAACCTTGCAGACCTTAGTTAAATACAAACTATACTAACTGAGAGAGAGACTGGCAAATGGTAAATGGAAAGTGAATGGCATAAAAAGAATGCCCCACCATTTCATTATTGTTTTATTTAGACAGTTGCCAATTGCCACATCGCTGCGCCGTGTCGCATCTGTGCTTAAAAGTTTCAAAGCACAAGAGCGTAGTGTTATCGCTTAAAGATAAAATAAACATTATTGATTCATTAAAAAAAGAAGGAAGCTGTTTAGATGTAGATGCTCCAAATTATTTTAAAAAGAATTGGACGAAAATGACTATGACTTGAACTTTGTTTATAACGCTGATGAAACCGGATTAAATTGGAAATAATTACCATCAAAGTCTTCAGCTTCTCAGCGAAAGAGTTCAAGTCCAGGATATAAAACTTGGAAAGAGCGAGTAACAATATTAGTTTACGCAAACGGTACGAGGACCCATAAATGCCTTTGTTAATGGAAAATCCAAATAATTTATAAAAACCAAAAAAGCGCATGGATGAACATTGAAATATTCATTGACTGATATGACAATACTTTTATCCCTGAAGTAAAAAAATTTCAAAACGAAATTGAATTGAAACAAAGAAATGTCCTACTTTTACCGAATAACACGCTAACCCATCCTTCGGCTAAACTGTTAAGAGGGAGAATATGGAAAGTTTACAGTAAAATTTTTGACTCCGAATGTAATATCCCTGCTACAACCTATGGATCAAACTGTCATTGAAACTTTAAAACGACTGTACAGAAACAACTTTTACATAGTTATCTGTTGATGAAGATAACATGAGGACGTTTTGTCATTTTTCAAGCAAATGAATTTAAAGATGTGTTTTTACAGGATTGCAGATGCATGGGATTTGACTGAAAGGAATACTTTGAACAAAGCTCGGAACAGAATACTAAAACGGGAGTACGAATTCATATAGATATGTACGATTCTTTTTGGAGAATATAGATGAGCTAGTGGCATACATATATGTATACCAGAAATGTGATGCCGATGATATGAAAGAGTGGCTCACTTGTGACAATAATGATCACTTTTCAAATCATACCGGAAATTGTTGGAAACATGTTGGAAGTAAATGAACAACAGGAAATGCAACAAAACGTAAATACAGAAAATGATGCTGGATCATCTCATACAGTACCATTTCAAACTCCGGAAACGGCTTTCAAATGGTTCGAAAAATAAAGTATGGTACTGTGAGTTTACTACAATTCAAACGAATTTGTTATAAAGCAGCAATGAAGATAAAAAAAATTGTTGTCTCAAATAACAATTTCCAGATATTTTAAACAAAATTAAACTACGGTGACTGTCCTACGTGTTGTGTAGTAAAATATGTCTCTAGTCTCTTATTAACATTAATTTTGGTTGATTTTAATAAGTTTAATTTGTTTTCGTTGTTTTGAATAAACCTTTAACATTATATATTAACCTTAGAAAGGTAACCATGTGACAATGTACCTAAAAGATAATTGTGTGCGGGTGACATAGGTTATCTTTCTACAGATAATATGTAATACAATATTGGCTTTTCTTCATACATGCAATTATACAGATATTGAGATTATCTGAATGACTTTGACAACAATTAGTCGGTTACTCGAGTCTCGAGTTTGAATTAAACGTATACATTAATTATCTTAGAATTTAAGGTAACGTGTGGGATATATACTTTATTAAATTGTATTTAGGAATTTTAATACTACACTCAGCGAATGGAATGCTTGAAAATAATGATCATTTATGTATCCAAAGGTTAACACCACGGAGAAAAGGATTTGAGGAACACCACATAAACCTATACATTAAAACCAAAATAAAAAAGTCTTGTTTAAAAACATTTTGATATTTCTGAATTTAGTACATACTTTATAAAGAACTAAAATACAAAATCCGAAAAACTATAAATACAACCAAATTACAAAGAAAAAAAACTATAAATCAAATAATAATGTTGATTCGTAATATATTTTGATTTTTACAGGTGACGACATGTGTACATAACCTGTTTGGAGGGCAACGCTGGGTCGATCAGTATGGAGACATGCAGATATTTGCCAGCACCAAACTCAGCTGTAAACTCAACTTCATTAAGGTAAGTGTTGCTTCCAGAATAATATGTGGTGGTATAATGAAACTTTTTCTTGACGATGACACTCTCTTTTGATTCATAAGAAGTGTAATACAGGCATCTAACTCCCAACTTGATTACACTTCATTACCCCTTAATCCTTAACCCCTTGAGTGCGCTTGCTTAAAAGCCTCAGTTGCACTCGTGCCGTTCAACATATGTTTCGGATAAAATAAGATAAACATATACACAAATGTACCATAAGAAAGAGAATAAAATAACCAATAGAATAATAATACTTTCGTTACGGGTACAGTTATGTTTGCTACTATGTTTTTTGTTCCACGTGAAATGTAAACAGGACTGAGACGACTTGCCAAACCATAACTTTTAACAACTCATAACTTCGTTTTAATAAACAAAAATGTTTATTAAAACAAGTGCCTTTTTTATCCACATTTACATTTATTTAACATTTATACTTTTTTTTGATAATAAAAAAAATGAATTTAGTAAATACTTTTCCTTTTATAAGTTATTTTTTTATAGAAATGAGGAATTTTTTTCATCATGTTCATTATTTTTTTACACTTATACTAAAATACTACATATGTAAGGTACTAATTATTCCACTATGTTGTAATTACATTTTAATTTAAACTACCAAGCCAAGATAAAAACTTTCATGTATTACACGAATTAGAAGCACATAAATAATCTAAAATTTGGGAAACATTATGAAATCTTTAAATTAATGCCTTTGTGCAAATATATACTTACGAAATAATGTTATTGAACCTTTTCACATAAGTATGAAATAATGTTATTGAACCTTTCCACATAAGTACAAAAAAATATTATTGAACATTTTCACACAAGTATGAAATAATGTTATTAAACCTTTCCACATAAGTACGAAATAATATTATTGAACCTTTCCACATAAGTACAAAATAATGTTATTGAACCTTTTCACATAAATATGAAATAATGTTATTGAACCTTCCCACATAGTACAAAATAATGTTATTGGACCTTTCCACATAAGTACAAAATAATGTTATTGAAACTTTCCACATAAGTAAGAAGTAATGTTATTGAACCTTTCCACATAAGTATGAAATAATATTATTGAACCTTTTCACATAAGTACGAAATAATATTATTGAACCTTTTCACATAAGTACAAAATAATGTTATTGAACATTTTCACATAAGCACTGAATATAACTCCGACCTAGTGACATATTTACATCAATCAGTTGAGAGTGACACACTTGAAGATAGAGAATATTTATCCCAAGAGAATTTTTGTCTTGATTGTTACCATTGTCATTTTATCGTTTTCACAGTCTGTAAAAGTGATTTAGAAAGACCATTTAACCGTCAAGTTATTATAATAATATAAAAACAATACATAGTAAATGGACTCCAAAAAATTTTCTTTTTAAAAATTTCCAAAGCATATTAATGTCATTTGGCATTGTCTAAGTAGATATTCGATTTATGACAATAAAAATTGACAATGATCCAAGCTATCAAGTATTATTCAACAGAAACACTAGAATCAGACTTTTAACAGAATAGTAGGTAACTTCTGAAGTTAAGTCTATTTTCCTTAAACACCTCTTAGGCAACGAAGTTAGTATAAGCATATTCAGATATTGCAGTCTGGTAGGTACTATAAGCAGTTACTTGCAATCTGATATTAATATGCCATCAGGATTTGTTGATAAACATTTTCTTTTAATAATAGAAGTGTATTATTTAACCTTTGAGTGCCGACGAGCGCCATCGCCTCGTGCGTGTACTAACTAAATTTGCACGAGCGCGATGGCGCTCGCAAAATTAGTTGTTGTTTAGCGCACGGTAGGGAAGGTCGTTTGCACACATCACTAATTTTTTTATCTTTCTACCTGTTACATAAAGTTCAAATTATAATATTATTAGTAATTACAATATAAATAGGATCCAGGAAAAGAAAATTTTGAACCCATGATGTCGGAATACGAAAATAATTCGAATGAAAATGATCGTTTATCAAGTTCTGCAAAAGATGATAGTGGGAGTGACATTGTGGTGCGCTCACAATTTGGCGTAATGCAAATTTTGAGTGATAGTGATAATAGTGACGAAAACAATTATTTTGCTGATACAGAGGATGTACTAGTTTGCGAAAATACGATGTGACCTTGATTTCAGTTTTTGTTGTAATTTTAGTTCACAATATATATTTCCATAATTTTCTTTGTATTTTATTATCCTTGTACAAGTTTTTATTAAGAAAACACCGAAAAAATTATTTTTGAAAGAGATACAGTTTTTTTTCGAGACAAGAGTAAATGACATCAAAAACAAAAGATTTCTTTGGCATTTTTAAGTATATATGAGTAAAAAACATTGGCACTAAAATGGTTAAGATGGAATACAAATAGTATTGGTGGAAATTATTCTTCATCATCATTTCGACTTTTTCAAAGTCGATAAAGGCACAGATGTAAAACTGCACACAAACAGGTTCAAGTTTTGGTATAAATAATTCAAATTGCTTTTACGAAGGATAATAAAAATTTTATTGATTTAAAAACATCAGCTTATATTTTTCTTTTTTTTATTGTGACAGGCGACTTCTATTTAAGGTTAGAACCTTTACAAATTGATACTTAGACCTGTCAAAAGACAAAAGAACGAAACACACCCAAATATAATTTAATGATTTCACTTGTTTTAGTGGAACAAAGTGTGTCTATAGCTAAATTATATATTCATCACAATTTTTCATCAGGCAAGCTCGTGGTCAGCAACTCGTCACGAGGTACGTGGTGCAGTGACAGAACCTGGTGCACGATCACTTCGGCTCGCAGGTCGATGGGATGATGCACTCTATGCGGGGGATCCCCCTGCAGTTAGGTGCCTGTGGAGACCTGGTGAGTATTGTGTTGTATTATTATGTTGTTGTATATTATCACTGTTCAACAACTCTGGCGCTGTTTCGTAACATTTACTGACATAGCAACGTGTCCCAAAGGAGAAATTTTGTAACTCACTTTATGGTTATTTTGAGTTATAATTGTATTTGTGTGGTTCAGTGTTTACATGAGTGTCTTATTATTATATCTGTATGTGCTTTTAATAGAGTCAAAAAATAAAAAAATTCAGAATTCTGTATGATGTTTTGAAATTTTGTTATACTCGTTTTTAATGTTTTTTATGTATGATTTTAAGGGTTTTGTTTTCAAGGTGTCTATCTTCTCTTTTTGGGTTTTGTTTTCAAGGTGTCTATCTTCTCTTCACCTGATACATGTTTATCATGTAACGTATTTATTCCCATACATGTTTATCATGTAACGGCCATTATCCATTGCCCATGTCCAAAGCACCCTTTTCAATGAAACACCAGTCTTACTTTTTAGAATTTCACTGCTTTTCAAGTTTTATTCTTTCCACATATTCTCTTAAAATATCTTATTTCCGTTGTATTAACCTTGTTTTTCAATTTCTTGTACATATTGTAATATTCAATCATTCTTGTATAATATCTGTCATATATTTGCAATGGTTAGTATAGGTGCTGTTATATAGCTGCTATGTAACTGCTTGATATCTTCTATGAAATCAGCATTTGACGTCTGCAACGCCCAATCCATTAAGTCAACATCCTTTTCCTTGTTTCCACGCAATACTTTTCGTCATAGTCTTGGACAGATTGTGATGAAGCCCTCTTATATATTTTGACTATTTTTCCAGCATTTAAAGTATATGTAAAGACATGCAAAATACGTATTTTGAATGATAGCACTTTTACTGCATGTTTAAAGGTCCGCTGGATGTGTCTATTGGTGTGGTTAGACAAATATGATTAATTGAATAACTTGCCCAAAAATCACCTTCATCAGAAAAAATTACATTGTCCCAATCGCTATCCAAATCTTTTTTGTCCAAGTGAGTTTAATGTGCTATAAAATTTTACTTCATGAGCCAATAAACATTATCTTACGTTATCATGTGACGCATTCATACAATTTTTTCCCAAACCCACCATTACAATGATAGAAGAGGGTTTGTCTTAAATACCCTATCTCCTCCTTTTTCATTGTTTTTCGCACCAAGCCAGGATAGGAGTAGCTTTTCACCCATTTACTTACGAATATCCTTAACATTTTCATATATTTACCAGCAGCTCTATATGACATTTTCTCTCCTTTTCGATGCTAACACAGAAACATACTCTGTAATGAGATTTGTAATAAGGAAATACGTAATATTTGTACTCATAATGAAATATGTCCTTCTGTGACCAAGATCAAAAGAAAATTAAAATAACTTTTTCAATGAAAATCTGCCAGTTGTAGGCATTCAAATATAACTCATAATTTCTGGGAAAAAATTAACTCCACAATGTCAAACAGACTGTGTAAATATTTTGGAAAAGTATTTACTCACATGAGATATATGTACAGACATTTTTAATAAACGGTATAATATTTAAATTGAAATCATGGCTGTAAATAACCTACAGCCATTCTGCTTTCATTTCAAACAAGTGAAATCATGGCTGTAGGTAACCTACCGCCATTCTAACATGTGAAATCATGGTTGTAGGTAAATTGCAGTCATTCTGCTATCATTTGAAACAAATGAAATCATGACTGTAGGTAACCTACAGCCATTCTGAAAACAAGTATTATTATGGCTGTAAGTAAATTACAGCCATTCTGCTTTCATTTGAAGCAAGTGAAATCATGGATGTAGGTAACCTACAGCCATTCTGAAAAGAAGTGAAATCATGTAGGTAACCTACAGCCATTCTGCTTTCATTTTATATTAATTAATTGTAATCTTGCCTGCAGGTGCGATGCCACCCGACCACGAGTTGTATTATGGCTTCACACGTTTTGCTATGGAGCTGAATGAAATGGAGCCTGGGCTGGCTGAGAAGCTGCCTCCCACGGACACAAGGCTTAGGTAAAGTATTATTATGAGTTGCTTATAAGGTGGAATGTCCATAACATAGAATATTTCCCCTAAAATTCAGAGGAAAATTAATTTTGTCATAAAACAATTTTGATGAAGTTTTTCTTCTTAGACTGATAATTCATAAGGTTTCTGCAACATTTTTAAACTATTTATTTATATACATTTAAATGAGAATATTCGACAATTATTCGGTATTCGACCTCATTTCTAGTGTTCAGTCAAATATCGAATGCTAGGACATTATTTGGCCGTATACCACATACCTATAATTTATTTGAAAATTGGGTTGTTTCGATAACATTTATAATATAAATTTTATTTGAAAATTGAGTTAAATACATAATTGTTTTAAACTAATTAAATATTTTTATACTTTATTCTGAAAGATTTATCTAAAATTATAATTAAAACTTAGAAGTGATAGGTTTTAATGCAAAAATATTTTCTTTTCGCATTACTAGGAAAAACTTTATTTCTTTATTTCTTGTCAGATATCAGTTTCGGAAAAGGTTTTTTTCCAATAAACACTGGTTCTAACTGTGGATAAATACTTTGCTGCAACCTTTACTAGACGTTGTGAAAACCATAACCAAAACCACTTACTGTCCACCAAGCGAATGGATTTTCAATTCTTTTTATGTGTGTGTGTATCAAGTTCGGTCACAATGTCACATTTGATCTGTTTGCATCATTGTCTATATTTGTTTCAACTACTATCTCTTTAAAGAATTGTCATAAAAACATGCAAGCTCTCTGGACACATCGGTCATTTTCCACTTGATACAAACTGGGTTTGGGTTACACTTTCGTCACTGCTTATTTTATAGCATGATAAGGCCTTCGAGAAAATGTACTGCGTGGATTTTTTTTCTTTTCAAAAAGTGTTTATCCTCAAATTTAAAATAAATGTTGTCTTAAGCTTGTTGCGCGATTGGTAACATAGACTTTAACTTGTATGTAAGATGGGATACAATTGTATTAACACAGTACTGCTTTATTGCCAAATCTGTCTGTCAATAGCTTTACCAAATACTTAGCCAGGACTCTCATTGAATATTCAGCTTAAGGCCGAATATACTATTCGTTACGGCATTAAATTTAGCCCATTTTTGTTATTTTGAATTTTAATAAATTATAGAAGTCTTGCGGCCAAAATCTACTGATATCATAAATAATGATGACTCTATTTTAAACTCGGACTTAGTATCGGTAAGTCCATCTCTTGAGAATTCTGAACTGATATTTTATTTGTGGACAGTAAAAAAGTCTAATTTTTTATGGAACCGGAAGGTCAATGTACGTGTGAAGAAATCAATATTAATACATCTATCAAATGCATTATTGAATTCGTGAATAACCTAATAAAAAGGTATAAAGTTATGGGCAGATCGTTCGGAAAATGGATGCAAACACTTTAAAAATTTTCCTCTGTTGACTGTAACAGAGCTGCGCGACTTACCTCTGGAAGTTTACTAAACAGTTTGAGTCTAAACTAAAGAGCATCTTAAAGACTTAGGACTTTAGTTGCTACATTTTCGCAAAGACATAATCAAGTCAGTTTTAACATAGTCCGTGTTCAATTACATTCACATTATTCATCATCAAAAACCTAGATTCAAAATAATAACTGTTACACATCACCAACCTTCGCATAGTATTGTCAGTTTTGTTTGAGAAATGTTCATTTTATATTAGAGTTTGACTAATTTCTTCTTATTATTTATACATCAAACTGTTTAAATTAGGTTTCTTTTTTATCGAGTAACATGATGCTAAGATAACATACAGATAAATATGAAAATTGATATCATCACAACACCTATCTTAAGGACACCTTCTTTTTTCTTTTCCATGGAATAGGTACTTGAGTTACCATAGTGAACTATATTACGTCTTGTAATAATAAAATCTTAAACATTTGCACAATTGCACAAAGAAGAAGCAATAATCAATTTTAGTATATGGATCCACAAGATACCTTGAATTTTTATTAGGATGGCAACTTGTAAACCCGCACACTTTTTTCAATCAATCTCTGGAATGTTATAGAAGCTTCTAGAATATTTCTTGCAGGGTATATAAAGGTACGGCATTTGAACTTATGTTCAGTTTGCGACTGAGTAATCCAGGAGTAAAGAATAAATTAAAAATGGATTATTAGAGGACTCTTTCTTCATGAATGTCAGGTGAAAAATCAGCAAAGCATCACACAATATATACAAAGCGACCTCCTACAATTGATTTAGAAAATTTTAAAACCTTATTGAAACAGATCCCAGATTAATTTCACATTGTTTGGCAGACCTATTTTCATGCTCTTATATTGCAATGGAAAAACAACTTCATGCTTTGAGAAAGAAGTAGAAATATTCCGTTTGACTACCACATAGTTAACACCTTTCAACTTCAGAGGAGAGCTAATATGTACTTGAAGTTACTGAGTTCCCATCATACCAACAAGAGGCTAAAGTATCTGGTTATAGGAGATGAAAAGTAGGTGGCTTATATCAGTTTTTAGCGTAAACACCAGTGGCTAGGAGCTGGAGAAAAAGGTGTACCTGGACCAAAATATAATATTGGACAAAAGATACTTTTGAGTGCATGGTTATACCCCATAAATGGTGTTATTCATTGGGAACTCTTTCAAGCTAACAGTACAATCACAGCTAAGATTTAGTGTGACCAATTGCGAAGTCACCGCTAAACATCCTTCAAATCAAAGTTTATTTTGACAATACTCGACCCCACATAGCAAAACTAACGGGTGAAAAACTACTTTCACTTGAATAGTATGCCATTACGCTATTTCACCCACCGTACTCTCCAGATCTTTCGCCATCTAATTATCATCTGTTTCATTCTCTGTCTAATAATATACGTGATAGAAAATTTAAAAACGAAAGTCATATCAAAATCGAACTTCACCGGTTTTTCAGTCAAATACCCAAAAATTTCTACAAGGACAGAACTTTAGCACTTCTTACATGTTAGCGACAAATGTTAGATACGAAGGGGTGTTTTTAAGTTTGTAGAATGGAGGATAAGGAGTGAGAATAAAAACACAAAATTATTTTTCTTTTTCAATATATTCACCTGCTACCCTAATACTCTTTTAAGATCTTTCAAATACCTTCATAACAAAATGTTTCGTCTTTGCCCGAAAAATAAGCTAGAACTGCGTCCTTCATTTCTTCATCGCTTAAAAACTTCTTTCCACGAAGTTCTTTTTTAAGGTTTGGAAATTATATTTGACAATAACAATTTGAATTAAGTCACATACTTTAGATTACCCTAAATTTATTTTTATAAAAATATAATTATATTTCATAAATACAATTAAATGTCACGAATACTATAAAATGAAATGTCTACATTTATATATCAATGAAATTATTACTGTTTATGAACTTTCCCTACCCTCCTGAGTTGTGAGAATTCAATTGAACTACTTGTAATTACGACCTAACCATTAAGTTCTGAGCTTTCACTCGCTTGTTTTATGATTGAAAACAGGTACTATGGTTTTTCCCTAAAACAAAGGTCATATGACACTTTAAGAAGAGTACATAGTGTATAATTTTTAATTATTTGTCTTCCCTACAATACATTCGCCCACATTGTATAGGTCTGCAACTGAAATTGTTCATTAAGCGTCAGAGTGCCGACGAGCGCCATCACATTCGTGCGAAATCAGTCGCTGTTTATCACGCGGTAGGGGAGGTCGCTTGCACGCATCGCTAATTTTTTATCTTTCTACGTGTTTTGATCCAGGAAAAGAAAATTTTTAACCCATAATGTCGGAATACGAAAATAATTTGAGTGAAAATGATCATTTTTCAAGTTGTAAAGAAAGTGATAGTGGGAGTGACATTGTGGTGCGCTCAAAATTTGTCGTAATGTAAATTATGAATGATAGTGATAATAGTGACGATAACAATTATTTTGCTGATACGGAGGATGTACCGGACTGCGAAAATATGATGTGACCTTGATTTCAGTTTTTGTTACAATTTTTGTTCACAATATATATTTCCATAATTATCCTTGTACAAGTTTTTATTAAGAAAACACCGAAAAAATTATTTAAATTGGATAATTTTTGGAAGAGATACAGTTTTTTTTCAAGACACGGGTAAATGACATCAAAAACAAAAGATTTCTTTGGCATTTTTTAGTATATATGAGTAAAAAGCCATGGTACTAAAACGGTGAAACATGATGTTCTTAAATACTGTTTTTATTAAAATCACAATGTAATCTGAATACGTTTGAAAAAATTATGCACTGTGTTTAAAATAGAAGACCATTCATTTCATGTAACCACTTGGTCCCAAGAAAACTTACATTTATTTCAACAAAATATTTAATAAAAATGAAAAAAAATTTTATCAAACAAATGTCTAATCTCAGCCACTTTTATTTAAACACCTTCAAAAAAAATCGTAACTCACTCTTTACGATTTTATAGCAGAGTGGTGCAAAATTTCAAAACATAAAAAGGATATTTCGATGCAAGTTTGTGTTGGTTTTTCATTCTTGAGTTACGATGTTCGTCTGTGGTCATATTGATTACCACAGTTCTGCTATTTTAATATTTTGAAATAGAGCTCAAATTCATTTATATGACCTAGATAATAAGCTTTCATTATAACGAATTCACATAAACTGTGATAGGAATTGAATGTTCTATAAAGAATTAAATATGAAGAAATAAAATAAAAAAGCTAAATTGTTTGAAATTTTAATCTTTAGAAACTTTTAGGTTAAGTTTTTCTTTACTCATAAACCACCTTGGGAGATACAAAAAATGTTACACTGTGATGTTAATGGATAAATTATCAATTATTTAATGGTTTTGAGGAACATCAACTTTTGGCTCTTAACTGTTGATAGGCTTAAAACGAAAATGATATACGCAACATTCATTTGTTACTACAGTACAAGATCGATTACCCAAGAGGTACAGAAAGTACTACCTCATTGCTGACTCATTTGTATTTTTGCACTTCAATTTCACTCTCTTTTGTCTGAACATACAATATCCAAACTTTTGATTCCCACAGGCCAGACCAGCGAGCCCTAGAAGAGGGTGATGTGGAGACAGCTGAACGGCTAAAATTGAAGCTAGAGCAAATGCAGCGCGAGCGTAGACGAACCTCACCCAACCATATACCACGCTGGTTCAAGTATGTAATTATTTTCATCTTCTCAATTAAGTTTAAATGTCCGTATGGACAGCGCATACAGAAGAAAAGATTTTAGCTTATAAATGTAATATATTAAATTTAATAATGCAGTAATGAGACTCAGTTATTATGAAACGGTTAAATGAAAACAATGATTACTACAACAATGAAGCACATTGGTAAAAATGTTTCAAAAAATTATTTTAACAAATATGTAACCAATGTTCTCTTTTTGAAGGTGGCGCTGAAAAAAGTGAGGTTATATATGTCTATACAGGTGGAATGTAAGCATATTGATATTGGCCCAAAACGTTATGTTAACTTTCAGCAGAATTTAAATAACAATAGTTAAAATCTGTTGAGCTTATTAATCAACATTAAGTTAGGTATAATAATTTCGATCAATCCCCCTTTTTCTTTCTTTCAATTGAAAGAAAACTTACCAAACAACGTTCTGATTAAATATAAATACTGCTTATAACAGTATTTAGTAAAAAATTCAATTTGGAAAACTAATTTACTACTAATTACGACATAATTAAAAAAAATGGATTTTAAAAATATTACCACACGAATTACAGTTTCGTCACGAATTATTACTTCAGACATTGTTGGGTGTATTCTGGCGAATACACCTCTGAAGTAATTTCACGGAATTTTCTGGAAAAATTTCGTGACGAAACTGTAATTCGTGTGGTAATATTTTTAAAATCCATTTTTTTTAATTATGTCGTAATTGGCGTCCATAACTAAAAGATTTTTTAGTGCAAATTTTCTTTCAAACAAAACAGTAAAAATTCATTTTGACCACAATGCCTCTTATTACACGGAATATTATTGAATGTATTTGGTGTTAATTTTGTAGAAATTCATTATTCACAATTAAATGAAACTACGTGATGTAGTATTATTTCTACTTTCTTTAAGTTCTTTACCACGACCTAGGTTTCGTTGTATTACAACATCTTCAGGTGGGATATTAGCAAAGATCTTTCTAATACAACAATCTTTGCTAATATCCCACCTGAAGATGTTGTAATACAACGAAACCTAGGTCGTGGTAAAGAAATTAAATAAAGTAGAAATAATACTACATCACGTAGTTTCATTTAATTGGAATATTATTTTTATAATCGTGTTATCTGAAAATATACTTCATCACAACATTACAAGATTTAATACTCACATATCAGAATACTTCGCAACTCTTAGAATTACATTTTAACAATAAACGTCTGCAACGTAGCAAGACACCAATTACTTTACGCCGTTAGTGTATAAAATTTATATTAATTTTTGAAATGTTATATAATAAGCAATAATGGATAACACTTACCGGCTTTCATTACAAGGCAGGGAAAAAATTACAATTTTGTCCTTTTGAATTACATCCAAGAACAACACACGCCATTACAAAATAAAACAAAGATCTTAATATACAATAAAACAAAATAACAAGCATCTGAACATGTAACAAAACAATAGTTACAACACCTTTTTATTTAATTAATATGCAAAACTTATAATATTAAATATGTGAAATATGTTTTTGCACAGTAAAGATTTGTCAGTTGTTTCAAACAGGTTCATTGTTGAGTAGTTTCTGTCTGAGTTTTCTGAGTGTGTTCGTAGCGTCGCTTATATGGTGACACATGCTGTCGCTAGAGGTCGCTGTACACGTTAAAAATTTACTGCCAATTTCATGGCGAGATGCTGTCACCAAATCGAGAACCCGTTTGACCATCCCCTGCGTTGAATGACAATTTGCTAACATTGATGCCATAAAAAGAAGTTTATAATATACTCTTTTGCAAAAAAAACGGGCACTTATAGGAATAAACCATATCAGAGTTGTTTTATTATTATTTGATGCATTTTATATGGCGATATATGAGAATATTGTTGTTTATTATTGAGATATCGTTTTTGCCTACTTCAGTCATTAAAAATGCGAATAAATAAAAAAAACGATGCAAAATCCACAGACGAGCGTTTTCATACTGGTACATTAAAAATGGCTATAGTTTATTTTTAAATATTTCTTATTAGTTTAACGTAAAATTTGAAAATTTAGTAATGAGTGTGACCTCTAAAATCAATGCGCTTAATCTGCTAGGCATGCTTTCGGCGACGTTTTTGTCATTTCCTGAGGAATACGTTCCCATTCAGCGACGATCACATTTTTAAGGGCCTGAATGTTTTCTGGAACGGCTCTGACACGTCGTTTCAGATTATCCCATATGTGTTCTATCGGATTGAGGTCGATACCCCTAGCTGACCAGTCTAACCGACGAATTCCGGCTTTCTACATATACACATCAACGTCTCTAGAGCGGTGGGCGCGAGCGTTGTGGTCCATAAAAATGGACTCGCCTCCAATTGTTGTTAATACGAGTTGGGCATGAGGAATAAGAACCTCTGTTATGTATCTTTGCGCATTAAGTGTGCCATTTTCAATAAAAACTAACTTGGTACAGTCATCTGAGTTAATACCAGCCCAAAACATTACGGAGCCTCCACCGTAAGGGGTGATTTCCTCAAAGCACACTTCTGCAAACCGTTCTCCAGGTCTTCGTAAGACTCGCCGACGTCGATCCTCACCACTAATTGATATACGAGCTTCATCGGAGAATAAAACACTATTCCAGTCTTGTTGACTCCATGACGAAAAATTTTGAGCGAATCTCAATCTGGCAACTCGATGCTCACGGACCAATGTAGGGCTCCGAGCTGGACGATAATTATGTATATTGACGGCCTGAGGTCTCCTTCTGACTGTCCATAGGCTTACTCGTGTACCTCTGACGTCCTGGAGGTTCTGTTTCAGATCCACGTACGTAACTTGACGATTTCGCAGCGTTTGACTGACTATGAAGCGGTCGTCCCGTGGCTCAGTGCACTGTTCACTGCACTTAGATTAAATGACATGCTATGTATATAAATAAGCGATCATTTACTAGAGCAGAGCAGTGAATGCCAACTTAATAATTATTTCCGCATACAAATATCTGAATGCGTTACTGCTAATTTAAGTTTTGAAACTGAGAATATTTTCGATTTAACACGTCAATTCCATAAATTAATCGTATGACAATTTTCGAAAACAAATAATTTATGCTTATATTTTAGTTTTTTATGCAAAAGAGTGTATTTTATGTTAAAAACATTGTGTACCATATATAAATACAAAATATTGTAATTTATTATTATGTATTGATTATGAGTAAATAATAAAAATGTTATTGCAATAACTGAATATAATTGCTGTGTCTGTGTGTGAAATTGAATACTATATGTCTGCACCTACGGGAAATTATATTTTTCTGCTAAGCTTGATAACAAAATGACGCTACTGGTAATACTTATTTTGTAGTTACGACATATAAAAGGAAATAGAGCGAGAGATCAACTGAAAATATTTTATTATTATACTTTTTTTGCTGGTTGGCTACCAATTATATAAAGACAAAATATTTTTTTAATTTTAATTAGCAACAATTTTATCTCTGTACAATTTGGGGTACGTTTTGGCATTGTCCTTTATAAATCCGTTGCACATTTCTTCTAATATTATTTATAATTACATTTTACTAAATTGAAATCATGGCTCAATTAGATGACTATCCATTGTCAATGAAATCTTTATATCCTTTCTCTAGTTTATAATATTTTCAATAATACACACAAATCTCCTTACCTCAGAGCCAGATTTACAAGTTTATCTACCTCATTCCTAAACATTGTTTATCCGTTAATGAATATTCTTTCTCTGTATTATCAACTTATGAAATACACATGATACCAATACAAAAAATAGACCATTCATATACGTATTGAAATTTTGTCTTGAAAAATTGCACATTTACAGACTATGCTCGCTGTATTATCCGTACCAATTTATGTAATACCAATTATTCATACCAATTTCCTACAGTCATTTTTCCTCCTAAAATGACAAGTTTACACCTTTGTTTCTTATAGATACTGTTATGACATTATTTTTTATTTAAAAAACTTTTTAATAGTTTACATAGTTACTAAGGCGCAACTTATACGACTTTCCGACGACAAAAAGTTATCATCTGCGCATTAGTATCGACAACAGTGTCACCATGTCAACAATGAACCCATGACAATTTGTCGCACATGTGTGCGACAAATTGTCATGGATTTCGACGACAGGTTTCCATGCACATTTGCAGACTTTTTTGTTATCGGAAAGTTGTTTGAAAGTCATACATGTGAGTTGCGCCTATAACCTTTTGAAATCCATCTTGCAACTAAGTGTTAAATTTGTTAATGATGGCCGACTGGAATAAATTGCTCTAGTAGGAATAAGTTTGTTATGTACAATGGTGTACAGTTGAATACGACAAAACAGCAGAGATGTAAATACTCTTCGATGTTCTGAGTAGAACAGTCGGAACCGTTTTTCATATGTGACATTTTAGTGTTATTACAGTTCAAAATTGAAATTTTTTGTCAAGTTATTACCAAATTTTTAAAAATTTTTTTTCTCATATTATAAAGTATCATTCATAAATTGTCATAACATATTATGGTTTTGAATGGAATGTATTTGTTTTTGTCTACTTCATGTATCAATCGACAATTACAAATTAAACCCTCGAGCAGAAAACTGATCTTTTTTTTCGATTTTTCAAATGGTCATCATTTTGCCCTATGCAGAATTTAAGAAAACGATTTTTGCTGATCTCTAAAGGATATCGGAGAGATTTACCTCTCTGCTTTGCCATATCCAAATTTATATACATAGCGGTGTCTTATGGTGAACTGACCTGACATTTATTAACATAATCTAACAACACTATATGTATTGTTATAATATTATATACATTAAGGGTAATTCGAGGAACTCTCATTACTTTACGTACTTTAGGTTAGAATCAATGATTTACGGATTTAAACTTGAAAATACAAATTAAAAATGTAAAATTATAAAAAAATAATTAACCTTGTGTTAATATTTAAATTAAAACAGAATAAGTTAATTTTAATTCTGTATAATAATTCTGTATAATAATATTCAAAGAAGTTGTGTAAGAAAATAATGTTATGTCTTATAAAACCCAGGAAAATGATGTCAGAAGGCAGTGAAGAGACATGGTTGTACGCGGGCGAGTATTGGAAGGCTCGGGAGGCTGGATTTCCCTCAGAAGGTCCCTCTGTTTTGTGGTGACCACCACTTATTAATGTAAGTTTTGCAAATGAATAAATAATCAAAGTTTTTTAATTTTTGTTTGTATAAATTATTTACAGTGCAATGAACTTACATTCACTTCTACAGCTGTAAACCGAACGATTGACAATATGTTCTGAGCTTTAAATAAAAATCTTTAACTATTATAATTGCAAAAAATACTTTTTAATAAATTCTCATCCATAGCTTGCAATTATAATCGAAGCTTGTGAAATTTTCGTGATGTGAATTTTAAAAAACACTAATGTTTCAATTGCAGACAACACTAGACAATAACAGTAATAATATTTGCGTGTCGCCCATCTCTAAGTCAAACTGGAGGGCGTTGGCGACCCGCACATCTAGAGTACCCCCTTGCCATGGATAAACCGCCGCCTTCAGTGCTTCCATCTTGCCTAGGATGTAAGATTCCTTGTTTATACTCTGTACTCTATGATGAGGGCAACATTGTGTTGAGAGATGATCGAAAGCATTTTTTATTTCTTCAAAAATTGTGAATATCATTTTTTGAGTTACGGTTAACAGTGACTAAAATAAATTAGGTATGATAAATGTAAATAAATACATTTGAACAGCAAATTATTCTTTTTTTTAATACCACAGTTACGTCAATACAAAATGGGTAAAAAACACATCTTCCAATGTATTCTTCTTAGGGATGTCTTATTTTCGACAGCTTATGGAAAGCATAGTTGCAAAGCTACATCTGTTGTATATTGCCTGAGTTTTTAATTATTCTTGAAAAATAATAGTGGAAAGTAATTGTATGAAGTATCCTACCAGTAAAAATTTGGTGAGGCTATTGAAACGAATGAGGTGTTCATCAGACCTTATTAAGAGTTGTGTAGAATTTACAGTGTGCAGAATCATCACACTGAAATAATAAAATGTTTTGTTAATAAAGAAAATTGACATTTGAAGTAATAAAAGTTTTAAGTTCATTTCAAAAAAATTACCGTTTCGAATGGATTTTGGTTATTTTCTTGTTCCAAAAGGAGTGAAGAGAGGAAAAAAGGAAGTGGGAAAAGTAATTTGGCTACGATAACTGATTATTTCTCTCATCAATGATAAATATGGTAATAATGCAATATGCATTTCGGTTAAACCAGATTTCGTATCTCACTGATTGTAAAACTATCAGCTTGTTAAAAAGAAATTTAAATACTCGTTTCGCATGGTGAAATTACCGAGCTCGAAAGATTTGCTCCCTTGTATTATTTGTTATGGGGCTATGTAAAATTTCAAATTTATGTCGATAAACTGCAACGAAATAACCACCTAAAAATAACATAACACTCAGTATTCATGATATTTAAAGCTTACTTTATGTGCAACCGTCTTTGAAAATCAGACTTCGCACATATGCACCACCAAACAAAGCGTCGACCATCTTTTTGTTAAATAAAAATACAACCACGGCAATAAAATATACAATGTATTGAAAAAATACAAATACAACTTATTTTATTCAAACTTTAAAGTGGAACAACTTATTAAAGGACTCATTACACATAACCTGTAAAGATTTAACTGCGTTTCTAAAAATAACTACTTACATTAAAAGGTCTTGAATTAAGTGGATTTTAAAAATATTCATAATTGCAATTGTCTGGTGGTCTAATGATGCAAACACGAGGGAGTTTTTTTTTGTTATTTCTATCTTACAATGAAATCAAATTCATTGAAACTTACTTAATAATCCTTTTTAACTATACAAAATGGGAGGCATCTTTGTAAGATGTATGAGTAACTTAACTACGAGTTGATGGTGGGAATATAAGATGAAGCGAATAGTATATAGATGGATGGGTTTGAAATATTTGTTTCCAGAGATTATTTCATCTCAACTGATAATTATCAGTTGCGTAATTATAATCAGCCATAAACCATCCATCATTACCTGCCTTTATTTTAGTCGCTGTTATTTGCATTTTTGTCTATACACTTCATTTTGTCTCGATATAAATTTTAAATACTGAATTTCAAGGTCTCAAGTCAAGGGTGAAAACGGTTTTTCGATGTACTTTTTAAATTAACAGTATAATATTCATTAAAACGATTTATTATATTTTCAGTATTTTAAACCAATTTATAAATAATCGAATTATATTTCTTTTTCCTCAGAATTATATTATAATCCTATTTATCATTTTGTAAGACAGATTATGAGAAAATATATATTGTTGAAATAGTTGTAATTTTGATAAAACAAAAAAAACGGCCATACTAAGTAAACTTGATAGATAGTATTCTTTTTAATAAGACTGTAAGTCACTAATTAAAACGTAGCTTGATCGATTATCTCTCAATGTAATGTAGCTCTGTGAAATAGTTATATAATAGCTGTTTAAATTTTTTCTGTCCTCTATGTACTGTCAAATATTCACTTTTTAGTTGTGGCTTATAAAGTCAATGTGGTACTATATTTTTTACGCAAAATATAAAAATTGTTTATGCAAAATAAATACACTAAAACAAAAGGTGTCAGTATTGACTAATATTTGTATTGCCGCTGTGTTAATTCTAGAATCTTTTATTATATATATCCGTATATAAATCACAGCCTGATTGTATAATCCACCTTTCGCAAAGTGCAAGGCGTTTTACAAAATATTGCAACTTTCTAAAGAGGCTATAAGCAGGGTTCGACCATATGGTGACTGTTAATAATTTTCTGTATTGTAAAAAACTGAAGTGTTTATAGCTTTATTGAGATAAGTGTCTTTAGGGTGACCATGGTGTTATGAAATAAAAAAGAAAAATATATTATTTATAATCGTACACATATTTCTGTCACAAAATTGTTAAAATAAATTCTGCGGTATAAAGTATATGTTAATAAAGATAAACTTACTTCTGAATATATTTGGCGTTAATTTTGTAGAAATTCATTATTCACAATTAAATGAAACTACGTGGATGTAGTATTATTTCTACTTTCTTTACTTAGAAATAATACTACATCACGTAGTTTCATTTAATTGTGGATAAACTTGCTAATTAATGACATAGAAAAAAAATTCTGAGGCCATATGTAACAGTTATATTACAATTTCCTTTACAATAATCGCTTTCAGTCAAGTTTTGCATATTTGCACAAAAATCACAATTATTACTTATACGGGAACAATTTCGCTGTGTACTGTTACGATTGTTGTTTCACTCACAGAGTGCTACAAATAGAAATTTTTTTTTAAACTCTTTATCCTGCAGTCTATCTGTTTGACATTTAACTGGAGTTAGGTCATGTGTGGAGCAATATTCATTGATATGCCCGTACATCTTTCAAACTGATGTCTTATGTCGCCAGAAGATCCTACGGTGCATATGTCTTTAGTCAAAAAGTTGTTTTTGTCGAAAAGTTGTTTTTGTAGATTTCCCATCAGATTTTTGTAAAGTCTTTAGGATATATTTGCATAAGCTTTTTGTGTGTTTATCTGCTACTTTGTTCTCAATTGTTTTAATTTGCAAATCACAATGTAGTCGATCATTTTTTATGTACAATGGCGCGTCAGTTACCACACACAGACGTTTGATTGGAAAGGTTTTAGAAGTTCTAGATTTTAGTTAAAAGCAATCTGTACTTCCATACTGGTTTAAGTATGCACTTGTAGAGTTGTAGCTTATTTTCCAAGATAAGTTAGTTTTCTCACCTTAACTAGAGCGTAAAGACGTGTAACCCAAGTTAAATGTCATCAAGATAAAATCCTAAGTGTCTGATGAACTCACATTATAGAGTTTTTGTTTGGTTGAGAACTACCTTAGGGTATCTTTCTCTTCTCAGAGTAAAAGTTACGTGGATTAATTTTAATTCGTTGGCTTTTATTCGCCAGACCTTTAACCACTTTAATATTCCATTAAGGCTGTTTTGGAGTTTTTTAAACACAAACATATTATAACTGGAGGTCTGATATTAATTCAAAACCGGAGCTACATTGCACATTGGCAATCCTTTAGTTATTATGAAATATACCAGATCTAGTTTTTTCTTTATATCATAGGGCAATAGGTCAGCTATCCAGTCGATGCGACACCAAGCTGAATAATGTCAGTTGTTTTTAGGCCTTTGGGTGTGATCAATCTTGAACCCCATTTCAAGTGTTTGCATTGTAGTCGCATCCAGCTAGAAAGGAATATCCAAGGATTAAGAAGAACACTGAACAATCTTCACATTTGTAGTTATTTAGTGGAAGGGGTACATAGAGAAGTAATTGTAAATTGCGTTGAAAGTCCTCTGTTATTATACATGTTGTTTTTATCTTTTCCTTGCAGTAATAGTCAGATGATTGTGTTTGAATTTTATAAACTGCTGATTTCATGCCGTCCTATAAAATAACGATATCTTACGTCTAACCATGTTGTAGAATATGAAATATAATTACAATCAGACGTATTTAAATTCTACTGTTTCATAACTCTGCTGAACATCACTTAGCCTTTAGAAAAGAGCGATATTTTGTAAAATGTCTAGGCGCTTTGTACTAAGTCGGATTGGCGATCTAACCGTAACATATAAGTTTGTAAGCATGCTAGTAGAGAAGGTGCTGTTACATTCAGTATGTAACATTAATCAGACAATTTTCCAATAACTTAATATGAGAGAATACACATCATTAACCAAATTTGCAGCCAAATGTATCTTGTAACCGTCTGGAGAAAATTTACTTGCATAACTTGTTCTTAGACATATATAAAGTAATACTTATTCACCCGAGGAAAGCAGTGTAGACAATAAAGCCTCTTTCGAATACAAAATCATTTGCTTTGTACTGACTAACACATTCTATATAAAGTTTTCTTTTTTGAGATGTCAGGATGATTATTCCACAATATAATTTATTTATGGTCGAAGTTCAGTCCTCAATAGTTATGTTGGGTTCTTTTTAATTTGAAAATCAAACGTATTCTGTTAAATTTAGTAAACATTTTTATTGTTTATTTACGAAAAAAGTATTTATTTTCGTTTATAAATATTATATATTTTGAATTAATTTTACGAGAATAAGAAATGCTTCAAATTCTACAAGTATGGATTATTATTAATGGGTATTAAGTTTTTAATTAAAAACTATGATTATAAAAAATAACACAAGAACCACATTTATTGCGGCGAGTAATAAATGCTAAATTTGGTGTATGATATGTTACTGACAATATCTGATAATCTGTTCATATTTACGCCCTCTAAATAAAGTCAGCTGCTAATTATTCTTATATAACATAGGCACAACAACTAGCTAACCATCAAACTAACAAGGTATTATTGACAATATTAGCAGGAAATACTGTAGAATCTGATTCAGGAATTGAAATTGTCTATAGAAACTGCTTATTTAAATACCTGTTTCTAATTCATTTTAACCCCTCGAGTGTGTAGACCACTTTTATGTAACATCTACATGTCGATGAAATAGTATATAACTTCAAAGTAATGATTTTATTGTAATGAAATTTTTTACATAGATAGGCAATGTAGCTACAAAGTATTTGCACTTTCGGTATTTACATTGTGAGTTAAAAATAATGAACAAAATGAAAAGAATTCTCTGTTTTTGTAAGAAATATGAGTTATAAAGAAAGTCTTTGTAAAATACTGTTTTTGTTATTGCTCTAAAAATGTATAAACAATTATTAAATGTAAACATAAATAAAAAAAATTGCAATTGTACCCCATAGACAAATGTGTTGTCATTTTATTTATTCTTTCATTTTATTTCTCATGATATATAATTGTCTATGTTTATCTCATATTAATGGAAATATATGCATTTAAACATCACAAGCATAAGGATTTCTTGTAAGCGACATGTGCACTCGAGGGGTTAATAAAATAATATACTATTTCCCAGATTTTACTTTATGTAGGTTACAATGTTAAACTTTTGGCTGTCAAAGATCGTATTCGGGGGCTTTATTAATATTTAACTTTTTAATCGCCAGTAAAAGTTCAGTTACGTTTGTAACCTAAGCAAACCTGTAAGTTTTTTGGATCTCCATTAGCTATGTCAACATTAACTTGTTAAAGAAAAATTTTATTATTTAAACAAAGTAATAACACTATTTTTTAAAAGTAAACATAACTTTGAATATTAATGTTAACATATATATTTTTAAAAATTTGTACTAAGGTCAATATTAATTGTTAAGTTTAATTGCACTTAAAAGACGATAACTCAAAATATTACAAAGGTTAAAGATTAAAGACTTATTGTTTTTGCCTTCATGCAAAACATCCATTTATTATTAAACCAAGATAATAATTGAAAACGGCACTTTTACTATCTAAACATATTTTTTATTTTTACGAAATAAGAAATTTTTACATCTTGCTTTAAATTAAATTGAATTGAATTAAATTGACAGCTACCAATGTTAGTTACCTTTTATTGATCACAATGAATACTTCTGGACTTAATTAACTTTAATGATAAAAAGTATTATTTTTATGCGATTTTCTAATCGAACATGTTATCAATGAAATGAAGCTACAATGAACTATGATACATATTTATTTATTTAAGTAATAAACTAAATTATCATAAAATTATTCGATTTTTATTTTAAGTCTTGCGATGTATTGTAGATGCAAATATAATGTATTAAGTAGTTCGATAATTAATACTCTGGCTTTGGCTGTTAGCCGTTTAGTTGATTATATCGAGTATAGGTCTTATACCATACCTTTTTAATAATAGAAATTGTTTTAAAGGATGTGTTACTGTAAATAATAGTATTATTAAAATCGGGTTAAGGAAATGTTTTTTTAGTCTTTTTTATTTATACATTTAATTAAATATTGCTATAGAAAATTTCATTAATTGTTATTGTTTTTGTAATTTTGTTGTTGGTCGTGGTCTACTGATTTTATGGAAAATTCAATTTGAAGACCACACGCAAAATAAAAAACAAGAGGCCGAATGCAATTGTTTTTTTACAGAGCTCAATTTTTCAAAATTGATATTTGAAACGCTAAACTGGAATTGAATTATAAAAACCAAACATAAGAAGGATTTGCAAAAAAAGTTTATTTTTAATAATCGCTCCTTAAATATTTAATAATTGTTTAAAAATTGTACAACAATAAAAATTTTAATTAAGTATATAGACAAATATAAAATTGTTTGATATTATAAGAGTAAATAAAGAAACAAGTTATTGCATACTGTTTCTATTGGACATAAAAACTAGCTTTGTATAAATGATATTTCGTAACGCATAATAAGATTCAATAACAAATCTTATTGAAAATAAGTCCTGACAATTTATAAAAATTTTCATAATCATGTTCCATAAAATTATACTCGATAAATGGAATTTTGTTAAAAAAAATTCATAATCAAATAAAAAAAAATATTTTAATGAAATTGTTTGTATAACATGACAAAGGGCTGTTAATAATGTTTAAATAATGGGTAATATGTAAGTAATCATATTAATATCAATTAATTTAATAATTTTCAATTGTGTATTCACATCCATAAAGTTTTTAGATAAATAAGTTTGTTTCTTTTCGTTTAGGTATTAAATATACTATTTAACTTAATCAGTTAGTATTTATATGGATATGTCCAAAAGTTTTAATCAAAATTATTCTTTTGTTAGTGTGATTTGCCATTTTTTTGTTTGCCTACTCTATAAACAAACTTTGTATCACTAAACAATAAAGCAAAGATTCCCAACCATTTTTGCATTAAGCCTACCCACCCTTATAAAAAATATATTCATGCCCCCTTTCATTTATTCCTCAATTTCAAATAAATTCAAAGTTTGTTGTTCACTCCTAAAAATAACTAAATATAATTATTATATAACATATTTCCAATTTAATCTGAAAACAATTCTCCTTGTTACTCATGTAATACCGATAACAATTTTTAATGCCGTTTGTTAATATTTAAGAATATATTGCAGTTAAGGCACTGATTTCTCTAAATGCCAGTCACTGGTGAAAACGACCAATAGCACGCTCGCCGGCCTTTTTTCACACTTCGTCGGTAGGAGGTAGCGGTCAGAAAGACCGCCGCCTAAAAGTTTATTCTAAGTTCTGAAAAGCTTCGACCTAAATCAAAAAGAAATACAAATATGCATTGGTGACATGATAAATTATTTTTAAAATTGTATTGTTTTCAAAAATATAATGAATTGATAATAACGAAATAATAAAATGTAATGAAGAAAATGATATCTTTTTTAAAATAATATTTCTTTGCTCGCATTAAATATTAAGAAATATCATAATTTTCTTGAATTGAGGAATAAACTATGCATTTGTAATAACAAAACAAGAAAGGTGTCTAGTTTACTCCGACATTAAGAGCTGGCAAAGGCAGCAACCATTTGTTTTAAACATTGTATGCTGTTACAGACGTTTATACTCTTGAGTGCATTACAGTTTTTATTTGAATAAAATAAATGATATGTTTAGGCTTCTATTTAATACTTAATTGTTAATAAAACATTGTTGTGTAAATTATAATTCCACACATTATAAATTCCACTTTATAATTGATGACTTAGTCTATAGACATGTTATATCATATAATTATTACTAATACTTTAATAATTACAAAAATTAAGACATTTCTCTTATTTTGATATATTGATATTAAAACATGAAATAACATTCTTATGTTTGCGAGACGACAGAATTCATCCGACTATACAAAAGGTCTTTTCAAATTATCAATAGTTGTGATCTTTATATATTTTCCATCATTTTTGTTAAATATATTATAAAGGTATTTTAGATGCGTCTCCGATTTTCAAGGATTTTCATTTTTACAGTAGATAAATTGATGAAGTAAAAATGAATTTTGCTGTTAAGTTGGAAGTTGTCTTGATTTTAAATTCTGTCACAAAATAAATGGAAAATAATTTTGTATCTTTGACACCATATCTTATATAAGCTCTATTTAATTGCACGCTCTTTCCACAATAAGAAATGCTTTAGCTAAATTGGTAACATATTGAAATGAGAATATTTGAATATTGATAATTTATTATAACGCATAAAACTAAGCGAATCACAAACACATGTAAATATACTGTAAAAGACAAAACTCAAATTAACCTATGTTCTTTTACAATATATTCTAATAATCATTTTTTGTTTTATTGGAAATCATTTACAAGTGTCCATAAGCTTCGCTTTAATACACAGATGGTGCTTTAAAAAGTGTATATTGTGAAATACAAGCTGACAAGTATTGCCGCCATAATATATTTCTATTGATTAAGTTGCCATGTTTGAAAGATATTTTTTTTTATATTTATTATGTGGCTTTAAGCATTACTAGACAACAATTTTTCCTATATAATTATAAGGTATTAAGACATTCGGTGAAAATGGAAACATAGTACACTATGTTAAAAATATTTTTAATAATGAGTTACCATTATTTTAAGTAATTGTTTCCTATTGTTTTATCAGTTATGTCTATAAAATTGTTTTTGAATTTGACGCATCTCAAAACAAAAGTCATTTGAAGCCACCCACATGATATGCCATCTTACATTTTTTCACATAAAATATAACCTCAAATTAATCTTAAAATCAGTTCTTCCTATAATTGTGGCTTCAATATTTATAATTACATAAAAATTGCCTTCAAAGATATATTTTAATAAACGCTATGGTAATATATATAGTCCTTATCTAATGTAGAGCTTGTAGCGATAATAAACATGAATATATTAAAAAATATATGAAAATTATACTCTGTATCAATTATTAATTGACTTTAATGTAAATTACCTAATAATTATAACCATTGACGGTTGTGATGAATAAATTAAAATTTAATGAGAAAAATATTGATTATAGCATGTTAACCAAAATAAACATTGTAAATGTTACAATAAAAGCATAATTATGTTATTTAATGTGTATTGAAATGGTTTCATTTTTATTTTATTTTGAAATGCAACATACTAAGATTTATTTGAGAATAAATAAAGGTAACGATTTATTACTAACCATCAAACAGTAGAAATGAAGATTATCAATTTGAAATGCAACATATAAGGATTTGTTTGAGAATAAATAAAGGTAAGGATTTATTACTAACCATCAAACAGTAGAAATGAGGATTATCAATTTGAAATCCAACATATCAGGATTTGTTTGAGAATAAATAAAGGTAAGGATTTATTACTAACCATCAAACAGTAGAAATGAGGATTATCAATTTGAAATCCAACATATCAGGATTTGTTTGAGAATAAATAAAGGTAAGGATTTATTACTAACCATCAAACAGTAGAAATGAGGATTATCAATTTGAAATCCAACATATCAGGATTTGTTTGAGAATAAATAAAGGTAAGGATTTATTACTAACCATCAAACAGTAGAAATGAGGATTATCAATTTGAAATCCAACATATCAGGATTTGTTTGAGAATAAATAAAGGTAAGGATTTATTACTAACCATCAAACAGTAGAAATGAAGATTATCAATTTGAAATCCAACATATCAGGATTTGTTTGAGAATAAATAAAGGTAAGGATTTATTACTAACCATCAAACAGTAGAAATGAGGATTATCAATTTGAAATCCAACATATCAGGATTTGTTTGAGAATAAATAAAGGTAAGGATTTATTACTAACCATCAAACAGTAGAAATGAAGATTATCAATTTGAAATCCAACATATCAGGATTTGTTTGAGAATAAATAAAGGTAAGGATTTATTACTAACCATCAAACAGTAGAAATGAGGATTATCAATTTGAAATCCAACATATCAGGATTTGTTTGAGAATAAATAAAGGTAAGGATTTATTACTAACCATCAAACAGTAGAAATGAGGATTATCAATTTGAAATCCAACATATCAGGATTTGTTTGAGAATAAATAAAGGTAAGGATTTATTACTAACCATCAAACAGTAGAAATGAGGATTATCAATTTGAAATCCAACATATCAGGATTTGTTTGAGAATAAATAAAGGTAAGGATTTATTACTAACCATCAAACAGTAGAAATGAAGATTATCAATTTGAAATCCAACATATCAGGATTTGTTTGAGAATAAATAAAGGTAAGGATTTATTACTAACCATCAAACAGTAGAAATGAGGATTATCAATTTGAAATCCAACATATCAGGATTTGTTTGAGAATAAATAAAGGTAAGGATTTATTACTAACCATCAAACAGTAGAAATGAAGATTATCAATTTGAAATCCAACATATCAGGATTTGTTTGAGAATAAATAAAGGTAAGGATTTATTACTAACCATCAAACAGTAGAAATGAGGATTATCAATTTGAAATCCAACATATCAGGATTTGTTTGAGAATAAATAAAGGTAAGGATTTATTACTAACCATCAAACAGTAGAAATGAGGATTATCAATTTGAAATCCAACATATCAGGATTTGTTTGAGAATAAATAAAGGTAAGGATTTATTACTAACCATCAAACAGTAGAAATGAGGATTATCAATTTGAAATCCAACATATCAGGATTTGTTTGAGAATAAATAAAGGTAAGGATTTATTACTAACCATCAAACAGTAGAAATAAAGATTATCAATTTGAAATGCAACATATAAGGATTTTTTTGAGAATGAATAAAGGTAAGGATTTATTACTAACCATCAAGCAGTAGAAGTGTATTACTTGGTAAAGTTCGCAGTTCTCGTATTAAAAAAGCTCTTTCTTAATATACATTTGGAATACTTTATTTCTACAGAAGCATTGTTTTTTATAATTCCGTTTAATTTATTACCGGTCTTGAAATTGTTCCATTTAATTACATTATTTTTTCAAAAAGGAACCCTATAGAAATTATTGATGTAAAAATGTGCATTTTTCAAATACTGCACTATGTACGGAATATGCACAGCATACCACACTGTACGGAATAGAGATGTATAACTCATGAGTGAGAGATAGAAAAGATATAGCTCACATGTTATGATTATATCTATCACTCTCTCACTTAAAATCAAAATGTATCAGTATATCACTGGCTTAGGAGTGATCAGCTACTTTTTAGTTTCACCAAATCAATCATTTCACTCACTCGTCGCGTCGTCAAGATAGATGTAAAAGTATATGTTTTGACGTTAAATGAAAGAGATAGAAAACAATCGAACTGTTTAGTCAAATATGGAACTGGATCTATGTAGACAACATAGCTACTCGCACTCTAATTTGAAAGCTGTGGTAAAGTATACTTTATTTCGCTCAAAATATTTGTGTAAACAAACACTTTTTATTGCATTTCAAAATTCTAATTTATAATTGTATAAATACTACTCTCGTGAAATCAGTTGCTGTTTAGCGCGCGATAGGGGAAGTCGCTTGCACGCATCGCTAATATTTTATGTTTCTACGTACATAAAGTTCAAATTATAATATTATTAGTAATTACAATATAAAAAGTATCCAGGAAAAAAAAATGTTTAACCCATAATGTCCGAATACGAAAATAATTTGAGTGAAAATGATCGTTTTTCAAGTTGTGAAGAAAGTGATAGTGGGAGTGACATTGTGGTGCGCTCACAATCTGGTGTAATACTAATTTTGAGTGATAGTGATAATAGTGACGATAACAATTATTTTGCTGATACGGAGGATGTACCGGACTGCGAAAATACGATGTGACCTTGATTTCAGTTTTTGTTATAATTTTTGTTCACAATATATATTTTCATAATTTTCTTTGTATTTTATTATCCTTGTACAAGTTTTTATTAAGAAAACACCGAAAAAATTATTAAAAGTAAATGACATCAAAAACAAAAGATTTCTTTGGCATTTTTAAGTACATACGAGTAAAAAACCATGGCACTAAAACGGTTAATAATATATTGTCACCATCTTACTACATATTTCAATAATATCTTGCACTTTCATTCTTTTATGCTTGGTTGTTTGTTTTAAATGGATTAGGTAATATTATTGCTATACATGACAATATAGAATCGGTAAATATTTTGTTGAACCTTAAATAATATATATTTATTGTGTGGTGTGTTAAAGTATATAGAAAGCCTATTTCATGGTAAAAGGGGAGCAATTGGAGGAAGTCAAATTTTTTCTTTCATCGTATGATAGAATCAACAAACTCTAAAACAATTTGTAGATTGGTTTTAGCAAATAAGTGTAAAAAAATTAAAGATAGAGTATTCTAGACAACTGAAAAAAATTAGAAGATTTATTGGATTCTACCACTAGTGCATGGCTTAAATCATTTGATAAGGAAAAAAAATGGTGATATGATTTGAAAATTATGCAAGATTAAAACAATATTATACGCTTACTAGGTAAACACATATTTTTAAATTTATTTTGTTATTATTAATTATATATAATTATATTTTTTATTTATTAAGAAAAAAAATAAATTTCACTCTTCCGGATAAAATATAACCCCTACGCGAAATTTCTGAAACATCAGTTGAATAAGTGAGCTACCAACACCAGCTGCTATTAGCAAAAATTTCCAAGAATGAAAGTTATTTAAAAGTAAAGAAATTGAATACCACATGAGCTGACAGTAAATTAAACGTAATAAGAAATAACATGTAAGTCATTATTCCTTAAATTGTTACTGAAAAATGAATTTATTTCGATAACCCTAAATGTGGTAAGTTATGGATATGACATAAAATATCAACATTAGCACTAAATATTTCCACAAATGCTATTTTTCTGATGTAACTTAATAGAAACATGTTGTATTCACAATTTAACAAAATCAGCCTTTGTTATATCATTCATTTTACTTTATATATTAGCTAATGCACAAAAATAATGGTTGTCTTAACGTTTGGTATAAAAATCCGCATGTTTTATCGCACTGGCTTTCTTCCAACCTTTGTTTTTCCTTAAAGTAATGCTATTTTTCGTTGGCTTGAGAGAAACAAATAGCATCACATAAACACAGAACAGATGGATCTATTTCGTCAACGACAGATATGTACTTTATCTATGATGACAGTAGACGTGTTGTTATAGGAAATAACCTATAGGATACCTTGCGCATCAAGAAAGATTTATGTATCGTGTAACTTTCAACATCAGTCCCAAATTGTTAATTATGTATTTTGTTATTTCTTTAGATAGTCTAAAGTATTATTTAGTAACATATGGATCTGAAACATACCTCTATTCTTCCATATGTACTTAATTAGTGTTCCTACAAATGTAATATAATTGTTACGAGATGGAACATACAACTATATCTGTTGGTATTTAATTTAATACGTAACATAATTTGGTAACTATAAAAATTTGTCATTTTATTTTTCAATTTGCCCAATTCATTCTAATAGTAAGAAAAGCTAAATTTACTAAATTATCGAAAGAAATATTTAAATAGCCTATAGTCAGCTGTAACCTTCCGTTTTAGCTACCTTTACATAAAGTGAAATAAGGACACATGTTAACACATGTAGCTGTTAAAATAAAGCTTTCACGATGATACGTACAGACGTCTGCTTTTACTTCCATAATGTTGACGTTATTTATAAATAACAAGATGCAACATAGGACTGAATATCATACATTAATTAAGTTGTCAGTACTTGAAAATGCCTGTTTCTACAGTGTCATTATTTCTAAATAATATTGCTATTCGAAAACATTAGGTGCATGGAGAAAGCATTGAGAATTAAAATAAAAAAAATAATGTCATAAAAAAAACTGGTAAAAATATCATAAAAAAAACTAAAAAATGTTTATTAATGCATCATTCATTATTACTTAAATATTTTAAACCAAATCCTAAGCTATTTTCCTGCACCTGAAAATACCATCCACATTACCAACATAGAATTAAATGAAACAAAAAAATAAGGATTTACGATTTTTTTTATTTTTACATCAGTTTTTTTCATGTCCTGACAATAAAAAAACACCACATTCAATTCAGATTCAAGGGTCGGCGATAGTAACTTCGACCTCTACACCTGGTTCAATATTAATGGAGGTAATTTGTTTCACGATTTCTGATGGGGAATGTAAATCAATCACACGTTTGTGGATCCTCATCTGAAATCTGTCCCAGGTCTTGGAACCCTCTCCGCAAGGTGTCTTGCGAGTCGTAATACGGAGAATCTTGGTCGGCATACGCACTGGACCCTGAAAATGTTTGAAAAAATTTTGAAAATGCGGAGGGGGGAATTTTACTATTTCTCAAAAAGTAGTAATCAAGGAGATTAAAATTATACAATATCAGCAAATGTTATTTTGGCCCCAATTTGTCATCTTAAAATGTTCAGATCTAAATTTTAATACTCATGCATTTTTAACAACTTGTTTCTGTATGAAAATAGCTCTCTTTAATATAATAGGTTTATTTTTGATACATGATTTATCATTACTTAATACATATAAGAAACTTCTTGCAATCATTGTTTCGAAATTAAACCCATGATATCTATAAAAAAAACTTGTGAGCCGTCACAAGACGCCTGGCATATTTGAAAACATTTAAATTTTTTTATATTTTTATATTGAAATATTTTTATTTGAATGAAGTGAAAACGAATAAAAAAAACAAATATTCAGATAATTTTTAACAATAAAATATTAATTTAATTCTATTATTTTATTTTTATGAAATAATTCATCACAAAAATATTTTTAAGAATCTATTGTAAATAAATGCTTTTAATGTTTTAAGATAGTTTAATGTAATACACCTATATAAACGAGTGAAGTTGAACAGTTAGTAAATAAAAAACAATGCTGATAGCTGAATTAAGTCAGAAAGAGCTGATAATACAGGAAGCTGGTCAAATAGCAAGACGCGCTTTGCCATCAGAATATTTTAACTCCTATCCAAACGCATTCACATTAAAATTCAAACCCTGAAATGTTAAGCTGAATGTTGCTTTTGCCAAAATGTTAGATCTTCGCCATAGAAAACTTAAATTATGTTCTTGTACTCCAAAAAACAATCGCTTATATAATGAGAAGACAAATTTCAGTAATACCGTACACTAATTTGTCTGCCTAGGTCAATTTCCGAAAACACAGATAATACATACAGATACATATATTCAACATGTAACTGTTGCACATTTAGATGTACGCATCGTGTACAATCACGAGTAGTTATATCTATCATGTGTTTACGTTGTTGCGTCACTAGGTGGACGTAGAGAGCTAATATCTTCAATACGCCTTCATAAGGACGCCTAAGAAATTGCATAAAACTATAAGTTATGACAAACAAATTAAATGAATAATTTCTTACAACTATGAAGGTCTGTATTGCAAAAAAAGTAAAAAATTTATGTTGAAATAAATTGTACATCTAATAGGTATTTCCAGTTTAAACACATTATTTAAAAACATTACTAAGTATGAGTACAGAACACTGCGAAAACACAAGCTTCCCCGACATAAAGTTAAATTATATTCACATGTTCCTAAAACAATATAGGACATAACAGGAGAATATGAATGGAAACATTTATGTTATAAAAAAGAAATAAAGTATGTCAGAACCATAAAGTATGCTCTTATCCGTCATTAAATGTAATTAGTATACAAATTCTTTTAATTTTCCCAAATTTATGACATCATTACAACATTTTCAAAAACATTTCCAGGCAATAATTCCAGACAAACATTGCTATAGTGAATTATCTATAAACTACTACAAAATAAAATAAAAAATGAGAATTAAGTATATTTAAAATATAGATTCTACACTTGTCATTTGATAATATCCAACAAAAAAAGCAAAAAAGTCAATAAAAGCAAAAAAGTCAATCTTATACAAAGTTTAAAAATGGGGAAAGATAGATGAAATGACATCGGGCGGTGACCAAACCAGAAAAATAGTGTCACTACATTATCATTTCACGCATGTCTCGATTGTAAGAAAAAATAAAACTTGTCATTACCTTAACACGCAACTTCTGCTTCTTAGCCCCGTTGATAAGGTCTGAGCAGACCTTTTCAAGAGAGCGTACATTGCGCGATGTGAGTGTGATGCGGATGCGGTGCACCGGCGAGATCTCTGCCTGTGGCTTTTCTAGGTCCTTGCCGCCACCTCCAGCTACTACTGCTGCTGCCTGTAATAGTTTAATTCTATTTAAGCCCATTCATATTGTCAAGGTGATAGATATTCACATGGCAGTTTTATGTGTGCTTTATCCACAGACAAAATTATAAGTAACCTGAAACCCGCAAAAAGTTTATTTCAATCCTTTATATTTAATATCAATCCAAATTATTTCGAGACATATCAAACAGAATAAGTTCAAATAATATATGTATAAATAAAAACAGTAGACAGAAAAATACAACTTGGTTCCAAATCTATATATTCACAAATTAAAGCGGAGTAGATAGCAAAACAAAGTTATACTATAGAGTATCCTACCATATCGTGGCATAACTTTAAGTACGGGCCGTATCCCACTGTTGTATTTACAGTGAACTTCTAACTTCATTGGAATATCATTGACATTTCTAACTTCATTGGAATATCATCACAAAAATTATTTTTAAATCAAATTAAAAGTATTCAAACCCTAACGAACATTAAACTATGCTAACGGATACAAATATTAAAATACATCAAACTTGGGACATACCACAATTTCAAAACATTAGGTCATAAATACGTAACTTGGATGAGGTACGTCTTACAAACGGTTTATACTTGATAATTTTTCCAAAAGGCAAATACAAGGGTAAAAATTGGCGTCATAACCAAGCACTTGCACGTGGTTTAGTTACCAAATTGAGTTAGGAATTTTGACACATTTGTTCGATTTCTTAAAAACATGTATGCATAAGCTATTAAAATTATTAATTACCATTGTTTCTAAATTTCCGGTCGAGTTAAACAATTCAGGAATAGAAAATTGTTCAGCGCTGAACCGGAGTTCAAGACACGGATCAACAAAGTGAAAGAGTTGAGGTTAGTTTTTGGTCATGTTGGCAGAATTGATTTTTTGTTCAGACGGTTCATGAGAAATATGTTTGAATTCGTTTAGAGTGAATATGCCAGAGACTACATTATACCTGCGAATGATCATATAGCGATTTTTGCGGCTACTATTTCTCACAATTAAATTAAACTACATGATGTAGTATTATTTCTACTATTCCTGTTATAATACTTGCCACTATTTCTGTTATAATACTTGTGTAGGGTATTAATCCACTAGGCAAGGCATAAAGCGAAGTTCTACAGACTTTTTTTATTGAGAGATGTTCTTGCTGAGTATAAACTTCGACTTATCTTTATACAAAACCAATTATCGTAACGTACAGAGACTACGTCAAATTAATCTTGATAAATACTTTTTCGCAAATATTTTGGGAACTGTTAATCTTACAAAGAAACTTTTCATAAAACTAAAAACACTTGTAAAAAATAATAATCTTCATTATAAAATACTTTATAATACATTTTTCAAAAGTATCCATGCATAAATATTATTATTTACTCTAACATTCAATACAATCATTTGAATTTTGACGCAACATAATTTATAAAGTACTAAATTTTTAAAAAAATTATGCACCTGAAAGCAATGTAAAAATCCAGTTTACATATTCCGTAAACGTTTGAAAAAAATACTGATCTTGGAAAAATATAGGCAACAGAAAAGTTTCTTATTAAAATTCGTGCTATCTCCTTTTCTAATGATATCAGTTTTCTCGGCTATATTAATCATATTACTTTTAGTTGCTACGACTTTCTCATCATTAAGAAGATTCAGAATGTATCCATTGTTTTCTTTGTCGCTTTGTGAATTTTCCGGAATATCCTAATCTCATTATTCTTAGTCATTATAAATTGTTTAGTTTTAGGGACGGGAAACGGAACGGGGAAATGGAAAACCCTCATAAGATCACTCACGTGTCCCCTGTTTGTCTGTTACAGCCGACTTTCTCAGAAAAAATGCGACGTAGAAACTAGACATTTTGCAAAGTAGATAATACTAACATTGCAATTTAATAATACCAACATCTAGCTAACTCACGTATTTTGTACTAGCTTTTTTAAATATTCAGATAATAAGTAAAGAGAAAACAAATAAAGTACATATTTTTTTTATATTGTATATGGGGTGGGTATCATTTGAAAGGGCTTATTTTGAGAATACAAAAATATATCTTTTAAAACACCAAATTATGAACATTTTGTATTTCATGTTTAAAAATATACTTTAAAAATATGTAAAAATGCCCCCACCCCTCTTATTTTCGAAATTACTGAACCAAAAATTATGAAAAAAAAACCAAACAGAATCGGTAAAATCTTATTAAAAGATTACATTAAGACTATAGTGATTAACCTATGTCTTATGATTTGTGAAATGTGCACTACGTCATTACGCCTGTGAAAGATATAACAGGCAACATATTTACATTGTGAAAAATTAATATTTATAAAAGGTTATAGATATAGATATATTATGTAACCTTAAATAATTATAAATACTTACACGTGTACAGAACCATCAAGGTGCGAATTATACTCGTGCTTGACCAGTTTTTTGTAATGCTCTGTTTATTAACACCAGGAAGATTCGGATTAGGTTCATGATTTTGTTTTTTGTTTTGCAAATATTCTAGCACTTACTCGGTCACTATGTGAGTTGCCAATAATAATGGAACACTAGAGAAAGCTAAGCCAGATTTTGACTTAAAACCGAATAACGTTTTACTAACTATATAATTTCTATTGGCCCATTCACATTGTTTCTTATCTGAAGGATGATGCCGTTCGACGTTTCTTTACCTATTACTGTGATAAAAACTTCTGAACAATTAAACGATATTGCGTCGCTGGTTAGTCTATTTCATGTCTATAAAGTGAGTTTATTGTTTTATTGTCTAATTTGTTATGGTGATTTAGTGTCCATGTTAATAACTAAAGGATATTGTAACTGGACACATTGCCTGAGCTGTTAAAAGTTTGCGAGAAAAGTACATCATACAAAAAATTACAACAGGTAGATAGATGTTGAAATGAGATTAAAAACTTTAGAAATTCTAGATTAAAACTTTGGAAATTCAAGAACAATATTTATGGGGAAGGGAACTACAAGATGAAAAGTTTTGTCCAGATTGATGAATATTAAATTTACCATTGGAGAATTTATTTGTTGGTATGCAGGAATATTTAAGACTGACTTTCAGACAACTACTGCGGAAAAGACATTTCAAACGATTTAATAGAGCTGAAGGATGAAAGAAAAAAAATTAAAATCATATTGCGAGCCAAAAAATGGAAATGTTATTCAAAAATCGAAATATATTATAATTGCATCCCAGACATTAGTCACAGAGAACAAGTTTCTTTAACAATACGATTTGGTGACTTATCAGAAAACGATAAAATAATCGTATAGAACATTTTAAAGAATTTATCTCTGTCTACTAGTGCAGAGCTGACTGAAGTTATAGTCAATATTTTAAACAGAGTTGGATATAAGTTGAACAATTGTAGGCGTCAGTGGTAAATAATGTGGAAGCATGAAAGGAATAAATGTTGAGGTGCATTAAAGAATTTTAGATTTCAACCCCTTAAAATACCTTTTATATGCTCTGTGACTGCGGTCGACTACCTATCGTATTGGGTGAAGTCTGTTACTTTGTGTTGACTTCTTTCCAAGTTTTTCTCATTGTTTTTAGCATCTCTTCGCTGATGTAAAATTTGACGGATATCTTGGTGTTACGTGCTATAAAAACTCAGTTTAACACACTGAAAAATAACAATAAGCAAACAAATTAGTGACATTCATAAGTCTTTCATTACGTTGACTGACGAAACTAAAAAAAAACTATCTTTGACAACTCGCACCAAGTAACCACTTTAGCCGAACAGTTAAAAGATGTCAGCTTTATACATTCATTTGTAATTTGGAATGGTATTCTTATCCAAATTAATATTGACGATATATCTTTGCAATTAAAAGACATGGATATCGGTGATCCACAGTAATATGGGGAAAATGCTGTGTTTACTCGGGGGAGTACAAAAATATAAAATGACAATTTAGCAAAATATTTGGCTTTGAGTAAGGTTTGTCTTGTTTGTCGCAGGTACCTGATTCATTTTAGATATCTAGACAACGTTTTTCAGCACTTTGCTGCATTTAGGTTTCGAAAACGAGATTTACAACAAATCAGTTATTTACTAAGTCTTGAAAAAGCTTAGAGTATATATATATATATATATATATATATATATATATGTATGTATGTATGTGTGTGTATATATATATATATATATATATATATATATATATATATATATATATTTATTTATTTATATATTGAGCACATAAGGTGTCAAACATGTATTGAGTCGATCCAATAAAAGCCTCCCTATCAGGATGCATAGACCAGTAAATGGCATGATTACATTTAAAATCCATTACCATTCGTGGCAGCGTAAATGAAATTAAAAAATGAACAGATACATTTATAGTCAAACTAAAGGATTGTTTGAAATGTTTAAAATATTATTTTAATTCGTCCGCATCATCGACCCTCTCCAGTGACAGTGGGATATTCCTGCATATATGTTGAAATATTATTTTATCCAATGCGTTTTTTTATATTTGTGGTTTGCGCATATTTTAACCGACATCGTGATTTTTTAGATTTAGACTTGTTCGCTTAGTGAAAACGATTAAGTAACGTTTTGGATTATACTTGTATCGCTTAAATATAATTGGAATCAAATTTATGAAATGTCACCTAGTAATGGCGTGAACTTCTAGACATATTCGTATAAAACGTGACTATTTTCCTTCTGGCTTTTAAAATAAAGCCAACTCACTATTCAAAAACTATATTAATGAAATATTGCTATAATTTTATGCATATTACAACCCATTAATTTTACCATAGTATATATACACATTATTTATCGGTAGAGTGAAATGGAAACAATACTACTTTAGTAGGGGAAAGTAACAAAAATACAAATTCTTAGATGAAAAACCTGTCAAGCACGAATGGTACTCACACTTCGGGGATTCTGTATAGAGGCATTTATAAATATTTAATGGTACATGATATTAAACTATTTACAAAATTTTATTTTTTGAGAACAAAAGTATGTTGTCTACTTTACTTTCAGAGGCGTATATTAAAAAAATATGTGATATAACTACAAATTAACGATTTTAATTTTTTTTCCTTTACTTGTGCTTTGAGACATTACTTACTTAAATTTCATAATTCTAGGTCAACGGGAAGTAACATAAATATATATGTATATATATATATATATATATATATATATATATATATATATATATATATATATTTATGTGTGTCTAGACTATATCTTCTACGCACCTGGATTCTGGCTCTCAAAATCTGTCATTAACAACTGACTTCCTCGCCTCGAGAATTTAAGCCGGTTTCAAAAATTTCGTAAAAAAATAAACTACTGAATATATCTGGCGTTAATCAGGTTGGATATTAGCAAAGATTGAAGAATCTTTGCTAATATCCCACCTGAAGATGTTGTAATACAACGAAACCTAGGTCGTGGTAAAGAACTTAAAGAAAGTAGAAATAATACTACATCACGTAGTTTCATTTAATTGAAAATAAACTATTATAATCGCTATATTCCGTACGTCTTTGAAATCCTTACTTTATTGGGCAGTTGGTTTATTGGACAGTTGGACAGAAACTTTCTTCTAGAAAGTTTCTTTCAGCTTCTTTAATTTAATCTTTAGCTTCTAATTATTATAACAACTGACTAATATTCGTATGTTATAAAAGCAGTTATATCCTATTGACTTTCTGACTAGAAAAAAATACTTCTACTCACGCTCAACGCCACTAAACTCAAATCTAAAAAGAAACAGTCAACCATCTTCTGAATATGGAAATTTCATCCCTACCTCTACAGACTAACTAAACCACTCCCCATTTTTAACTACATTCACCTGAAAATGACTTTAATCAATCTGAACGAGCATGAGTTTGATTAATCAGATGAAACTTATTTATACGTGGAACTAGTTAATAATGAGATAATTCTGGATTTTTAACGATGTTCAGACTATAGGAAATGAGCTTTCCTGAAACTTATTAAGTAGCTTATTTTAAAACTAATCAAAAGCGTATTTTTAGTCCAAGTGGAACTTATTATTCTTCAAAAGTATTTTTATTTGGCTTACTATTATAATAATTGATGTAACTCTTTCCAATCCTTGGCCAATCAAAGCTATCTTCCATCTTTTTTGTCAAAATATATCTTTGCTACTATATTAATAATATCTTTGCTAATATCCCACCTGAAGATATTGTAATACAATGAAACCTAGGTCGCGGTGAAGACTTTAAATAAAGTAGAAATAATACTACATCACATAGTTTCATTTACTCGTGACTAATGGATTTCTACAAAATTAACGCCAATTATATCCAATGTTAGAATATGAGTTGGCTAGACGTGTCTCGCGGTCTCGACTATAAATGTTGACATGATAGCGAAAACCTGTGAAACTTGTCAAATAGTTCAAGTATATCCTTGTAAAAATATCAGCCTTGGCGAGAACATGAATACATCAGGGAAACCGTAGGAGAGAAAGTGGGAGACGAATCTCTTTATAAACTAGTAATGGATAATCAATAGCAAGATTGCAGAAGCTGACATTAAAACTCTGAGCAAACATTCTGAAATCTAACATTAGACTCAATTTGTATGGTATAAATAAAAGTCTTCATTTCACAATGCAAACTGCACAAATGGCCTCTGAAGTAGATTTTCCCAAATATAAAACAACTTTCTATGAAAAAATCTCCTATACAAGAAACGAATCTTTAAAATTAACCAGCTGCTGATACCGGGCAATCGTTCTCTAGAAACGTTTTCGAGGATCATCGTCAATTCTAAGTGCCACTGCTCCTGAAACCCATTTTGTTCCTTTTCCGTTACCAGGTCGTGTCAACGTTTGAGCATTTCCTTTTATATGCTTATTATTCTCTTGTATACTTGTTTTCCTTCCTTTAATTGGGTGTATTTTTAATTTTTAAAATTTTGGGATATTTCAGTTTATTTATATAATTTTAGGTCTTCCATAAAAGTAAATTTTCAAGTATTTAACCACTGTAGTTGACTGGAAGCGCTTCTATAACACTAAGTCCAGTAAAAGTATTTATTAAGGACAGTTGGTATTTATTTATGATAACTATTTTAATTCATCAAGTTTAAGATTAGGATAAATCAAATTGTTAATGTTGACGGATATAAAAAGGAAAATCTGCTCGTAATAATTATTATTTATGAGGAAAAATAAAAAATTATTAAGTGCAAATCAAGCTCACTTAAAATAATTTTTTTTAAGCTTTTTGCAGATCCAATCTGTTTAAGTACCAATCGCTGCCAACTTTTGGTCATCATATGGTGCATATCCGACAAATTCGTAAATTGTCTCTGTCACATTTTAAAAATTAGGCTGATGTTAAAAATATTTTACTTTATAAGAAGAGAGAAAAGGAAAGAACATAGACAACCAAGACAAAATTCACGGAGTCCCCTTTTTGGTAGTGAAATTTGGTCTGACGATTTTAGAAAGTGATACTTCGTTTTGAAAGTGATAATAAGGACTGATTAATCAAATATTTTGGCGGAAAATGAGTGATGTTTTTCGAAAATTTGTTTAGTTTTTTACGCATTTTTTCCAATATATTTATTATACTATAAAATAAACCTTATTCAGGTATTTGTAGCAAAACACCATGTTTGAAACTTGATCTGAAATAAGTAAAAAAAGAAAAAAATACGTATTGAATTAAGTATTATTGAATTTCAAGCTTATAATTTTACTATACAATATTACAATAAATTCGTGAAAATCAGAGATCGCAAATTATATGACTGGTAATCCTAAATTTACTATGGATTTTATAAACCATGTTATTAATGGTGACGAATCCAGAACAGAAACAATATAAACTATTTCTTGAACAAGGTCATATCTTGAATGAATTTCTGTACCTAGTCAGTTTGTTCATGTGAATAAAAGCTGGTGTGCTCGTGGCGACAATTATGTGAACGGAACTTGACTACTATAAATGAGGTTGCTTCACAGACGGATCAAATGTAATGAAAAGGAAATCACTAATGGAAATTCGCAGAGGAAGAAGAAGGCGTAATATTAAAAAATAAGAAAATGGGTATCAGGATAATGTTATTGAGAACCTTGCAGGTAATAATGACAAATTAACAAAAGTATAGGTAGGAATGAATTAGGGGGGGGGGGGGTTGTGGATGTTCATGAAAACGGATATCAATTCGTGCAGAGTATTTTGTAGATGAGCATTATAAATTTGTCAAAATGAAGGGCTGTAAATTGCACTTTTGCAAAATGTTTGTTTCGACAACGCGAGAGAGAAATGTTCTTGTTTAAAAACTAGTAAACTCAGGAAAGTGGTTTTTCCTGATTTATGATTTGGACTATTTTGTCACGATTAACAGTTTTAGAAATAGGAATATCGGTTGAGAGCGAGTTTGACACATATTCATAGGGTTTTGAAGCTATGGCAGGGTGCCTGTGTTATCGGCTATCTTTTGGTCACAATAGCTCCAAATGGAGGAACTTTTTCATTCTGTCCTTTATGTAATATTTACAAATAATTATATTATAAATAATGATTTCACGTATTCTTAAAAAAGTTATCCTGTATATTGATATTTTTGATTAAGTACTGGATTTTTTTTAAACCTTCCATTAAAATTTGCTTTTTAGTTAGTCTCTTCCTCTATGTTTGCGTTCTTGTTGTATGAAAGAGTGGTTAACTATTTCAAAAATTGTGCAATTAGTAGAAATTTTAAAATAGCAAGACCTTTCAATTTAGGACATTTTTTTTCATTTGAAGGTGCAGGGTCTTATTTTAATAGATTCCAATTTAAAAAATATGTCTAATTCTATTTTATAGAACTAGTCTGTTTAAAAATTTATTAGAAATTATTAATTAAAATATTTGTGAAACTGGTTAAATAAAAACACAAACAAATAAAAATAATCAATATTTAAATAGTTGAATAAAATTTATGCTATTTGCAAAATAACATTTTAATAAAAGGCACTTAAATGTATCGCAATAATCGCCATTCCGATTACTGTCTTTCGGCTAGAGTATGTACTGGCAAGTGATTGGTCCGTTACAATTATCACTTAATGTACATTAAGTGATAATTGTAACGTTGTAACATTGTTTGGAGCGAAATCATCCTGAGATTATTCTTGAAGACGTGCTTCAGATGTTAAGATAGTCCACATGAACTATTTTAACATCTGAAGAACATCTGAAAACTATAAGAGTATATCAGCCACGTAATTTTCATGTATTTGTTTTTTTGTTCTTTTTTCAGTCTCTTGCATATTCTGGTAAACAATTTATGAGTTGATATTCAGTTTGAAGTATCGTTTTTCAAGTAAACTAAGCACATTAAGCACACTTCATTGCGTATGTCGGTTATTATTAGTGAATTGGTGAAATAAGTTGCTATGCCGAGAAAAGAGAAGTGCTTTATTAGTTTAAAAATTTTACTAAATGCACAATTTTTTTAAATATTTGGGTACCCAGATCATGATATATTTCTTTCACACCATAAGAACCCAAAATGAAGGAATGATTCAAGTAAAAAAATAATTCAAGCTATTTATTTATTTATTCAGTATAAACAAATAATTTTTTTGCTCAATTACATCTTGCCAATGCGTTGAGTAACTTATTGCGAAATGAAAAGAAACATTATATAACAGTTAATTACACAAATAATAAATACAAATATACAATGAATACAAACATTACCAAATCATTATACTAATATAACTTTAACATATCGAAAATAATGTGCTGAACTTACTCTACCCAAATATACCACGAACTTGATTCTGAAGTCGCGAATCAAGTAGGGGAACAAGTCGAGATGGAACAAAACCTCCAAAATCGAGTTAAGCAATTTAACCCCACAGAAAATCGGGATCGCAAACGGAAGTTGGCACCCAGCACACGGAATATAATGTAATGGATGTTTTCGCCTCCGCGAATAGCAATTTGTTACAAAAACGGTATCGATCTTAACGCTGATGTACTGTCAGTATGACCTATTAAAAGTTATTTTTATTAGTCAGTATTTTGAATAAATGTAGAGATAGGTGTAAAACGCTCTTCTTACTTGTAGAGAATTATATCCAACCATATCCAAAATGAAGAGTGACGGATGCATTTGAGGATGGTAGTCATAATTTTGACATAACGGAATGAAATAAACCTTTTTTTGTATTTTCTCCAACATATGAACAGAAGACTAAATAAATGAATTCGTTTCCATTTTGGTACGAACGAGATGACAAATCAGAGTGTATTAAATGCTGACTTAGAACTATCAGTAAAGTGATCATGAAATGTGAGGCGGCTGTCCATAACTACACTGACATTCCGAACATTGGCAGTCCCTAACATTGGAAACTTGTGTTAGACAAGAGCCCGTCTGTTCATAATCATACGTGATCGGGACTCGAACACGCGAATAGTAATTTTATACAAAAAATAGAATAAGCAATTTCTTTCATTTGTAGCCGAGACACATGAGAAAATAACAAACGGCACCTAATGTTTAAAAATTTTAAAAACTCAAATATTTACAAAATCGTAAAATTGTGTTTCCTGACCTTTATCCGTGGTTCAAAGCTTACCCACTGTTTACAGCACACCTCTATATAAAAAGAGAGTATGACACTATTAACATCCAAAAAACCGAGTGTGCTTTAGACCACACGACTAAAGTAAAACTTCAAATTCACAAAATATGAACTTTAAAATGAATTTACAATTTGATTTACTTTAAACGTAGGATATTTAATGTATTGAACAAAATAATGATTTATAAAATTGTTCAAGAACGAAATGAAATTACAAAATAATCAAAAAATCACCATTCGCGTAACGCTAGCAAACTCGCATATACGGTCTAAAGCACACTCGTTTTTTTTTTTTGTGTGTTTGTAAATATATTATTTATATTTATTTTATTATATGTATGGATTGTTATGTGTTTGTAAATAAATTATAACTTTCTATTTTGTTGTAATTTTAGTACATGTAGATGGACAAATACGTGACAACTTTTCACTACAAGAATGTTTGATAAAAGCAAAAATGAAGTCCACGCGAACGAATTAGCTGGCACCAGTTAGTATATTATGAAACTGTGCCACGATTCTGAATAACTGACGCGTTAATTACTAGGTTTCATTTAATTATATAGACGACAAGCCATCGGTGTGCATCGATACAGAGTATATTTCACACAATATTAACTTAATTAAAGTTTTTAACATCAACGAGGCATTACATATACAACGCTTTTCGTCTTTATTGGATGTATGGAAAGGATTGTTGTAAAAACATTTATTGCAGGATACCCGTTATAATTTCTGCTCATCTACGTTTCTTCGAATTGGTCGATGTCACATGTATGTAATGATGCAGGTTATTATTTCAAGATCCAATTCGATATTTTCGATATAACATCCTACGCCATTTAGATATTTTAGATTGATACAAATAAATGTGGTAAAGGCTTGAGTCGATACAAACACACTGAGTAACGGAACGACATAGTCAGTCGAGCCAAATTATCGGTTCTTTTTGTAATAAAGTATTTGATACGTTTACTTGGCGGTTGGAGGCGGACTTTTTATATAAAAGGTGTTTCAGCGCGGAATTCAAATTTTAAATAATTATAATTGTATTATAATATTTTAATTATAATACTTTAATTATAGTAAACTAAAGTACATTTGTGCGTATTTTATGTACGGAATATTACACCATCAAGATGTCTTCCAATACAGCGACCGCACTCCTCGAAGCGTGAATTCGCAATGACGTGAATTCGCGTGAATTCGCATGAGCGAATTCGTAATGACGCGCCGCAGAACATCGACTGAGATGGCTCTCACTTTTTCCGTTATTTTGACCTTCAGCTGCTCCAAATTCATAAGAGGAATATCAAAAACAATTGCTTTGAAATAATCCCATAGAAAAAAGTTAGCTGGGGTTAAGTCAAATTGGCTTATTACTTTTACCGGAAATAGCGCTCTAATCGTGTCCATGGAGACAGCTGTGTGGGCAGTGGTCCCATCTTGCTGAAACCACACATCTGACTCATCAACATCCTCCTCTCGTAGCAGCAGTACAACAAAATTGTTAATCATTTCGATATACCGCTCGCTCGTCAATATAATAGTTACACCGCGGTCATTCTCGAAAAAAATGGCCCTATGATTTTTTAGACGATATCGCGCACCATACATTAAACTTTAGGGCTATGTAATGCTTTCTGATGCTTTTCTGTTGGGTTGCAGGATGACCAGTAACGACGATTTTGGCGATTTACGTAACCTTCAAGATGAAAATGTGAGTCATCGCTAAAATAAACATTGTCCATCCCGTATTCATCTGAAAAAAATCTTTAACGTTTTCTGACAGTAAATTTTCCGTTTGTCTTCAGGTTTGATTTTTTAAACGATCTGCATTTTATAGGGATGTAATATTTAGTCTAAATCCAAAATTTTTTGAAGTCTTGAACGATAGATATTCAAAAAGACAGCATGTTTTTTTAACTGATCGTCGTGGATGCTCTTCGGCGGCGACTCCAGTGGCGAAGCGGTTAATGTTTTCAATTGATCGTACAGGTCTATTTCGAGGTCCACTAAAATTATTTAGTGTACATCCTGATTTTCTGAAGTTCACTACACGCAACTTGATTAACTGAACACTGGGTCCATCATTAAAATGCCGAATTTCAAAATGATTAAATAACTTGCCTTGTGCCTGACTAATAGAAAACCCGTTGTAGAAATACACTTCTACAGCGTAAGCGTAGTGTACACCAGACCACTGCGACCTGATGATTAAAAAATCCGCACCAATTAGCTATCGAAAGTCATCCCTCTTCTCCCACAAGTCCCATTGGTTGCTGAGGTATTTGAGTTTAAAGTTGGAATTTGGCGCTGAGACACCTTTAGAAACCTCGATGTGGCAAATTAGAACTGTAGACGATGAGAAATTATGTTTTATCGTTTGAAGATGGTGATTTTTATATACTTTGATATTCAATTTTTCACATAATACTCGCTTAACATTATTAATTCGTTTATTATACTTATTATAAAAAGCAATTGTCAGCATTTAAAAAAAGTAGCAGCAGCAAAGTAGCTAAATAATCGGTTCAAACATTGTTGTCGTTTTCATTATTTATCAACTACATCCCTATTATAACTTTTCATGTGTATGTACCAATTGTACCAATTTCTAATTAATATTGATTAGCGATATTTTAAAAAAGTATAAATAGACATCGTATTTATTTATATAACCTTGATTATTTATATACATTTGATACACATCTTGATGGTCTATTTCAATTTTTTATGTTGGACTAAATGGCGACTCCCATCTGCCATATTACTTGACCCATCACTTACTCAAGGACGTCCGAAAAATTAAGAAGATTAAAGATACCCCATTTATCCAACTCGGGTAGTCCGTGTAGAGTCTAATATCTGGACACAACTACATTGTCTAATAGACACACTTTTTCCCTTCTTTAACGTATTGCAGGCGGGTAAAAAAGATGGAATCACGAAAAGTTTTCCAAATTCGTAGTATTTTTCATTAGTTTTAATTTGAGAAAATAAACCATTAAAAAAGTGAAATTGGATGTTGCGGTTTATACGTGAAAATCTCGAAGCTTTGGGGCTAATGGTTGTAAAAATCATTATGTTTTGAAAATGTCCCTACAGGAAACTTACATATTCAATATTTATAAGGATATAGTAGAGATTTATACTTGAAATAATCATAATTTTAAAGAAATGAAAAGGGTTACTAATTAGTAAAACGAAACAAATTTTGAGCAGAAAAACCAGGTGACGTGATGCGACGTCATACCATTGATACATCTGTCAATAATATTTGGAAAAGTTTACGAAAAAAATTCTTGTATTAAATAAAATCTGAGAAAGTTACCACTTCTACAATGTGGTCTTAAGCAAACCAAATTTCTGACACCAAATTTCTTTTTTCTTTGATCTTAAGCAAACTCAATTTCTCAGATCAAATATTTTTGTTGATTTGTTTGTCGCGTCATTGCACAAAAATTACTAAAACAGATCATATTAAATTACAAAAAATATATAGTATATGAAGTAATTATAAGATGCCGAGAAAATTGAGGTTTGAAAGTTATTGAAACCATTCTTATCTAGCAAAATGTTATGTCAGAGTTTAAGAGCTGCGGGCAAGACTAGACTCCAAAGCAGTTTAAATATGGTACCGCGTTGTATGTAGCGCTCGGATTTCTTAACATCTTGCGAGATAATCGTAAAAGCTGTTGAATCCATTTCGGCAAGCATCACTGTCGAATTTCTTTTGACGTCTGCAGTTCGCTTTTTTGTGATCAGTTACTTATCTAATGGTAACCGCAGCATTCATCGCCGATAAGACCTGAATCCGCTCGGTCACGCAACGACCGCTCCATCGACCCGTCTCATTTAAATATTCACACTTATATAAATTATCCAACGAATGGAAAGCCAGTACATTTTTATTGTCATTTATACATTAATTATACGCTTGACGTAATGCATTATCTGGCTGTTATGCTAAATGAATCTGGTGAAGTCGAAGAAAAAGAAAAATACGTTAATGCGCAAAAACAAAATTAAGCTTTTCCTTTCATAAAGAAATTATTTGCGCTTTAAAATATTTGTCGATTAGGCGTTCTTCGAAACTATGTTTAAGAAATATCTTCTCCATCGTCTGCAAATATCTAGTGATACTGGACGTCTAATATTAAATAAATCGTCATTGATGCTGTAAACAATACCCTCAAAAGGCAAGATAATTCTCTTCAGTACAATTATCTTTTTTATATATGTGCTTTGACTGTCCATTTCTTACTTTTTTCGCTTGGGCGCTAAATAAAGCCACTTTTTTCTTAGTTTTATAAAATTATAATGTTATAATTATTAGATATGTACCTATTTTATACAGCCTCATTGTTGATACCATGATACTTAATACACTTTTACGTCAGGGCTCCGCCAGTTTTGAGATACGCCATATTTTTCGTAAACTGAACCGACTGTATCTACCGTGCAATGTTATATCTTCAATATTCATTGACTATATTTTTTATAATTCCATTGTAACATATGTTTGCAGGGAATCTAAACAATTAGGGCGTAAATAATTATTTGCAACAAATATGCTAAGTACTTGCATGCAAATTCTGACTATATGAAATCGTGAATTTCTCAAAAACTATGGGATTTAGAGCCATCGCTATAGTTTTCCGATAAACTTAGATAAACATATAGTAACGCTATATTTTCATATTTTTTATTTAAACACTTTCGGGGAATTGGGGGTGTTACATATTTTTGTGGATATTTTCAATAACATCTATAGACGTATCTAACATAAAATTTCAAAATAAATAATTTTGGAATCTTTATAATTTGTTCTTTCAAGTCATATACCTCACGATATATGAATTGAAAAGAAAAGCAGAGAACTTCACTTGTTCTTCCAAGATTTTTATATATCTTTGAGTGATGTAATATTATTTCTACTTTCTTTAAGTTTTTTACCACGACCTAGGTTTCGTTGTATTACAACATCTTCAGGTGGGCTATTAGCACAGAATCTTCTATCATTATATTAGATCTTTCTATATCTTTGCTAATAGCCCACCTGAAGATGTTGTAATACAACGGAACCCAGGTAGTGGTAAAGAACTTAAAGAAAGTAGAAATAATACTACATCCCGTAGTTTAATTTCATTGTGAATAATGAATTTCTACAATATTAACGCCAAATATATTCAGTACTTTTCAGCGTTAACTATCGAAATATACGTAGGTTTGTTAAACGGTACTTCATGAAAGAAGTAACGGTGACAGAGGGCAGACGGAGTGATTTTATAAGGAATTTGTTTTTTTTAATTTCAGGTACGAAACCCTAAAAATGTTATTATCTATAGCCGCACGTAAATATATTAACAGACCAGAGAGAAGTAAACGTGCGAGATACAACGCTTATTTCACGGATAAATATTTTAAAAGGCATTAAAGTGATTTTAAAATTTCGAGAAAAAATTGTGATCTGGCCACAATTTTTCACACAACCGTGTGATATTTAATTTTCAATGCAATTATGGCCACGTTAAATTTAGTTATGGACGTTTATATCGCATTTCTTTTTATTTATTTATCTACTTTCATGCATATAATTGATACATATGGCGAAATTATTGCTATGAGAGCAATATCTCACAGTCAATCATAACACCAGTCCAGCCCCGTTCGACGAACGGCCGGGAATCGATCCCGGGTCCCCGCGGTGCGCCGCATCGTCAAAGGCCGTATGCCTTGTGATCAACCCAACACACCACGTCTTTTTGTCTTTGTTCAGGTAATTGGACAATTCATAGAGCAAGGAACAACTAAGTTTTAGTATTTTTAAATTAGTCACCTTATCGCGATATTTACAATCGGTTTCACGATTACGTCCTTTGATTTATTTTTGAAGTTATACTTCTTTAGGCGCGTTATGAAAAAATGATGAGAGTGAAATTTTAAGATTCGTCACACAAAAGTTACAGTATGAAGTTGCAGCGGTTGCAGTCTCCAAACAAAAGCTATTGGCACCATCGTCGCCTCAGTTCACTGTTTTCATATTCATAGTATTTATCCACATGTTTCTAGTGTCTACATTCATACACGTGTTTTAGTTTCATATAAGTGCGATTTATATATGTGCTGATAAATTATATTCAGTAGTGATTTAAATTCAATATTTTGATTAATATATTTACTATTCGTAAATATTAGTGAAAAAATTGTGTTTATAGACTTTTTCAAGTGCTCCAATATAATTGAGGTTATCTATCCGTATGTATTATTTAATGATCACAAAGAAGTATAACTTCTCACGCGCGTACATAAGTACACGCACCCTTTTTTTAAGTAGCAAAACGCATGTACAATTATTTGTTGTATATGCGTGTTGCATAAATACGTATTATTAGGATTTTGTAGTGAAAAAAATGAACTTTTATAAATTCGTTACGCTCGTCTGTCCGTCCGTCTATCCGCTGTGCGTTGTCCGTCGTCTGTGCGTCCGTGCGGGCCCTTTGAAATACCGATGTTAAAATATGCAAAATGTGTATAACAATCTGAAAATATGAGTATTTACAATGTACTTTAATTCATTATTATTTCAACTTGTGTTATTGAAGGGCAATTGGAACTAAGGAGTTGGAACATGAAAAACAATATCAATATTTATAAATTATTTAATAAAAACACTATATATATATATATATATATATATATTTAAAAGTTGTAACATTCATATATGTATGTACCTAAAGGTTTTCAGAACTCTCGTGGTATGAGTTCCACTTTTAATAAATATTTAAGACAGATTTCGAGACATTAAATCGCGCAATGGACTAGTACAAACCTAGCGTAAGAGAAACTGAATATTTGTTTCTGTAAACATGTCTCTTATGATGGCAACAATGCTATTGTCCTCCCTTTTTCCACTATAAAATTTTTTATTCATAATAATTTACTCGTGGCCATTAATATGTAAAGTACTTTTTTAAAACGTAAAATAATTCTTATTACTTTCCAAATGATTGCCGTTCTATTTTATGAAGTATCCCACTCAGAATGACGGATCCATTATCAGCAGAGCTTAGTGAGAATTATTGTTTCAAGCTATTTAGAGATGAGTTAAAGGGATTCTGTCCATGTATACTTCAAAGGACCGGTAACTGTATATGGTGTAACATGTGTATTATTGATGTATAATTTCTTTTACCAAGGCTATGTAAGTTCGTATGTTGAGAAATGACTTCTTAATGAAAAGTAAAACACATCGATAATGGGAAAGCGAACCATGGATTGATCTTCACTGTTAGTCAACGCGTCAGTAAATAGTAGATTAAAATAGTTAGACTGATTAATAGTAACAAAGGTAAAAGTTTTCGTTAGACTTATAAACAATCGGTTAAACGAAGCAGAATCATGGGGTAGTCTGTGAGCTGTCAAACTCATCCCTCATTTAATGGCTTTATTTAGATTCACGTATATTTATTTGTTTCAAATCTTGCCACCGGTTTTTTAACAGCTTCTGCTTAACTTCTCTTTAAGAAGATCTTGTTTATCTATCAGAGTTCAATGGTGACAATTTGAGTACCGAATGCTAATTATTTTTAACAGCTTCATAATTAAATATATCAATTGATTGAATTTTGGGCTAACATGTTGAGAATGAGACATACATTTAAGTCGTCCTAAAGCAAATGCAATAAATAGAGTAGCTATTGAGCAATGTTGAACGAAATAATTAAGACTTTATCATAAGTGGTTAGGACACAGCAAAAAGTTGTGGCCGATCGGGGTGAGCGAAAAAAATATAAGAAAAAGGTTTGCGATGAATGGATTAAGTGTGTTTTATAAAACGCTAGGATTTCGTAGTTGTCACTTGAAAATGTTGTTTCAAGTTAAAGAAATACTTCTGTATTGGAATAGGTATTAAAACGCTAGAATCTAGAATCTTTTTACAATGTACGGTTGCACGATTAGAGGAGAACACACAAATTATGAATATTATAATTCTTAATTTAATTTTGAATGAAATATTTCCAAGGAAATCCTGCTCGATCGATATGCCAAAAATATTTTGTCTCACTTTGTTTATTAAGTTACCCAACTTAAGATTTAGTGTTGGTATTATTTCCCTAGATATTAATAGTGATTCCAATCTGAAGCATCTACTTGGAAAATTTCAACAGTAAAATTTTAAAGCTGTAATAAAACAGACGGACGTGACGAACTTTTAAGTGTTTCTCGTTTCATTAATGAACCTATAAAATTGGATTTTTATCACAGAATAAAAAAATCATAGCTAGTCTGGAGTTCAGCGAAAAAAGGAACTGGAAGGTAGTGCATTTCTTTTTTCCCGGTACCTGCACACATGATATATTATATTCAACTATTGATAGGTATGCATGGGGAAGCGAGAGTTACATATTATAAACCTACGCTTGTCTCTGTTCATCTTTTTCTACGTTCACAATATTGAATGGAAACGAAGACAATTTGTAAATAAATATATAGATGGCAAAAAACCTTTAAAATAACGGTTTTCATTCTCGTCTTAAACCTTTGGATGTTGTTATTTGTCAATTTAAAGCAAGAAGTAAAAAAAAGGCACCAAAACTTTCGCCGTGTCAATTTGGCGTGATGAAGCGTTAAATTGGTCACGCTGTAATAATTGCCAGCAGCCATTTCTGCAGCATAAAAAGAGTAAAAAATAAAAACTTATAAAAGATAGTACATGGCAAGTTCTACTTCAGTTGCTAATGAGATTTTGTAGTGAGACGTGATTGAATTTGTTGTTTGTTTACTTAGATTTTAGATACATAGTCAAATTATGTTTCTCGTGAGTTTGCTTTCATACTAATCTAATTATTTATTTCGATATTAGATTTCTTCACTAAATAATACCTTAATGAACGTCATTATTAATCATGTCGTGTAAGAAAATTGTGTAATTTTAGAGTTATATATAGCCTAAACCAAAATTATTTTTGTCCTGAACAGAAAGCTTATTTTTGAATAAGTAAATATAAACTCGAAATATTTAATTAAAATTATGGTGTTAAGTCATTAGTATTCCATTAAAATACGTTTTTCTGTGTTTAAATCGAAAAATTTTAAAATACAGTAATATTTAATTTCCTGTTATTTATGAGCAGGTTCCAAACAAAATTAATATAATTTTTCATAATTTAAGAATAACTTATGAAAATAATTAATTTTCTTCAGGAATAGTTTTCTTTTTCTGAAACTGTTATTTTCATATTACATGTAATTAATAGTCCTCATGAAGGGAAATATTTTATTATCTAAGTCTAAAATAACTGAAGTGATTATGCTCATAATTTAGATGTTATAAAAACGAAAAATTAGCTTAAAAAATGCATTGGTAAAATTTCGACTACTGAAGGAACGAAAACTATATATAATTAATAATGCTGATGTAAAATAATTTTGTAATGTATTTTTAAACATTTATTTATTTGTGTTAAAATTAATTACGTGATAATTCGATAAACATTTCAGGAGCGGTATGTTTGTTTCGCGTTCTTTATGGCGCTGTTAATTATTGGAGCACTGGCCAGGCCGCAGGATTATGAAGAGGATGACGATGATATACACTCGGCAGCTTCCCACCATGGTACATTTACATTCAAGTTTATTCATTGAATCAGGCAGTGTTAGTTATGACGTGAAAAATAGCGCATTTTCGTTCCCAGTTCATCGGTTAATATGAAGGTTCTTTAGTTTTATAAATTAATCCACTGCTTCTACCACAAATTTAAAGAGTTTAATCGATAATTACATAGGCGTTCGTTTTAGAGAGCAAACAGAAAATAGCTTTTGTTTAAAGTTAACGTGAGATGGGACAATTTGAAGTAAAACAAAGTTATTTTTAATTATTTATGGATGATAGATGTTTACAGTTGCGACCTTATCCTTTTATTAGTCTTTTATTTAACAAAGCTTTTGTAATTATATGTATTTTTCTTTAACTGATTAATTTATAATTATTGTAGCAAGAAAACAACTAATGTACAATCTTAGTTATATTATTGTGATTTGGCTGAGGAAATAAACGGGAAAACCCTTCTCATTTAATAACATAAAGCTTCGCTGGAAGTGAATCAAGAACTTTTGTCAACAGTAATTCTTCATCAATATTTGTACTTCTTGATCAGTGGTTTGTACATATTCATATATATCTGAATTCATCTCAAGAAGTAAAACACGCTAACATACATCGTATACATAAGATGCATGTGATACACTAAGTATTTATACAGACATGTGGACAGACCGATGTAGTGGAATAGATTTTTTACTATTTGATATCCTTTTTTGTATTTGCTTATGACATAAGACATCCTTGCAATTTTATCATCTGTTTATCGTTAGTCTGTCTGTCACAATTCCCATTTGTCGTTTTATCTGTTTGCGTTAGATTATCAGTCTACCTGCAGCTTCAGACCTAGTGCATGAAATTTTGTCAGTAGATATGGAGATCTCAATTAATAGTAATTTTTATTTCAAGCGTCCCAGAGAGGGGGGGGGGTAATAATTAAATAAATCTTTTAAGATGAAGATCGTCTTCCGTTAACCTTTAAGATCTATGTACGAAAAATAAGCTTAACAATGATGAGTAATGTGTCCTTCTAATTTTTCATCAATGGGTTTAAAAATATGAAGTAATTGAAAATTATAGAGTAGTACTTCTACAACTTTCAATGAAAATTATTTCGGTTAACTTGCAGCAATAATGTGAATCAATATGAATTGCTACATTTATCTCGGTAAACATTTTAGGGGGATGCAAATTAAGCAGCGGACATTTTTTTTTAATTCCATATATATTGTGGGGTATCATTTGAAAGGGCTAGAAGAGCTTATAAGAGTTTCAATAATTTTTTTTTCATAATTTTCGATATTATGTATTCGGAGACATAATTTAAAAATATGCAAAAAAAATACTTCCCCCTTATTTCCTAAACTACTAAATCAAAACTTATGAAAATAAATAGGTTTGAGAACTCCACGTAAAGGTTATAGGAAAATTGGCATAATTTTTTAAATATATTAAAATTTTATATATATTAAATTTTTCTTTTTACATTTATTTAAATTTTTCTATATGAACAGCCCATTTTCTTAGAAATAACAGGAAATTCAAATTTGGCATACTAATATATCTTACTGACCCATATGTTTTACACTAGTTAACTTTTTAAAAATTAAATAGGGGGAACTAAAAGCCTCAAAGCCGGTAGTTGACTCACTCTAAATTTTTATATTTTTCGTACAATATTGTGAAATATAAGTTAATTAAAAACCAAAAAATTAAAAAAAAAATTTAAAAAATTTAAAAAAATTTTAAAATTGATTGAAAAATAAACCAGTTGTAGGCTTCGAAATTTGAAGATACGGATAGAGTTGGGTATATCCCTGTTTCTTTTCCTCTTGTAGAATATAATGTGCAATACTAAAAATGACCTCACAACACAGTATTGCCGTCCTTGTCTAAAGGTTAAATTTAAACTTTTATAACTCGGTCAATTTTTAAGATTATTTAAAAAAAATTCACTCTTCATCAGCTTGTACCTTGAAATTATGATTAATGAAATAAAAAAAATTTAATCAAATACCCAATTCTTTCTTTTTTCATTTTATATACTATGTGGTGTAACCTACAAACAGCAAAAAATCATGACAAAACATGGTTGGTGAAATCTGACTAGAAGACTACATAGAGATTATACTATAGAGATTATCCTAGATTTCATAATTTTTTAAATATACAGCACGTATTTACGCCTGTCGAAGATACAGTTTGTGTAATATATATACGTTGTGAAAAAATATTTGTAACGAGTTTAATACAAATCCCACGTACCCGTAAACGCTTGTAAGGGACTAAACGTATACGGAATCTTTGCAGGGCTACTTAACTTGTGCTTGACAGTTTTTTTATTACTTTACCTTCCGACTTAATCCGCTCACTGACCTTCGCAACCCGACAGGTTTCTGATATCATATCTAGATTTTTGTTGTGGAATTTTCTTATAAAGTTATAAACATTTGTTCTGATTTATTAGCGTACATTACATTAACATTATTATATAGTAAAATAATATACTAGATTTATGCGACGGGAGATGGAAAGGTATATTGTACGCAAGGTGTTCCCTCACCTCTCGTTCATTTCTGGCTCCGTTTCTCTCACTGGAAAATAATTAAATCATTTCAATAACTATAGTTGTTCGCCTTATTGTTAACATAACACGGTTACGTTTACAAAATACATTACACTCGCTTCTAATGTATACTCAAGGCTAATGAATAATTTAATCAAAGTTTAATTAAAATATGCCGTATTTGTGTCATAAAACAACAAATATACACTATAGCCTACTGATGAGGATATGTTATCGTGAAATTTAAATTAATTATTAATATAAATTTAATTAAAACTTATATTATCTATTCATTATTAAACCATATACAATTTAAGAAATTTCATTTTAATTTGAAATTTTACGGATCTGCACAGCTGCAAAATCTGCAAAATTGCAATAGGTTGCCAGAATTAGAAATTTTGGAGTGTTATTTGCCAAATATATATTATTGGTTATTGTGCGAAATATATTATTGCAACCAAATAATTAAATCTGCGTTAAAATGTAACCGCTTAGAGGATATTATTAAAAACGTATTTAAATTGGTAAAGATTATTCGGAGATTAAAGATAAGCCAAGCGAGAATACTCGCGTTTCGTCAATTTTAGTTTTTTTACATGTAAATTCATAATTCTGTTAATAGTTATTAACCATTTAGTAATAATTTGAAACGGCTGGTAACACTGTGACAGTTAAATAAAGTCACAATCACACAATAGATAAGGTAGCCACAATGACATCGTATAAGCTTATCGTGTATTTATTTGTTGTTTCATGACATAAATACTGCAAAGTATATTTTAATTAAACTTTGATTAAATATTCATTAGTGTTGAGTGTACATTAAAAGCGAGCATAATTTATTTTGAAAATGTAACCGTATTATGTTAACCATAGGGCGAACAACTACATTTATTGAAATTATATAATTATTTTCCAGGAAAACAAACGGAGGCAGGAATGAAGGGAGATAGGGAGGATGTTTTTATATGTTGTTGTTAGATCTTCTGATTTATCAGTATCGTTTTTAGTAAGTTCAGTACAAGTATTGTACAATTTAATTATCTCAGATAAATAAGTAGGTCTAGCGACAGAGATATGTCGTTACAGCTCTAAAAGTGGTCTTCAAAATACGAGGGCGTTAGCTCTCTTCATTACGACTATCTCTTTCATATACGCACTTTTTGACTCTACCTCTTTCTAATGGTTTAGCTACTTGGGGTCATATTTTTTGTTCTTCCTATATGGGTAAACTGCGTTTATCGAGTATGAGTAATGCTATTTGTCATAAACTCTTACAATTCTTTCCTCTTTACTACAAACAGTGATTGTTTAAAAGAATTATGGCCTCGTTAACTGCATTGAATTATTCGTTTAAACAATTGATTAACATTTGACATTGTTTAACAGTTCTCCGGCGAATTTTACGTTTTTTTTTTAGTTATTGAATCACGATCGGCCATTGTGCATTTTACGCTCACCGCTTCCATTGTATAAACTTTCACTCGTTCGAATCTTTTTGTTTAATCCGTAGTTTGGATTAAGCGTTTGTAGGTGATATTTTCTTATATGCCTCATAGTTTCAGCTGGTGATAGTAAAAAGTACAGTCTTCGTTTGCCTGTAATACATTCATTGCAGATTATGTTTCATATGTCACACGATTGTTTTTGAAATGTCCTTGGAAATGGCAAATTTTCAGGTTGATATTAGAAATTTTGCTCGTGCAGGTGAAATCAAGTTTCATTTTTGTCGGCGGCCCTGTCGATGGTATTTCTCGAAAGATCACTAAACGTCTTAGTAAAACGAATGAAAATCTCAATAGCTCTTAATCATTTTCGTAAAAACTAGATTATATATATATGTATATATATATATATATATATATATATATATATATATATATCTCAAAGTCAAATTTGTTATTATTAGGGGACGTCACCGATATTTTTTCAGTTGCTTTCGTTGTGTCCCAGGCATTTTCTCCATAGTTTTATGTCACATCAAGCCGATTTCATCTGACAGCATAGTGTTAATAAACAATACGCCCATTATAATTTTCAGGCCATTGTTACAACTTGTCTTGAGCGATTTAATTGTAGAGTAGGATTATATAACATTTCGTGAATGGAGCGAGTTCAACAATTGTAAATCGTTTGTTATACAATTCGGGTATGGCTGACCTGGATATGTTTTATAATAATACACAGTCACTTCCTTTCAAATGCATTGTTCGGAAGTTGAGTGCGCGACTCGCTAAATATTTTCGATTGTCAACCAATTTCAGCAATTATTGGTAATTTGCGGAAACGTGACGTTGCATTGAGCCGATGGACGTGCACTTTTTGTTAATATTAATAATAAACGGGCAGCCAGTGATGTTATATTTAACTAGCTAAACCCGGCCACGCCTCACTGTGGCTCAGTCTGATATAAAATGAATGGGAAAGTAAATGAGAGGATTCTAGCGAACATAGATTCACTGAGGAAACATATCATTCAATTCAATACCGCCCCTTGTATTGCGATGGCTACGTGGAATGAAAGGAAAGGAAGAAATTTTTTTTTCACACAATGTCATTTTTTATTGTAAAGCTGTTGGATTGACCGCATTGTTTGTTTGTCCATTTTCAAATTTAGAATGTGTGAGGGTGAACTGGCAACATTGAAAGAATTAAGTAATTCCGTTGAAAAATTCACTACTTCACTTTGATTCGTCACGAAGAATGGATTTGTATGTCACTGTGTCACTTGCGATTCTGTTTAGAATGTTGCTTATTGTGTACGTCGACATATTTAGCCGCTGGAATGGTTCTTCCACTCGATGAATTTGTTTCGATGCTTTGAAAAACCTTGTCTATTCTTATTTATTAATTCCTTGTTTTGAATTCAAGATGTTGTAGAAATTATATGGGAAGTAGAATAAAAAAAGTTTAAAAAACATTAAACAATAATCAAACATTTTCTTTTATAGAAGTAAGCGCATATTTGAATGTAACATTATGTCGAAATTAGAAGTGAATCGACTAACTAGTTTTCGAGTTTTGCGAGCACAAACGCAGGCTAATTTTTTATATACGAAGATAGACATGTCGTATTCTTAATAAAACCTGTTTAATCTTTCACAGGCGTGAAAATATCACGAATTTCTAAAAAAACTATGAGATTTAGAATCATTTCTATATTTAGATCTCATTTAAATTCCTAGTGACGATGTCTTTTCATAATTTTGGCTAAGTATATGAGTGATGGAGACGACGACATAATTTTTGGAATTCAAATAAGAGCTTCTATTTCAACTTATTTAAGAAATGAAGAAAAATGCGAAATGAAATTAAAATAAAAGAAATCAATGATTTTTTTGTCCCTCGTATAAAGTGTTAACTATTCCCACCTTTTCCACCCGAGTTGTCTCAGAGCGTAACAACCCCCCTCATCCAAAGAGGGGACCATCGAAGGACCCCTAATAGTGACCCATCACTACCATCCAACGCGTCCACCCAACAGGATTAGAGTCTGTCCCTTCTCAGTGAGCCATTCAGGATCTCCATCTTTTCAATGCGCTTTTCGCGATCGCTCTGAATGACTCAAAGATCAGTTCATTCTCAACCATATCACGATGATTAAAATTATCACGTCCTATGAAATCACGTGATTCTATTCTACTATTTTGATGCACGCTCTGCAGCATAACTCTACGCGCATCATCGCTCATGGCAGTGAAATACAATGTGTTCCATGTCCCGCGTCTTGTAACCGCAGGTACAGGCCGGGTTATCTCGTAATGCATTTATTTAGTTCTCTCATCTTTAAAAGTCGGCGAAATCCATCTAGTTTGCCAGTGGGTACAAATGATCTCAAAAATGCGTCTCTTTATAGAACTAATGGCTTCATCCACTTGGAACTCAAAGCGCATAGATCCTACGTCTAAATTTATTTTTCTTGCTCGAAGTTTGCTCGAAATATGGCGTTTTTGATGCTCCAGTCTATAAGGGAGAGGCTGCTGCCCGTCTCTCTAGTTCTCTACGACTCGCTTCCACGATCATCAGCAAAGTGTCATCAGTATAAGCGATGGTACCGCATCCCTGAAGGGGTATCGCTAGTATACCATCGAACATAACATTCCAGAAGATGGGACCGAGGGCCAAACAGTGCGGGCAGCCTCTGATCAACGTTTTTCTTTCTTCGATATCTTCATTCTGCAAAAAGGCAACTCGATCACAGAAATAATTACTTATAATCTAGCGAATGTCCGCTGACACACCCCGGGACTCTAACGCGGTCAAAATGGGTGGTCACCTGGCATTGTCAAACGCATCGGAAATATCCAAGAAAGCACAGAGAACAAATTTATCTGGGCATCCGTCTACCTAGGACAAGGCGGCAGATATTACATCTGTTGTGGATATTCCGGATCGAAAACCGAACTGCATAAGGGACCCTGGCGAGCGATATAATTGAACCAACAAACGTACAGCTAGTACATGCACGAGTAACTTCTCGAAAGGCGGAAGGAGCGTAATGGGTCGATAAAATTTCGGATCGTTAGGATCTCCCATTACTCTTCGATATAACTTTCAGATTTTCCACTTTCCAGATCTTCGAAAAGTGACCCTCGCGCAGACAGTGGTTAAAGACCATAAGAATATCGCACGACGCCGTCCCTCACACTGCCTTTATGATCTTATTTTCGGTACTGTCAATGCCCGTGACCATTTTAAGATTCATTTTTTTGACAACAACATCTATCTCTGAGTGACTTATCTCCGCGTCCAAACTGCTAAGTGGAGGTACACTGGAGCTAATCCTAATTTGTCATTGCTCGACGGTATTGAGGTTCGGTTCATCATAAGGGAAAAGTGGGAAAAGAGATGCTCAAGAGTTTCGCGTGTATTCTCAGTGTAACTCCATCGGATTTTTTAAGGCGCAATAGACAAATGGCCTCTCCGGATTCCGAATACTTCTGTACACGGCACTCAATTACCTATCTGGGTCACAAAAGAACGAAAGTGGGAATGCCGAGCCCGCCTATCTTTCCTATTATAGTACACACCTGGCTACTGATAGGGCCGTCCGACGAGCCTTAATTGAAACCCCATCTAACATTCCGTGAGTTTTAGCACGTTGGTAGTTACGTCTTTTTCTTCTGAAGAGCATTCTTAGGGCTTCCAGGGGTGGTTTTTATTCCATCAGGAGTTTCCACCAGGGGTGGTTTGTCTTCGATGGACTCGGACTTGTCTTACCCAACCTATCATCAGCGTTGGTGAGTATCCTGATTTGAAAATTCACGACCATGTCATCGGGGCTAATTACGCGGATGGAGACTTTGCTGTAGGCATCAAGCTCTCGGTGGAGAATTAGAAAGAATCGGTCCCAATCTTGGCACCCTGTTCTAAAAAGGGTGCTGGTTCCCTCCCCGGGTTCTCGTAAGGGGCGCGCCTGGTCGATACAGAATAAAATTGCTCTATGGTCGCTAGAGAAAGCGTCCTTCGACTCTCAAGTTCCGCACATCCCCCGCAAAACCACTAGAAGCGAGAGTAACATCAATATTATTCTCACCCATGAGACCCGAAAATGTTGACGGCATATCAGGTAGATTGCAGAAAAGGAGGCCATTCTGGTGAATGAAATCATCAAGAATTTCTCCCTCGAGAACCATAGCCAAGATTGCGGGTTTGCGTCTGTACAGATAATCACTGGACATCGGCCAATTGCTCGAAGAACTGTGTCGAGGTGTTCGCAGAAACAAGTAAAGTGTTAACTTTTGAAATATATGTGGGTTAATACACTATATAAGTACGCCTTTCAACGTAGCTATGTCGAACGATTTTTGAAAAACGGTTGCGGGCAACATGTAGACGAACGGACGCGTCTGGTCTTGTAAGAGTTCCGTTTTTCCTTTGAACTGTGGAAGCATAAAGATAAACGAAAAAGTGGCTCCAGGTATAGAAATCTATAAAGGAAGGGATAAAGAGTCAAAGAAAGTACGTATACAGAATGTTGGTTAATTGGTATAGCAATATTTTTTCGGATCCTCTTGAAAATTCAAGACGAAAATAATCTATAACATTTCTATGGTTCCGTAGTCAAGCATGGTACCGAGTGTGTGTCCGTCTGTCTCTTACATTCTTGTAGTTTTTACAATTTTATACTTATGTACATGAAATTATATAAATATATGCTTCAGATTAAGATTTAAATGAATGTGTTGAAAAAAAGACTTTCCTATTTTTAAGGTGCTTCTCTTATTAAGAAGTGGGGATAAAAACATTTTTAACGCATCCCATTGCATGGGGAAACGTCATAAAGATCTTTTGAAATTAAGTTTAAGCGCCACTTGCTACTTTTAATTTTTAAGGTCAGTTTCTGAATTATTTAGCGTCAAAGGCGTACAACATGTCGCCTCACTGTAATTTTTCAACCGTGTGTTTGAAAAATGTGAAAAATTCTAAACACCAGCATTTGATTGGAACTTTCAAATATTTTGGTTACTTTGCATCCACAATTTGAAGAGATGTAGGCAAATAAAGAACTCCACTTTGTACGTTCCCCGATCTGCGATTGGCCCGTTTTTATTTGATTTGGGCTTCTATTACATAGAAATCAATTTGTTTTTCAATGACAATTTTTTTTAATTTCGACATTATCTAAATCATAATTATTTTTAAACGTTTCACTATCATGAACAGAATCTCCACGTAAAAAAAACTTAAGAAACACTGAATTAACAGTTTAATCGATTTTTCTTTCTGCTAAATAAGACTCGTGTACAAGGCTGAATTGTTGGGCGCGTCGCGTCTTAGTATGCCGCTTTGATGAAATCGGGCGGCGCTCGGCGTGCACTGCTGGACTTTTAACCCATGAGCCAGCGTTGTAATGGTGTATCTTAAGAACTGAATAGGAAAAAATGTATTGATTATAATTGTCATATTTTGTATTCAGGAATCAATAGAAGTCAGATTACTACATTAATTTGGCAATACTGTAAAAAACAAAAACGCCTGCGCAAACAAAATATTTACGAAAATAACAATACATATTAAAGAAGTTCAAAAGGAAAGCAATTTATCCGGTTTTACAATTACAAATATATTACTCAAATAACTGAAGACCTAATTTTAGAAATTAACATACGAATATTTACTCAGCAGTTATATATATATATATATATATATATATATATATATATATATATATATATATATATATATATATATATATATATATATATATGTGTGTGTGTGTGTATATATATATATATATATATATATATATATATATATATATATATATATATATATATAACAGTTACATGACTCTAAAATACATTTGATGATCATAAATTTTCTCAAAAAAAAGTTCTCCGTTTTAAATTTTTCTCTGTCTTCAATTTTTTTTAAAAATATCCTTATATATAATATATATAAAATATCCTATCCGCTTGCTAGATACCTGGATTCACTTAGGAAACCGTTCGATGAATTTTGATTTCTTATTTTTATAAGCCTCCCAGAAGATTATTTAACAAAGTACAGGTTTTTGTCAGTCATTATTTTCACCATAGGGCTTTAGAAACAGGGTCGATGATTTGAAATAGCTGAGAAAAATGATGATATATTTTCCCATTCATTAATTTCGCGTTTTTCGTTGATATTAAATTCAGTTGTTGTAAAGCTTTCATTACTACTAGATATTTTTTTCTTCTGGCGAATAGTCATTTTTAAAGATCATCTAGTAGAGCACACTCTTTTCAGACCACTTCGGACATGTGTTTAGCACATTCATTTAAAATAAAATTTAATGAATATGCCACACAGTGGACGTGATCAGCATTTGGCGCATGTCTTTTTATAATGATTTGTATCCTTCTATATCACCCGACATTACGATTGCAATTGCATCATTGCAACCTTGTTTTTTCTATTGCATTTAAAATTAATTTCAAATCCTACTGCAGTACAATTTGGCTACATATCTAAACGCCAAAAAGGATTCGCAGATTTTGTTTTATTTATTTAGGTACATCATTACTGTTTGCTATCGATATATATTAAACAACAATAGAAATTGATACGTTTTTGACAGATCTTGTGTTGTATCAAAATTTTCTTGATTTCGATTCCAAGTAAGTTAATAATATTATTTTGAATAGTGGGGTTTAAATAATTTATGTCACTTTTAGCTTTAAAAGAAAATCTTTAAGATAGGACAATAATTAGAAAATTTATATAATATTTTTATATTTGGAATAGAGTCTCTTAAAAATTAATTCCATAAAGCTAAATAAATATCAATTGTAAATTATTGAGACGAATTATTATAAGATAGAACTAAGTTAATATGCTGTTATAATGTTTCATGGCTAGTTCTATTTTAAGTAAAACTGTTATTAACGGAAACACCAGTGTCCCACATGGAGGAATGTCGTAAAACAAATTCACGATTTGCTGCTCGCTAACATAAATGAGATTTTGCTTTGTTTAAACTAAATGAATAACATAGCCATGATCTTACAATTGTCATACCAGCTTCATTTAAATATTAGTTAACTTTGAAAAACTTCGCCTTGTTTCTGGATATTTTTTTAATAGTTCTTGAGGTTTCAATTCAATGTGAAAATTATTTTTCTTTCGTATTCTGGAAGATTGTTATCAAAATTCCCTTACAATTTTGCCCTATGCGGTTGATACCTCGTCGAATTTGTTTCTGAATCAACCAGCAAATAATCGTTTAGCAATAACATCTATTTTCTTTAAATTAATTAGATGATATGCATGTAGGCATTTTCCAGTATAAATACTCAAGCCAGTTGCACCAGTACTGCCGAATGAATGACGAAACTGTTGGCGCTTTTTAGAAACATCATCTTTTTTGTATAATTTCTTTTAAAAGAGGCTTTGGACCAAATATCCTTTCTCATTCATATTTTTGACTATTCACTACTCTAATAATCAAAACGTTATCACCATTGGGAGCGAGATTTTTCCGTCTTATGCCCATTTTTTTCCTAAAATATTCCCTAACGATTAAACACCACATATCTCGATTTACGATGCGTGGTTTAAGAAGATCTTTAAGATAGTATGTGGGGTTTTGCTTTAGTGTGCTCTAGTTGTTTAAACAATATTTTGCACATTTCAGCATTACGTTGACTTTTTTGTAGTCTCATTTACGCATAGTTCCATACAAATTGAAGCAAAGCGGAGACTGTTATAACTAAATGTGAATTTCGGGGTTTTCAAAAGCATATTCACTGGCCCACAGGTCTTTGAGACTGTATGATGTAGAGTCGTGGTTTTATTCTTAACTAGCTATGCCTAGAACTTCGTTCGCGTGTAATTAAGAAAAAAAAATTCTCTCTTATATGTTATTCCTGGGATATATACTATTTCCATACAAAATTTCATCAAAATCCGTCTTATAGATTTTGCGCGATAGCCATACAAAATAACAAACAGACAAAAATTCCAAAAAAAAGGTTTTCAGGCTTCTGTTATCATTCCATATGCTAAATCAGTGACTTTTTAAAAATATTTTCAATGAGGAGAATTCACTCTGTTACAATTTTGTTATATGTCTGTATTAATTAGAGCTGAGCTTTTATAAATAGAATTTAAAAGTATGAACAATTAGTACTGATAGAATAAATTTATGAATTTTAAAATTAAATATTAATTTAGTTTTATTCTTTAAATTTACTAATATTTGGATATAATTTTACTATTTTTTCCCTGCATTATTGCTGTAATTGCTACAGCGCTAGCTATTCCTCTGACACTAGCATTTTATTATACCTTTCAAATAAAGTATTTCGGTTCGGTTCTTGTATAGGACATTTAGTAAAAATAAAAAAACGAGTGTACTTTAGACAACACGACTGAAGTAAAACTTCAAATTCACAAAATATGGACTTCAAAATGAATGTACAATTTTATTCACTTTAAACGTAGAATATTTAATGTATTGAACAAAATAATAATTTATAAAATTGTTCAAGAACGAAATGAAATTACAAAATAATAAAAAAATCACCGTTCGCGTAACGCTAGCAAACTCGCATATATATATATATATATATATATATATATATATATATTTCATGCACTGGCTATGAGAGGAAAAAGTTAAGAAAATGTGCGCGCCCACTACTCTCTCTTGCTTCTACAGTGTGATACAGACAATAAGCTTGCACTGTGTCTTAGATATATGAAACATAACTGCCTATGAGAGAAAGAGAGAAAGAAAATGAGTGCTCGCACCTCTCTCTTGTCTCTACAGTAATATACGAAACGTAACTCTCTCTTTATGTCTTCACTAACTTATATCTCCCTCTCAACTTCCGTTCGCCTCGCCCGATCACACTTTTCGTAACGCTCTCGTCACGCAATCACCAACTTACTCCCCAAGTCAAGCGCGCGTAAAGAAGTTTTACTTCAAAAACTTGGCTGATTTTTAGTCTTTTCTGATATTCTAGAACTAATGGGACATGAAAATACTCAAATTTAGAATTTGTTGTCTAATATTAACTAGTTGGATCTCTTATTTTTTTATGTAGCATACCTCCTTTGGTGTTATTAAAGAAACGTCTAAAATTCTTTTGGATTCGACAAATCTACAGGTTTATTGTGTTTCCGTAGCGATTACAAACATTTAAGTAAATAAACGATCTAAGATGCTATTTTTTTTTATTAAAAATAGATACATTCTACAAACAAGTAAAAGTTGATGAACCGTAAAAGTCTCAATCAAAACCCATAACATGATACGTGTCTAAGCAGATAATTAAAAACGAATTTCAATATAGAACGCTGATTGAAATGTCTGCTTCTTTGTCAACAGAGCACCTGGGTCGAGTTCAAGTGAAAGTGTACCGGGGTCCGACGGAGCATGATGGACATCAGCCGTTCGCTCCGTGGGGATTCTGGGTGAAGCAGCCAGCTGACGAGGACTGATACGTTCGATGCATTCTCACGAGATGTTTCACTTATTAGTTTTAAAGTTAGGAGATGAATTTTAATGCTATTTATATTTTAATTTTGTTAATTAAATTGTTTAGAAATGTATATAATCAGTTTTATTTTAGTGAATACATTAGTAGGTGCTGTATGTGACGCTAATGTATGTTTCAGCGATTTCCATTGGCAGGAAACAAGTGATAGTTTTCAACTGAAACCTACACGACATTTTAGTCTTATTTTGACACATTTAACAAAATTTATATGAGTAATTTTATATCTTTTCTAGATTAAAGTCTAAAAGGTTTCTAATATAATAAAATTTAGATTAGTGTTTGAAAACATGATTTTGTAAAGTTTAGCGCTTTTAACATTACCCTCTGTTAAACCCTTCTTGAACTAACCCAGCTGCACGGTACATGACTTCATTTTCTATCTTTCTGACTGTCTTGCTTTTATTACACAATCATACGACCTGAATAATACATTTTAGTTACCTTTCTTAGTTTTAAGAATTTCGCTTTCTTTCAAATAAAATTCTATTTCATAAGTTTCTCTGTTTACGGTTCTGAAGGATTTCATTTTCAGCACTTATTTTCGTCACTATTATACAAAAACTCGTGACCTATTTAAAGTAATTCGCGGTATCAACGCTTAGTTACGAACTACCGCTCGAACTCGTGCATCTCACGAAATCATTTAAATCGTCACTACTTTCCTTATTGTCCCACTTATTTAAACTGTTGTACTTATTCTTAGGTATACCTATAGCTTTATCTGTATTTTCAAATAAAATAAACAAACTTCAAATGTATGATGATTTACTGGTGATTTTGCAAACGTTTTTCAGTCTCTTTTGACTATTCCATTACCACACATAGGAGGTTGTGATAAGGAAGCTTAAGCTGCATCACGGTTGTACACTCCTTATAATTTTAAACTAGTTATATAAAAGGTTTTATATAAACGATCTTTTAAAAGAACTGTATCGTCACTCGCGATAGTAAAACGAAAGATATTAAATTCTCAATAAAAAATTGTCAAGCACTAATAGGACTTCCACTACGAGAATTCCGTGCACATTTGGACACGTAAACATTTAAGGGTACGTAGTATCTATATATCAATACGAGAAGAGAAAACTTTGTACCCCTCTTTAAGTATATTGCGCGCACGGAGGAATATGAGATTTGATATAGTTAAAGTTTATATAGGGATGGAGTGCAAAAGATATAATATATGTTACAAATACATTAAAACTAGCTGACCCGTGCGAAGTCTTCGCACTATATCGCCATCTAGCGTGTTCCAAGTATACAATTTGGCTAAGATATTTGATGTGTCGCCCACAGATGGCGCTCATGCCAATTGTTATAAAAATTAATTTTTTTATTAACAAAAAGATTTTTTTCGAATTTTTTTAAGTTTTTCGCCCAAAGTAGAAAACATAAGCTTTAAGTGGGTATTTTTTTTATTTTTTTTGGTGCAGTAGTTAAAGAGATCGAGCCGCTCGACCAAAAAACACCTTTTAGAAATAATATATTTAGATATTCACTATTTACGTTCAATAATAAAATATTTATTGTTCGCGTTCGTACTGTCAATGTTAAACACATAATATTCTGTGGTCAAACATTCGCACAGAGTAGAAATTGTCGCCAAAGAATTTGAAAACGTCAAATTAAGTGAACGAGTTTCACGTAAACGAATAACGTTCAAAATTGAAAATTTAATGAATTACAGTCGAATTTCGACCACTAGTATTATAAACTACTTACAAATATTAATTTCCCCCTGCGTAGATATATTGCCCACTGTATCTTTCAGAGCCGTAAAACATTGTGCGTGTTTCAAAAAATTAAGCCATTTAGAATGGCCGCTATAGTTTTCCTACAACCTTTGCGTGGTATTGTAAAATTTTTAGATTGAGTAGTTTCGGAAATAATGAGAGGTGGGTCAAGGCCATATTTTTTGTTCATTTATCAAATTTTAAGTATCCACATCAAGCGGTTTTCGAGAAAAAATACTGTGACAGACAGACGCACAATCGCTAGTTATAAGGGTTTCTTTTTTCCACCTGAACTGCGAAATCCCAAAAACAACACTAGGTTTAATGTGTGTTACTATCCTGCTGTTATTGAAGTAGTTTATGTAAGTAACCGTTAAGTTATAGCATCGGTAGAAACCATTAATGACTGATCATCCGCACCAAACAACGAAAAAATATATACTTCACCATGTAATAACCGTAGACCTTTTTCAGATATATAAATTAAAGAAAGCTTCTTATAAAATACGTAAACACTTTTTTTTCTATAAACGTAGGCAATTTCAACACAGTAGCAAATCACAAGCCTACGAAATAAAATAAATGCTACTTTTGCTTCCATTGAAACAAGATTGAGGCCATTGTGGTAAGATCCAATTTATGGTTTAACAATAATGTATTTCGAATGCCCACGTAATGAATTTGTGCCAAACAGGCCGAAAGTAATTTAAAACATGTTGCGCAATAAAACCGAAATTAATTTGGTTTATCGATCTACGTCCAATTTCATCATCAACCGTAATATATTTATCTTATTTGTTGCTTACACGTGTCTTGCTTGAGTTATTTAATTTAAACGTTGTATTGCGGATAGTTATTATAAATGGCATAACTTAAAAAGCACTAATAATAGAGGATAGTTGGGAAAATAAGGATGTTAGGTGAAACAAGCGGTTGCAATTTGGTTGTAATAATCGGTCATAAATAGAAAACCTTAAATTCTCATGTCTAACTACCTCACTAACTAATACAATAAACAAACTACACGAAAACGTATAAATACCATCGCTAATAATTGTTTTTCGATCGTTAACAAGGTGTGTTGAGTTGATCACAAGACATAAGGCCTTTGAGTGCGCGGCCCACCGCGGGGACCCGGGTTCGATTCCCGACAGCTCATCAAGCGGGACTGGAGAAGTCCAACCTTTCAAGGCTCCGGCAACCATTTTTCCATATGAGATCTTCTTCATCTCATGTGGACACGATAACAACAATAATTGTTTTTCACTTGCATTTGGATGGAAATCCAAGGTCAAGTTATGTATTGAAATATTTAATGAATTTTGATTTTATATGTTTTGTAATATTTGTAATATTTTAGTGTTACGAAGGTTAATTATAATCTGAAATAAAAATGAATAATTTTGATCTCTCTTGGTCCTAAAATTGTTAGCACTAATATGCACTTATTGCAATATGTTTTTACATATTGATTTAATTGTAGTCTAGCGTAAAGTACACGAAACAACATAGCCTATGGGTGCTATAGCGATTTATGTTAACTCGTAGTATACGTTTTTCATAGCACGTCTATGATATTTTTACAATGTTAATTAAACTGTATGTTTTTCTTTTCAGGTAATTCACTGAAATACTTCTTTGATAGAACATATTTCTTTGAGTTATGGAATTTAGTAAAAGGATATACTAAAGAAAAACACATACGTATTTTATCAGTGCTGTTAGAAAATTTTGAAAATGTACAGAACATAGACATTAGTCCTTTACATAAACATGTGCTTTATTTATGTAAAATGTAGCTACAGATACTACAAACTTGTGGATAGACCAAAATTGTTTAAAAAGTATGGTGACCGGTTTAGTGCTATTGAGTGTATGGAATTAGCAACAACTGATGAGCAATCTAAATCTGAATGTGATTAAGCTCAACTTAGGTTGTCCTCCTCTGGTCGCGGTTGACCAGAGGGAGACGCACAATTTTTTTATATTTTATTTTAGTGATAGCAAAAAATAATATTTTAGTGATCTTAGAAAAAGATCGAAACGTAAACGGTTAATGGATTTATTTTAGGTTGACGAGTTAGCGTCAAGGTCAAGAAATATTAGTGCGCATGAAATTTGATCACTTTTTGTGGAGGCTGAGCTTACAAAACAACAATATTTGTTGATAATGAACTTTGTTAACGGTAAGACTTCCAGTAAAGATTTACCATCATGTCAGAGTGTTTTGAAACCTAAGAAAAAGTACTATCCTAGCAATATGGCCGTGACCAAATCAAAGGGGGGCCTTTGTTTTTTGCCTTTCGAATCGAGTTGTAAAGTTTGCTATGTCGCACAGCTTCGTGGATCTCAGAGTCAGAGAAAACCGTTTCAAATAGTAATTCAGCAGAGTCAGTTAATTTGACTTTAATTGGGAAATGGAGTTTTAGTGATAGTACGGGTAATAGCGAGTACAAATAGTCTTTCGCGGATTCTAGTTTAGATGATGACAGAAGTTTATTTATAACTTCTTACATTCCTTTACAGTTAGTAACAAATTCAGATAGTGAGACCAACATTTTGTGGAAAACTTCCCACTCCTCTTCTACAAGATACTGTAGACCTATTCGTTTCCAATTTGAAAAGGAAAGTTCTACTATATCTAAGAATGAAGCATCTAAATTTAAGAAAAGATAGCTTTCTTATGCCCGACAACATTCATATTAGATGAACGCATTTTCAACATTCAGCATTCTTATTATCGATGGTAAAATTTATAGTGCTTTAAGTGAAACATTATCTGCAAAGTGTTTAAGTTGTGAAGCAATACCCAAAAAGATGAATGGCGTAGGTAGGTGTTTGGGAAAATGAAGCAATGAAAATCGTTTCCAATTCGGTTTGTCACCTCTACATTCATGGACTCTTTCTTTGAGTATTTCCTTCAGCTTTCTAGTAGAGTAGATTTTGAAAAGTGTCAGCTTAAGTTAGACGACGATAAAGAAATGTTATCCGATAAGAAATTGTACGTTCATAATCAGTTTAGGTCTTAATTAGGCTTAATTGCAGATAAACCACGAATTAGCGGAAGCGGGATATGAACAACGGAAATACCGCAAGACAATTGTTTCAGCCGAAATTACAAGCTCAAAACATAGATTTAATAGACCGTTGTTCTATAATTTTGCAAGCTTTATCTTCGGGATACAATATTAATGTATAGTCATTTAATAAAAGCAGTTTGGAAACTACGTGACTTTTAATACAAGAATATCCATGGTATCATCTCCCAACTTCCCTCCACAAAGTACAAATACGTAGCTAAGAAATAGTAAATCATGTCTATAGACATTTGTATGAAGAGGCTACTGAAGCCAATAATAAAAATTTGAAAACATTTAGACGAGACCATACTCGAAAAATGGCTCAGAAACTTACTAACAAGGATTTAGTGAATAGACTCATGTTACAGTTGTTACCAGCCTATTGAAGCTTCCCCGAAAGAAAAAATGGTTTTTTGAATAGCCAGATATTACGTTTGGTAGTAGTTTAGAAAATATTTTAATTATTTTTTTAAAAATATTTGAGTGTAGTTATATTATTTTGTTTAAAAATTTAGAGCTTTTCCCTCAATGTCGTTTTTTATTAATTATTTAAGTTTTTTAAATTTAGTTTTTTAAGGATATTAGAATCACTGTCAGTTTATTTAAGGCCAAAGCTTGCAATTAATGTTGATTAATATAAATTAACATAAGCATTGAAATGTACCGTTTTTTACATTTCTTTATCTAAATTTTCTTCTTCTTGTCATTTGTAATCAAGTCATTGATAAAAACTTTATATAATATAAGAAATTAAGTAAACGACACTTCATTTTAACATTTTTGTTCTACAGCCCAGAACTTTGAAGTCTTAATTATTTTTTGCTCTTTGCAAATTTTATGGTTTGTGTCATAAAAACTAATCTAACTAAGCTAAGAAGTGGTAAAAGAACTATTTTGCTTTATCGTTTTTAGGTAATGGAAAGTCAAATAAACAGACATACAGACACAAGTCTAAAACAGTTGTTATGGTATACATTCATTATTAAGAGGATATCTCAATTAGTTTTTACATAAAACGTTCAATATAAAACAGCGTCATGATAATTTAATTGTTTTCTTGCAAAGTTTCGTACCTCGTAACATTTACACCTCCTGTTACTAATTCGTTTAGTAGAAGTTATATTTATAAATAGTCGATTTTAATACGCTTTCATGATTTGTGATCCGCACGAAGACAAATGTAGATTTTTAACTCATAAAGGGGATTGCGCATAAAGAGGATAGATTTTTAACTCATAAAGGGGATTGCGCATAAAGGGGATAGATTTTTAACTCATAAAGGGGATTGCGCATAAAGGGGATAGATTTTTAAGTCATACAGGGGATTGCGCATAAAGGGGATAGATTTTTAACTCATAAAGTGGATTACGCATGTCGTTTGATGCGCAATGGTAAAACGGACGGAGTCAATTTGTCACTTTCGTCAGATCTGTCTCGATGTCTGAAACAAGTGGCTTTGCTTGAATCCGATGAAGACCTGAAGTACAGTCATCGTAACGAGCACAAGTGGAAGAAATTTAGGAAACCAAAGACTTTGTTACATTAGAACCTATCTACTTCTTATCATAATTTTGTATGTATTCGTGATGTTGATTTATATGAACAATTGAAAGATTTAAAAATCAATTTATATAATATGGAAATAATTTAAATTGCAACAATACGCTGATTGTATAGGCTGTCCAGCTTCCATGTCGTGCTCATAAAAAATCGGGCCCTTTTGAAATATTTGTGTAGGTACTCATTATTCTAAGGTAGAGATAGGTAGTTGCCGAATAGGTATGCAAGAGCGATACGTTGTTCCGTCGTTACTGCCCTATGAAACCGTATATAGGTTGAAAAATTATCTTATCAAAAGTCAGATAAATTATCACCAAAGTTTATTATCTAATAATTATATAGCTTCTAAATGAAGCCAATAATAAGTAAGAAAATTATCACAATTTTTATGGAAAATAATTGGGTATTTTCAGGCGGACAATTGCACCTCATTTATCTGAATATGGAAAATTCGTGCAAAAATTTAAACCACTGTTAAAAATAAGTATAATTGAATGTAGATTCTGTTTAAACTAAAAGGTTTCTTTTGAAGAAAAAAAAAATTTTAAATCAAGAATTACTATTCGAATATTAAGATACAGGTAGGTAATAAAAAAATAAGAATTTTTTCAGAAAAAAATATCGAAAGTCGTAATGGTAATCAATCAACCTTGTAGAATATTATAGGAAGACACTTGTGGATTTCCAAGACCTACGAATGTCGAAATTTAAGTATTTGATACATATTATCTGTGCCTGTGAAATATACCACACATTAATCGTTCACATGAAAAACCGTGGAAAGTCATAGCAGCGATACGTTTTCAGGAAAAAATATTGTGTGACATAATAACAATAAATCGATCTTTTAGAACATTATAGGAAGGCACTTGTAGAGTTCCAAAACTTAAAAATACCGAAATTTAAGTATTTAAATATTTACTATATATCGATGAAACCTAAACATTAATGATTTATGTTAATTATGGTTTACGTAAAAAAAACATGAAAAGAAACAATGACGATATGTTTTCAGAAAAAATGTCGAAAGACAGAATAACAATCAATATATTTAAACTGTTATAGAATTCATCCCTAAAGCAAATACTATTATAGGAGATTATAGTTCGAATATTAAAATGTTCTCCGAACAGTATAGGTACACCAGGAGGGGATTTGTTCCAGCAGATATAACATTCATCAACGACTTTCATCTATTTGAGTTGAGCTTTGTGTTAAGGAATAAGATCGAATTTTCTCAGAACGAAACTAAAATGAATGCACAAATCGCTAGGAAGATTACCTAGCAAAAAACAAAAAGTGTTTTAAAATATACGCAAAATAAATATGCGGTAGGTTCAGCACAAAGAAATGGACTGTGGGAATATGTCGCTTCTGGAAGAACCTGTTTCTTCTTTTGGTCCGTAGATTGTGGTACGCATTATTTTCTCGTAAATAATTTAAGAGAAAATAATGAGACCGAATTAACAAGTTCCTCTAGAGTTAAAAATCCAATTAGTTACTATTATAATTATGATCTTGTTAATTATTATGTTTACGTAAATTATTGCTCAACTACTGAAACACCGAATACATTGGAAGAAGCAATAAACAATAGTAAATCTAAATAGTGGATAAAAGCTGTGAACAGAGAAATATAAAATTTAAATAAAAATAATATGTGGAAATTAGTCGGCAGAAAAAGAATAATACATATAAAGCTAGGTAATCGAATAGGACGTTCGTATTTTTAAAACGATCCTCAGAAATATCGATACTCAAACATGCAGCGATATTATATTATACAGACGTGCTAATAACGTTCTTAAAACGGTCTTAAAAAATTGAGATAATTTTTCTCATTTTTAATACCACTATCTCTTTTATATACATTATTTCCTAAACTTTCTTTCTCTTTCATAGTAGTTAGCTTGTAGCAATATTTTGGGCTCATATTTTTATTCTTTTTATTATTTTGTATAGCGCGCCTATTAAGTATAACGTTATTACAGGAATGTAAGTCATCATAATGCTGCTTAAGTTTATTGTTCTTTATTGGGTTACTTTTCCAGGACCAAAACTCATTCTGTGACTATTATCATTCAGAGAAAAGAGACGGAACGAACTGTCCATGGATCTAAATACGGACTTTATTTCGGTGTTTTGTCAGAAATATATACTTAATAAAAACATAGAATTAGTTTTATCAAAAATATAAACTTAGCAGTATTTTACACGCTAAGTTTACATCTGTAAACATATAAACAGGCCCAATACTTTTAACGAAATTTGCTTCATAGTTTTCAACATTTCAAGAACAATTACCATTGACTTAATATAACTTTTAATAAATATTTGCATTGATAATAAATGATTCATTTTCATTTTTTTAATGTAAAAAGAAATTGTTGTAAATAAAACCTGTTGGAATTCGCTATTTAAATTTAATGGAAATCAAACTTAGATTCTTATCTCCATGTCGGTTATTGAGTAACAAAACCAAACATTCAAATCTTTAATCTATCTATGATTAATTCGTGGTAGCTATGACCAAATGTAACATCTGAAAATATTGAAGTTACATAAAATCGCTTTAATCATTTCTAGAACCGTCATTTAAAATCGGCGACGTTTCTTTGCTTTACCCTTCTTCAACGAATTTTTTTTTATTTTTCGAGGTTATAATAATGAGTTTACGCTGATCGTTTCCTGTCCGTTGTTCTCGAGCGTCTGATGAAACATTGCAATTGCGTCAATATTTCGCCAGGTGCGGCGCATTACATTTATCACAGTTTTCTAGATTTTACACAGTTTAGCACTGTTTCCTAGGTAAAAATACTGACGTAAATTGAAGTTGTTATATATATTATACACGAATTTAGTAATGATATAACAAATTAAACACTTGACCAAATATTTATTTATTTTGCGTTGTTTTAGTTATGAAACTGAAGAATCTGTTATCAGGTAATTCTATTAATTGACAAATCTAGAATATTACAAAAAACAAAGAGTGTTTTAAAATATAGGCAAAATAAATATGCGGTAGGTACATTGAGCACAAAGAACTGGACTGTCGGAATATGTCGCTTCTGGAAGAACCTGTTTCTTCTATTGCTCCGTAGATTGTGGTACGCATTATTTTCTCGTAAATAATTTAAGAGAAAATAATGAGACCGAATTAAGAAGTTCCTCTAGAGTTAAAAATCCAATTAGTTACTATTATAATTATGATCTTGTTAATTATTATGTTTATGTAAATTATTGCTCAACTACTGAAACACCGAATACATTGGAAGAAGCAATAAACAGTAGTAAATATAAAGATTGGATAAAAGCTGTGAACAAAGAAATATAAAATTTAAATAAAAATAATATGTGGAAATTAGTCGGAAGAAAAAGAATAATACATATAAAGCTAGGTTAGTAGCTAGGAAAATTAAAAAAAAGGAGTATTATGATAATATTTATTCCCCAGTTGCGAAAATGCAAATTTTCGAATGGTTATTAGCATTTTGTTGTCAGTTTATTTTATTATTGATCAAATGGAAGTTGAGGCCGTATTTCTAAATGGACAAATTATATATAAGAGTATGTAAAGCAGCCTGATGTTACAATAGTGGTACAGATAAAGTTTATAAATTGTATAAATTATTATATGGTTTGAAATAAAGGGATACAAGGGAAATACATCTTAATACGCAGCAAAAATCAAAAGAATATTTATAATGTAAAATTTAAGTTTGCGAAGCGTTTTAGAATGAAAGATGGAATAAATTAAAAACATAGATTGGAATAGATATTGAATATAATTTTAAAGACAAATTAATGACCCCAAGTTAAACTAATTATATTGAATCGCTGGCATTGATATAAATATCAAGATACGACCAAAGGAACATAAACCAGATCGAAAATGACAACACCAAATAATGTGCGCCATCTATTGCGATCAAACTAAACTACTTCGTCAGTCACGTGGCCGACTGTACGCAACCGTAGATGTACTGTTGTCATGGCGTTATCTTATTTTATTATTTTTTAACTACATTTAAAAAAAATGGTTTTCAATTTATACGCATGTATTGACATGACAATGCTTAAACAGCTTGGAATTTATGTAAATTAAGAAAACAGTTATTTTTATATAACAAAAGGCGATTATGATAGGATTATATAGATACAATGGCACTATACTACATAGATATCTCAGGAACGATTCAAAATTAAAGTGGCTTAATTATCTCAACGTCTGTGCTATTCAGCTGTAATTTATTCCCTGTATCGGGAGGTTGCATACTTATAGTTGTCGGCATTGGTAAGATTATTATGTAAAAACCGATATATATATTTCATCAACGATGAAAAGGTTATGATTTAAAAAAATAAAATATTTCTTAAAGAAATTATAATGTTATAATACTCTCCGTCTACATACAGTTACGTATCTATGGCATGTTTTCGACTATCATTTACCCTGGTCTAGTATTTTGTATTATTTTAGTTTAAAATATTTGTTTATTACTTTAGAGCAAAATTGCTAATGTGCAAGATCTATGTATAGAAAGATACCAACTCATTCAGGATTGGATCGGATTTTTCAATTCTATCTGCCCACATAAGAAAAATCAAATTTTCAACACCTCTGTCACAATAAAATTCAAAGATTATACCGAATATTATTAAATCATCTTCAATTTCGTTATACTTTCCTGTTTTATTTATCTTTACAAAAAAATCCCTTTCTAATTGCGCTTCCCTGCATTAAAAATTAATCACACATTGGTTTTAGAGTCATTAGGTATATATAAACCAAGTTTCAGCATAATTGTGTCATTAAGCTCTGAGCTATCATCGATCCGATAATTCTGGAAGAAATCATCAACTATAGAGAAAGTCCAATTTCGAGCTGTCATCAAGTTCTTGACAAAGAAAGGAAAAATACAACCAGTCATATATATCCACCCCCAAACAAGTTCACAGTTTCACAATGGACCGGAAATATCATCAAGTTTGAGCTGTCATCAAGTTCTTGACAAAGCAAGGAAAAATACAACCAGTCATATATACCCACCCCCAAACAAGTTCACAGTTTCACAATGGACCGGAAATGTCATGACAATGGTTTTCTTGGACACCGACGCTATTCTGCTTATTAAATTTAAACATAAGAGTATGTCTATAAAGGAAGAGTTCTATGCTAGTCTACTGGAGTAGCTTAAAGAAACATTGTAGGAGAAAATGTGAGAGAAATTAGCGAAAGGTGTACTGCTTTTGCACGACAATGCACTTGTACACAAGAACCATGTTGAGACAACTACCCTTGGCAAGTGGAACTTTCAAACATTGCAATACCCACTTTATAGAGCAGACTCGGCCTAGTATCTATTATTTGTTCCCAAAAATTTTAAAAAAAAATGTGCGTGTCAGCTGCGCTGCGCGACTGGAGTTTACTCCTTAAGTACGATTATCTTGGAATATATAAAATAGGTAACACTGTATATAAATATCAATATCATTAAATGTAAATGGACAATTATTTAAAAATAATGCTGACAATATAATCATTTTCAAGTAAAACGTACCATTTAGTAACGTCAGACTAAGAAGTTGAAAACAACATTTAGTAACGACAGAATAAAAAAGACTTTTTAAATTTGTAGGATAGAAGACACCAAATATTCACACGTGATGATATTTAATAATTAAATCTTGAAATAAGCGAACGATAAAAAACTATGTGTGTCATTGTGATTACGCCACAAGAATTCTGAATTTGACATTCAAATAAACATATTTATATGTCACTCTAAAGATGCGCAAAAATGTTGCGCAGAGAGGTCACCTAACGGTTACACTTTTTTAATGCTCTGAACTTCGTACAATCAGAACCTAACGGTTACACTTTTTTTAACGATCTAAACTTTGTACGCTCCGTTTTTTACACTTTTTTTAACGACCTGAACTTCGTACGCTTCGTACGCTCCGAACTTCTCGTTTTACTCCTCACAAAACTTCATACTGGTCGCTATTAAACACCAAGTGAGTAAACACCAAGAAAAAAGATGAGGTCAAGTCTGCAATTTCAGCTTACTTTTAAAATAAAGAGAAAACATTTTTTGAGAGTATAAATAAAATAAGCGACCAATCTGAGAAACGTAGAAGGACTAAGGGAGAATATATTGAAAAGAAAAAATTACGCGACCTTTTTAACCTCCCTTCGATGTTTCAATTGTATAAAATACATTTTCAATTCCCTGGAAATAGAAATGTGTCAGAATATTTCATATTTAAAATTCAAGAACATACTTGAAATATATTTCTACAATTATTGTCTAAAAAATTTCACAGTTAATATATTAATTCACACGAGTAGTATCAATTATTATTTTAAATACACGTACATTTTAAGTAATAGCAAACATACTGGAGGTAAAAAAATAATACGAGAATGTATGTGTATACATACATATTTATGTATTTTAAGCATAGCATATTTAAAAGTCGAACTTGATTTTGTACTTATTTTGGGAACCTTAAGTTGATTAACTTATATTAATTAATCAATAATCAGTCATGGAGTATTAAATGTTTAAAATTATATAAAATATAGTAGTCTTTGTCATTACAAGTTATTTAAATTTCTAGTGATTCAAAGAAGATGAAAGCTATATTGGCATACTTGCTCTATCCAATAATGAAGTCAAGGAGAATTGATTGTGACTAACAGGTGCACGGTTGATCGCAACGATAAAAAGGTCTATATATAATTCGAATGAATTCGGATGAATAGGAACAAATAAACTAAATACCCTGAAAATATCTTCAAATAACCATTTTGTATAATAACTATTAATTTTCTTTAATAGGCCCGACTGCGGTAACGTAATTGAGTCAATCCTGGTTATCTGATCCTGGCGACATATTTTAGACATTACATTTTCCATTCGGCTCCGATTAGGTTCTTAGTATCAGAGCCCTTTTAGATTTTAGGCCAGCCCCTTCTCTAGCCCCTTCTTAACTTTGTTCTACTCATTAATAGTGTTCAGGGCGGGCATATCTCACATAAATTTCCAATAAAAACTATAAACCAGTGTAGAAAAGTGAAAGATAATGTTTTTGTTACAAGTCTGGTAACTACGCTAATCAAATGTAAAGTCATTATAATGAACGCCTGCACAAAAGGACCTGGGATGCAAAGCCGTAAAATCCTATAAAAAATACGATGTTGCTCACTTGCAGGGGATTCTCTAAATAAATAAAATAAGCATGGAGAAGCAGAATTGTGTGCTTACTTATTAGGTACGCTTTAAGCGATGATATCAAGTTTAAGTTAATCTTATGTTATCAACTGTATAGTAAAGAGTGACTTGTTAAAATATTGAGGAAAAAGTGCCCGTATTTTATTTTTTATACTGCTTCAACGAATGGAGAAAGTGCTTGATCTATTTTTCTTTCGGCTTCATTTGTAGGTGTCAATTTTATTACTACAAAATGAGTTCGTGTGTTTATGTTACCGATAAAAATTTTGCGCCCAATACTTGGCAGTTTAAAGCAAATAAGCTATCAAAAAAAAGTACCAATGGCAATATTGTGAAAGCAAATGATCTATGAAAAGAAAGGAGTTAGAAGGAAATCTACGTGGATAACATCATCGTCATTCTTGACACTCTCAACTAGTAACAAGCATCCGTTAACATCATCATACTTCACACCGCTGCCTAATAGCGAGCATCATCGACTACTTCATTGTATCCTACACAGCCACCGCCGCCAACACTGTCCGGTCAAGAACACGTCTTTGCATCTATGTCTGTATCACCATCCACGTCTGACGGAATTATAAATGTGAATCCACAAAGTGACCCATCCAGGTTTGTGGCATGAACAATTATGATTATCAGTGGGTACAAATATTCAAAACTTTATAATAATGAATCTTAAATGTCTAGAAAGACATCCGTTTCATTCAAATATACCAAGTAGTTTTTACTTTATGTTTATTAACTTTGGACAAATTCGAATTTCTCACGCGAGTCGGCTTAACTGTACCCAAACGCATAACAAATCTATTAGTGATGACGCCGAAACGCCAGAAAGTACAACGGTTATCAATTACGAATAATAATTTATGTTGTTTTAACTAAGTTGATAACGCCGCCCCGCTACATAGGCAACAGTTATCAACTACGAAGGACCTATTAATTTTTAAATGAGTCGACAACGCCGCCCGCCGCAAAGGACAACAACCATCAGCTCAAAATGTTGTTAAAATTCAAGACAAAACTATAAGGGATAACGCCACCCCAAAGAACAGCGATTATAAGTTACAAGTAAGCTAATGTTAAACTGTTATTTTTAAATATATTTAAATGTGTTAAACATATATGAATGAGATAATCCATTTTTGTATGAAAACTAATAAAAAGGCCTGCATGCCCTGAATCTTGGTTAGTTAGTTCTAATAATTGTAACACACAACAAGTGTACCGTATTTTTAAATAATAAATTTATTTTATGTCAACTATCACCTCATATACTTTAACTCGCGAGAGCGCGCTTGTTGCGTGGCGTCATATTACAATGCTCCGTACTCGCTGTAATGAGAAGGTTTCAGGTGCTGGTAATGTAATGTGCAGTTATAGCGGCATATAAATAAAATATAGATGAAAAGTAATCAATAAATATAATTTTTTTTATTCCGTCAATAAATGAGAGACCGAGAAGTAAATTATTTAAATTAGCAATGTTAAAGCGGAGTGCATAACCGAGCGTTTCCGTATCACGAGCCACGAGTCTATATAAATATTCTATACATATTTGATATTAGCACATGCACTGTAATGAAACAAAGCCACACTACCGTCTGCGGGCACGCTCACTCGGTATTTTCAGTCTCGACGACATCACATTTCCCAAAATATTTAGCTTTACTTGTTCTTTAATCATTCCTTGAGTGTAAAAATAACAAAACGCTGATATGTGTCTGACCGTTCGATCGCACCGTCCCGTCAGATTAAAAACATTTAAACACTCGTTCGACAAGAGCACAACACGCGCACGCGCGCTCTACTCTCAATACACATCAGCGTTTTGTTATTTTTACACTCAAGTGATGATTAAAGAACAATTAAAGCTAAAGATTTTGGGAAATGTTGTGACGTCGTCGAGACTGAAGATGGAATATTTTGATTAAAATAGTACCAAACGTTCCTGAATTCCTCATACAATACTAGCTCTTGCACTGCATTGCGGAAAAAGCGACAGTAGAAAAAATGTCTTTTTCATTACCTAATATGAAGTATATCCTAATTTATAAACATATTACGTAATTTGAGAGATTTTTAGCATTTTGCAAGTATAAAATGAAAGAGTCAAGATGTCTTCAAGTAAAAGAAGCTATAGCATGGCCCAAGCCGATTCTGATCTCGATATGCGCTACAAACTAATTAATGCCTTAAACGTGAATGAAGTGGCTCAGTGTAACACAAACGATAGCTCTCTAATTGTAGAAGTATTTGGAACCTTAAAATTCTAAGGAACTGCTGCTAATAAAATGGCAAATAATTAGAAAATGACGTCACAAGCAGAAAGTCTCACCAGTAAAAACCTAACCATAATGCAATCTGGCCTTATTTTAAACAGCAAATGGCCTATGTTTGGTACATGACGAACTTACCACTGACTATGTTATAGAGATAAAATGTCCATTTAAGGAAAAAAATATTAAGACTTTATTATGATAGTAGACAACTAGGTAAAAATATTATGCTCAGATACATACACAAACATATTTGTCCGAAAGAACTATTTTGAATTGCACACACGGACTTTCAGATTACGGAAAAGCTAGATGTGCATGAATGACTATAAGAAAAAATTATTATGAAAATCTTTTTTAATAAATTGTTATTGTTTTGGAAAGGAAAATTTATATAAATAGTTGTAAATTAATATTACATAAAGTATTCATTTATTAAACCCCTTCTTGCATATAACACTTTGTGACACTAATATGTATTGAACAAGCAACTATAAATTTTTCTTAATTACTTCAAGTGCAAACACTAGAAAAGAATTTAGCAAATCAACTTGCTTTAAATCTATACAAAGATATAGAAACATAAAACTGAAATATCACAGTTGACCGATAACTATTTCCAGGGTAATTCGTACTGCTACAATTTTCTAAGACTGCTTTCTTGGTCAGTTTCCCTTGAGCTATCACGCTAGAAGCTCTGATCAAAGTACATCCATGTTGATACAGCCCATGGGTGATATTCCTAAAGCCTGTGTCGGCCTAAATGTCTGCCCCTGTAGAAAATGCTCGCAAAATGCCATATTCTTCAAAACTCTAAGAAAGTATTTCTCTGCCTTAACAGCCGTTGATTATCTATTTCTTTGTGAAAATCTAAACTTTTTAATTTTTATCCTACCGCCAAACAATTCACACTTCACATAGTTTTCCGTATCATTCCCAACCTGAAAATTAAAACCCCTTAAAAGCAAATTCTGCGATTAATCGATAAATAACGCTCATTGACGTGTGCGGGGTTGGGAAGACCGGTTTTTTCCTCTTGAAGTTTATATAACCCAACAAGTTATAAATAAATCGAAACATTTTGTTTCACTAAATAACATGTGTTTTAACAAAATAAGAAGTAACTGCGCACTAGGTAGGCAGAACACTCACGTCAGAGTGCAGAAATACACACAACACAATACACAATAGAACTTTTAGCTCTTTAGCACCATTCTTCATAACTTTTGTCCATTTCTTCCGAATGTTGGTATCGACTGGGCCAATAAAGAACTATTTTTTGACGTGATACGTCTTTAAATTTGCTACCTACGAGGACAATCCATAAAACCTAATGATAACAAAATCGGGAGATAAAGTTTGGCGTTGCAGTTTCGAATCTATCCTCTACGTCAAAAATTAAATTATACCACTGGATAGCTAAAGGATCAAAGAATTCATTACGATAAGCGAGAACAGTGACGCATCGCGCGCGGTGGAGGGGGTAGCACCGCCATTTTGAGGTTATTTTGCTGCGTATCGAGATTTGCAATTAGTATAACTTTTGATTCGGAAAAGCTACGATGTTCGTTTAAGTTTTAATCGTCAGCTGTCGTCAAAATCTATCGATTGTATATAAAACATTAGTTTAAAGTAGTGACAGTGAATATAATAAGGTGTTAGATTTAAAAAAATCCTGTACGGTTAGAAAGAGCTTCTCAAGGGCATTCATTGATACCTATAAAATACCATATGCTTGCACGTATTCACGTAAAACACACGACCGTGCCCCTTACACAGCCACGCCCCGATTTTCAATGTGCGGATAGTTGTGTTCACGCTTTGGGACAACAATTAAATTTTTAATTTGTAGATTCGACATATTAAGAGTTTTAGTATATACTACCCATTAACTATACGGGAACGCGTAACATACTGCGCAAACATTGTGATATGATGTGAAAGTAGCGATTGCTAATAAAGCTTCCGTACACATAGTTATCGATAACTATTTGACATACCGAAATAATTTTGGCAAAAAAAAAATTTGTTTTTATTTTCAATGATATATACCGCGAGTTAAAAATCTGAAGTTGTTGGTCTTCTTCATTATCATTCTTTAAACGAATTGTATTGTTGTACCAAACTTTTAAAATTCGGATTAATGTTAATTTTTTCCAGTAAATGATAATGGATGCCCATTAACCGAATCTAAGTTTTATTTAGCCGTAAATAAAATATTGGTTAATGATGAAAAACTCGATAGGTGCTGGATTATTTATTCATAAATGTGCCGTTTAGTGCTTCGCATATCGACTGTTTTGACTTAGATATAAAAAAAATTGGATCCCAGGTTTGGAAGCATTTGGCTGATTGTCTAAAATATTATTAATCTAGCCGACTGCATACGGATTGCATGTTGGAATGGTTACATTTAGAATACGGGTTAAAAGACTATATAATTGCCTTGCTAGACAGGTTCAAATTGAACGAGAAAAGCGACGCTGGAGAGATTGCTTGCCATTTATAATTTTTTAGCTAGTCACAATTTGGCCTTCAAAAATCGTAATAAGAAATTAATGTCCGTTGTAAAATTGAGGGATAGAAAAAATAAACTCTCACAGGACACCGAATAGTTTAGTTGTAAATGCATTGACGAACGAACTTTACTCATTTATTTTACTTTTTGACACAATTAGCAATTGTTTGCTACTAACCTAACTATCGACAACTTACTAAGCTACTCAACTATGCAGTACATTTCAAATCTAAGACGGGAATACTACAATCTCCCACGCTGTAAGAAAATCCAAGATTGTATGAGAAAACAAGATAAAAACACTTCTAATTAAATTTGGAAACGATTTACAACACCTAAGGGTTCGCCCGTTTTTATCTAATTTAAACAATTACCAATATATATATATATATATATATATATATATATATATATATATATATATATATATATATATATATATATTAATTTGATATATTAATGTACTTATTCTAAAAACATATAGGAAGTCTTCAATCTAGATTTATAACTGTACATAATCCTTTACTTAAACTGGTGGTCATTGTTGACAGATAACTCCCTGACATGGACTTGACGACAAGGTGGCTGACTCAATAGGTGGTTCAGGTTATGGTGTAGCCAAAGCTGATTCCTCCTCGGCAGGACGGTGCTGGATTACAGGACTGGTTACTAAGTTTGGTTGGCTGCTCTTGAAATGAGTGTGTTCTCAACTAGTCAGTTCTATCTCAGATTGTCTTGAGCTCAGGCTCGCTGCTAACGTATAAAAAAGCAAAAAAAAATTCACAAATCGTTTATTTTTATTTCTATATTTATGACATATAATCTTCAAAAATCGACGTTAAATTTATTTTTCAAAGCAAAAAATATTAAATTTGTTTATATATAACTCAATTCCAGGAATGAAAGTTGTTTATAACCAGTGTATGAAAAATTCATGTCAAATTTGTTATTCATTATTTTGTATCTGAACTAAGATTTATATTCTATTGAAACAATAAATAAATTACTCAGTCTTTGCTGAAGCATCGTTGGTCTCAAGTATTCTTTATGATTTTTAACTTTGAAAATAATTTTTCCCTAGATGCAGCCAAAATCGTTAAAGTAAAATTTTTGCTGTGTCGAAATTAAATCAGTTATAAAAAGATATTGATATTAAATTGAAAACATGCGCATAAAAATGCGTGAAAATTAATTTTGGTACTTCTTCCTTCAATTTCACTTGAAGCCCAATATACCTGCCCGCCATATTCCGTTATACGTTAATAAAAGTTGCAAATTTAAGTCTAACTGGGTTACAAGAGTTCGGTAATATTCTTCTGTAGATTTCCGGACAGGAACCATGCTAATCGCCCGTGTGGGATTTCATTCTTAACATAGCGTACGCAAATTATGGTCTGATCAACAACGCCAAAATCTTGGCAAGAATCCACATTGAGGCTAAAAGATTTCGCTGCTTGGATTTATTTGACGATCTCTTGTTTAACTTGACGTGCATATAATTTAATAATTTCACTGTAACCGTCGTCTGTTAATGTAAGTGGTAATGCTGTGCAAATATTGACAGCGTCAATAGTAGATTTGTATAACAGCTGCCATGGTTTGTTTTGAACTACTTTCATGCGAAACAGTATCCATTTTTTTGTTTGGCTGCAATATCTATAAAAAAAAAAAAGAAAAAAAAAAAAAATATATATATATATATAATCTTACTTATAACACACAATGTTTTTCAACACGGAAACGGGAAAAAGGTCACTTCAGGGTTTCAGAAGTTAAAAAAATCCTATCAGTATTCATCCATCCGTCTGTAACGAGTTTCTACTTTCAGTACGAAGTAAGATAATAAATTGAATACATATTGAATCAATAAATTAGTTAATTTGTTGGAGTCAGAGTCACCTAAACATGGAAACGAAAATTAAAAAATCCAAATTCTTATTTTTGGTGATGAGACTCAAATATTTTTCATGCCCGCTTAAAGTTGCTGTTCTCAGTGATCGGACAAAATGTTTGTGCGGTGCGGCGCAGGAGCGGACGCGTGTTGTCCAATTCCATAGTCATTCGCGAGCGGCCACCACGGGCACTATAGTCGATGTTTTTATATTTGAATGCGTCGCACTGCTACTCCAGCCGGGAATATGACAATTTTTTTACATGGTTCTCAACAAAAATGAACTAAATCAACTATTAATAAAATTATCTATAAATAGTCTGTATATATTTAGCTTGAAACTCTTAGTAACTGACAAAAAATATAAAAAGAGTAAGATCTTAACATTTTTTTAAATTTTGTTTTTTATACTATTATTATGAAAAATAAAGCAACAAATATATAATAAAACCGCCCAAATGCAAATGGACTTGAATCATGAGGATACCGTATGTTTCTCGTTAAATTTGTTGATTAACCATATATTAGATACGTTAATACAATATAAAATTAATCGGAAATATAATTTGTTTCATATTAATTCTACCAGCTTACAAAGAACAATATAAATCGGCATTTTCAGTATTTGTTACTTAATACAGTATATGGGGCATAATATAATAAAAATCCCAATTCCTGAATAGTTTACTCTTACATAGACTAACTTTGGCCTAAAATAGATAATTTTAACCGATTCCAATCGCTTTAATTTTGAAAATAAAAAGGAATCAAAAAGTGAAACCACGGATAAAACTCCTTGCTAGCAAACTATAAATTGGACTTGTTAAATCATAAAAAAGCAACTGTATTAAAAATCTAATCTATTGACTTGGTTGCGTTTCGTTCAGTTTTTGAGGACCTTCGAGCTCTTGATATATAGACATGAAAGAAAGCGTGAACAGGTTTTGATTCGAAGCCCCTGTTTGTAATTCGATCTTTCTTTTATTTTATATTTTTCGGATCCACATTTGTGTTTAGATGCGGCTGAATTTAACTAAAAATATATTAATTTAAATAAGTACTTATTACATACAAAGGGTTTAAGTTTATAACTTGTATTCGGAAGTCAATTAAAATAAAATGTAACTTACCTTTTCCATTGGAATGGACGATTTAGGTTTTCTATGTACTTAATATATAACAAGAATTAAAATCAGCTACGCGACACCACAAATTTGAACACCATCAATAAATCACAAAAACAGATAAAAATATAAATTTGCACTGACTAGCGTATCGACGGGAATAAACAAAGGAATACAATGATGGAAGTGCGAAAGGGCATGCCTTTAAATCAGGGATTGGAATGGACAATTTAGGTTTTCTATGTACTCAATATATAACAAGAATTAAAATCAGCTACGCGACACCACAAATTTGAACACCATCAATAAATCACAAAAACAGATAATAATATAAATTTGCACTGACTAGCGTATCGACGGGAATAAACAAAGGAATACAATGATGGAAGTGCGAGAGCGCACGTCTTTAAATCAGGGATTGGAATGGACAATTTAGGTTTTCTATGTACTCAATACATAACAAGAATTAAAATCAGCTACGCGACACCACAAAGTGGAATACCATCAATTAATCATAAAAACACGTAATAATATAAATTTACACTGATTTAGCTTATCGACGGGAATAAATAATGGAATACGATGCCGGGAGCGCAGGGAATTTCCCGACGTGCGATGCTGTTGCGTTCCGTTTCTCCAGTAGATAATATGAAAGAAAATAAATACCATAGATAATATACTAAAATAAATACGTTCATATCTGTTAATTTATAGATGATGTTGACAATTTCCTATTATGCTATTTTTAATAAAGAATGACAACCCAACAAGAGTTTAATTATAACTTATGTATAATAAATATAAAAATTTTCAAAAATTGGGAAGTTATTGACAGATTTTTGAAAATCGAGCTTTTATGAGATCTTGATATTTAGAGGTCCTAAGAAACTATTCTTATGTATTATTTTTATGATAATGTGCCTGAGCGTGTATGTGTGACTTAAATGACTTATGAACGGATTGACTCATCGAATATGTATAAATATATATATATATATATATATATATATATATATATATATATATATATATATATACATATATATATGTATATGTATATATATATATATATATATATATATATATATATATATATATATATATATATATATTTCTTTTTTTTTTAAACGGCTCAACTGATTGACTACAAAATCTAATTAGCTGTTTTCCTCAACAAACAACGTCAAATGCCGCATATCAGATCCAAATTCGTTCAAAAGTTATTGCCGTTCAAAAATTTCCAAAAAAGTGTTTTTGTCCCAATTCAGTTAATCACTCGGTAAATATTGTTTTTCAAAAACATAAATAAGCGTCATTACTATTTTTCAAGCTCAAGGAGCTCGAAAATGTACAAAAAGTCATATCATTGAGCTCGAAGAGCTCAATTATTATGACCAGAAATATTTTTGAGCGATTTGAGCTCGAAAATAACGGAAAGTTTCAGAAGTGGTCTTAGGGTCAACCATATTTCATATTTTTCTGTTTCGTTTCTATTTAAGTAGGTATGTATGAACTATTTTATCTGAGTCGTCAGCCAGGGGGTAGATAGGGTCAAGAGCCCGCGCAAGTTAGGACCCGCTCTGCAAATGCCAGCTCGACTATATGGCCAGTCAGACATTATTAGCAGCTTTTCTATAAGAAAATTAGCTCTATAATATTTTTCTATAGCATAACGCATCGAACCTTCGTGCATTTATTTGCTTTGCTTAGGGGGGGAAATGGTGTTAGGCCTCGGTGGTGCATAATTATGCTAGTAGGTATGTACCTAGAAAAAGCTGAGTTAGAGCCGGTAGCGTACGCCTGAGTGTGCATGATTAGGCTATCAGACGCGCATCATAAAGTGCTATCTTACACGTCCTCGCCACTGCCAAATTGCCGCCGCAGTCTGGTAGTGGACTCACATTTGTGAGTCGTCCCATTCCCCGGGCAATGTCATGGTCAACAGCGAGTCTTGCACAACACATCTACCTCGTGACCTTGATAGCAAAGTAAGAAGGGCGAAGGCGAGTCGTCGGCGCCTTAAAACCGATAAATCTAGCTAAGGGAGACAACCCTGACAAAAAAACCAGTGTGCAGCCCGAAAGGGGTGCCCCAGCACCGTAAGCCTGTGGTCATGTCTCGCAGGACCGGGAGCCTGAGCTTCGCCACTTGGGCTACGAGGAAGATAACCTCTATAAAATATACCAGGCGACTCGTCGTAGTAAATAGCTTTCTGCTGAGAATGGGCGTCACCTCAGTAGTGACCATATATATCGGCCCTTCTCGTGGGAACCATCATGAATAATTTACTCAATAAAAATGCACCTCAACATACAGATACAACAAATACCAAAAGCACTCCTTCAAGAGTATTTACTCAACAGATATTTCATAAGGGAATGTTTGAAAGTAAACCTCGATCCAACTCTATTGGTGAAATTCCAATCTCCATACTCCAACAACCTGAAGATGATATTATCACTCCTCAACAACCAGAGGATAATACTTCTTTAAAAGACTCTCAAGACAGTAACCACATGAATTGGACAGAGGTTACAGGAAAGAAAAGACTGCGCTCTAGTCCCGATGGTACAAAAGGATCAGCCAAACAAACAAAATTAGATACATACTGGCTGGCTCAACCCCAACCAATCCCTACAACAAACAGATTTTCACATCTGGAGGACGACAATATGCAGGAATCAAGTCCAACAAAAAAAGAAAAGCCCATTAGACCTCCCCCTATTTTCGTTGATAAAGTTTAAAACATTCAACCACTTATCAGCTTACTGAGAGAACATAGTACCGATAATTATGAACTTAAGGTGATTAATAATGAGCAAGTCAAAATTGAAGCAAAAACATCAGAGGCTTATAGAGATATAGTGAAACAGCTCGAAATAAAAAACACAGAATTTTATACATACAAGCCTAAACAAGAAAGAAACTTCAAAGTGGTCCTTAAAAATATACATGCATCAACAGACTTAAATGAAATCAGAGAAGAGCTTTTAGAAATGGGTCATGACTGTGTTAATATCTGGAATATTAAACAAAGCAAAACAAAAGAGCCATTACCAATGTTTATAGTCGAACTTAAACCAAATGACACAAATAAAAATATATACCAAGTAAAGAGCCTCCTAAACTGTAAAATAGCTTTCGAACCCCCCCCCGCCCTAAACGAGAAATACCCCAATGTGCCAAATGTCAACAGTACGGACACACTAAGACTTATTGCCATCGAAACCCAAAGTGTATTAAGTGTGCAGGAGATTATCTCTCAATTGATTGTCCTCGGAAGACTCGATCCGACCAAGTGAAATGTGTCCTTTGCGATGGAAATCATCCGTCTAACTACAAGGGATGTCAAGTGTACAAACAACTGCAGAAACTTAAACTATCCGGCAAACCCGAAATAGTACACAAACGTCAGCTGCCACTACCCGCACCTTCTCAACCAACTGAACAGACAACACGGCCTCTGAAACATCAAACTCAAAGAAAATATAGTGACATCCTGATTGGAAAACCTAACGAGCCTGACGAACAAGAAAAGATGACACAAATCAACTCTGACAGAAACGACATTCAGGAATTAATGACTATGATAAAGCAAATGATGCAACAGCTAGCTACTATGACCAACCTACTTATAACACTTACGACGAAATTGACAAATTCGATTCACTAAAAATTGTAATCTGGAATGCCAATGGGCTGTCACAACAAACCCTTGAGGTGAAAGCTTTTTTAGAATTACACAAAGTAGACATACTTCTGATATCAGAAACACACTTGACTGTAAAGAGTCATTTTAATTTACGATCATACACATTTTACCATACGATGCACCCTGCTGGCAATGCACGTGGAGGTAGCGGCATACTAATAAAAAACAATATAAAACATCACGAGACTGCTAATTATTGCACAAATGAAATGCGAGCCACAAACATAGTGATTGAGGACTGGGCTGGACCACTCACAACCTCAGCGGTATACAGCCCTCCGTAAAATAAAATAAAACAGGATGATTATGAGAAATTTTTCACCACCTTAGGACTCTGATTTGTGGCTGGAGGCGACTACAACGCCAAACACTCGTACTGGGGCTCACGTATAATAACACCAAAGGGCCGGCAGCTACTCAGAGCTGTTGAAAACTTAAGCCTATCTTGCATATCTCCTGGTGAACCAACTTATTGGCCCACTGACGTAAACAAGAAGCCTGACCTTTTAGACTTCCTAATAACAAAGGGTATAGGTAGCACATATTTCACGTGCAAATGTATACCTGAACTCTCTTCGGATCACTCTCCGGTTGAAATACTGTTGAAGAGAAATATAACACAAATAACTAACACACTCCGGTTATATATTAAAAAAACCGACTGGCACTGCTTCCGAGAGTCAATATCAGGATCTCTGAACATGAACCTACCACTTAAAACACCGGCTGATATAGAAGAAGCCGTTGAACATTTCAATTATTGTATCCAGCAATCTGCTTGGCTCGCTACACCTGGAACCACGAATAAAATACCCAACGCACTAAGGTACCCAGCAAATATCAGAGAAATGGTTGCAAAGAAGCGAAAAGCTCGTAAACTTTGGCAACAAACTCGTTTTCCTAAAGACAAGGCTCGACTTAATTCACTGGCCTCTGAGCTGAGAAAACTATTATGGGATGACCGAAACCAAAATATCCAGGAATACCTTAGAGAGTTAGATCCCACTGCTGCGACCGACTACTCATTGTGGAAGGCAACTAAAAAACTTAAGCGTCCCATGATATCCCGACCACCAATACGCAAAACAGATAACAGCTGGGCTACCAAAGATTCTGACAAAGCGCAGACATTCGCTGATCATCTCCAAAATGTTTTCCTGCCAAATCCCGATCAAGGTTCTACTCAGACAGAATCTGTATCGAAGTTCCTAAACGAAACACATCAAATGAATCAATTATGCTTTCCCATTAAAAGTTTCTCTAAACATGAAGTTCAACAAGCAATTAAAAAACTTGATGTTAACAAGGCTCCTGGGTATGACTTGATAACTGCTGGAATTTTGAGGGAATTGCCTGACAACGGTGTAACTTTCTTAACTTACATTTATAACTCTATCCTGAGAACTTCATCAATACCAAGCCAATGGAAAGTTGCTTCAATTATTATGGTACCTAAACCTGGAAAAAACTCAGAAGATGTAAAATCCTTCAGGCCCATTAGCTTGTTACCAATTCCCTCAAAAATAATGGAGATGCTGTTTCTAGGCAGATTGATGCCGATAATAAAGGAAAGAAACCTGATCCCAGATCATCAGTTTGGCTTCAGACGGCAACATGGTACAATAGAGCAAGTACATAGGCTGGTTAACAGCATTAATAGCGCTTTTGAACAAAAACAATATTGTACTGCAGCATTTTTGGACATATCCCAGGCCTTTGACCGTGTGTGGCATGACGGACTCCTCTACAAAATTAAAAAAGCCCTTCCAATAGAATACTATCAGTTTGTCAGGTCATACCTGTAAAACCGTCACTACTTCGTGAAGCAAGGTGAAGAAGTAACCCCATTATGCAAAAACCATGCAGTATCACAGGGCAGTGTATTGGGTCCCACTCTGTATATTCTATATACTGCTGACTTACCTACCTCTGATGTGATTATAACAGGCACTTTCGCTGATGATACGGCAGTTCTGTCATCAGATCTTCTACCAGCAAGGGCTACTCAAAAGCTTCAAAAGAGTCTTGATAACATTGCGAGATGGCTTAGAGATTGGCGTATCAAAGCCAATGAATCAAAATCTGTTCAGGTGACTTTCACTAATCGACGAAGCATTTGCCCACCAGTCACATTAAATGGAGTTCACGTACCACAAAAGGACGAAGCGAAGTACTTAGGAATGCACCTTGACAAAAGACTAACGTGGAGGAAACATTTTTTCACCAAACGCCTGGCAATGGGTCAACTGGTTCGCAAAATGTACTGGATGTTAAACAAAAACTCGCAACTATCATTGGAGAACAAATTATTGTTGTATAAAGTTATAATTAAGCCCATATGGTGTTATGGATTGCAGCTATGGGGTACATCAGCAAACTCAAATATTGAAATCCTCCAAAGATTTCAATCTAAAATGCTACGCATGATAGCAAATGCTCCATGGTATATAACAAATGACAGATTGCACCACGACCTTAACATAAAGACAGTTAAGCAAGTGATACAAGATCAAACGAGAATGTACAATACGAGATTAGCTCACCACCCTAACGTACTTGCAAAGAACTTGATGAATGCACCAATAATACCACGGAGGCTGAAACGGCAAAACCCACAAGACCTAATAGTATAGTCTAATTGAGAGAAGTGGACTTGTCAATGGACAAGTATCGCACAAGTTAATATTTTTATATGAGTTCCGAAATATTGCTGAATATCGATCCATTTAGATTGCAATGAAAAAAAAAAAAAAAAAAAAATTTTTTGCTTTTTGTTTCCTTTTTAATATTACTTTACACCACAATTCTATAAAAATAATTAAATTTGTAAGAAGCATTACATTATTATCTGGGATAGGTATAACACGCAGAATGTACACACATCCCTTTATAAACCTGCTTTGTTAGCAACAACACTAATATCGCCCTGATGCAATCTTTTTGTAGAAAGCTCCATTGCTAAGCCAGCACATTCATGACAAGCTCTTTGTTATACCACCATGACCCAATTACTTCGTGGAATGCTCCACTGCTGAAGCAGCACTTTCATAAGAAGAGCATTGTTCTATCTTGATGCAATCACTTCGTGGAATGCTCCACTGCTGAGGCAGCACTTTAATAAGGAGCACTTTGTTCCACCACCGTGACGCAAACAGTTTGTAGAATGCTCCACTGCTCAGCCAGTATTTCTACTTCTATTTAAACCGGGTACGTGGACCCAACCCAGTCAGTTCTTATCCAAGTTTCACATCAAGCTCAGTTCCAGTTGCATCTCAGTCTTACTATTTCCAAGTGAAATTTTTGAAAGTTATTTGAGTAAAGCCATTTAAAGTTAAGTTATTTTGAACTAAAGCTATTAAAGTGTTAATTCCTAAACCAACATCGGCAGAGTAATGCCAATACTATGATTGTGTAATCATTATTAATATAAATTTTGTTCAAAATCGACTAACTGTTTATTAATAAATAGTTTAAATAAATTTTACCCTGTTTTATTAATATTTAAAGCACTATGATACATTTCGTGGAGGTGTAAAGGGAAAAAAAATGCCAGAAATGTCTCCCTTTATCTAAATAAAGCTGTGTCCTGTGAGAAAAATGATAATAATAGATAAAATTTCCATGTAAAATAAGTTCAATTACGTTAGTAAAACAAGTGTAATCAGAAATCATGAAATCGTATGAACATAAAGCAACGCAGTAATAAAATGTCATATAACAGTGAAGAAATCTTCACCAACCATCTACATCCAGAAATCATCTTTATATCGAACACTCTGGTGCCTCTGAAGTCTTCTCCATTTAATAACGGCCTCTCGAAAAATTCTATAAATTTATAAACTTTTATTGATACCCTATTTTTAGATTTATTCAGCTATACTTATCTTGTGTTCTTATCAATCAATGTATCGCTTCACTCAATCCTTGTGTTTACATTAAGTACTAAGCTTAAATTACAACAGTTGTCCATATAATGTTTATTCTAAGTGCTAAGTTTACTCACAACAAACTCACTATCTTTTCATACTGGCTATCATCTCATTCAATTGATAAAATAATATAAATATGTCGAAATAAAAAACTACTGCTCAAGAATAGAACTCAATGCTCTATTAAAATTCATTAAACCCCTCGACGGATCCCAACAAAAGCTTGGTGAATTGCCAACATGCTTATAGTTTAACATCATCCTCCTAGGCTCATTTTATTCAAATATATCTGGTTGGCCAGTAAGTTTTTAGCTACAACTTTGGAACTTTCCTAGAAAGATTCTCGAAACTTCTAGTAGGTTTCACTATAGGGTTTAAATAGGCCAAAGTGCAGTCAGTTGACAACACTCAGCGCCAAAGCTTTAAGTGAATTACGTAAAAGATAATGGATTTAAATCAATATCAAATATGGATTCTATTACTTTACAGATTTCATCTGGGTCACAATGCAAAGACTGCAAGAAATAATACATGTCATGAGATGGGCAAGTCCACAGTGTCTTACGCGATGGCAAAGATTTGGTTCAGACAGTTCAGGATGAGGACCACGATCTTGAGGACGAACCTCATACCGGATGTCCTATTGAATTGAACGTTCAATGATTACGACGCCTAATTGAGGAGGATCCTCGACTGATGACTCGTCAATTCACAGATGAGCTACACTACAGTCTTGGCACTATAAAAACACATTTGCACAAATTGGGAAAAGTTTCAAAATATGGTGTGTGGATACCCCACGAGATGTCATCATATCACATTCAGTGCAGAATTGATACCTGTCAACAGTTATTAACATTAAATATTCTTCAACTAATAAACTTCGACTGGCTGAATCAGTTAGTGACTGGCAATGAGAAGTGGATTATATACGTTAACCACACATGCAAACGTCTATGGCTAGATGTTGGAGAAACGGGAGTTTCAAGATCCAGACCTGAAATAAGTGCCAAAAAGGTCATGCTCATGCTCATGTCACGAATGTCAAGGGCATTATTCATTGGAAGTGGCTTCCGGAGGGATCAACAATTAATGCAAATATTTACTGTGAACGATTGGACCCATTAGCTAACAAATTGAGTAGTCAACTGGATCGAGTTTATTTTCTACATAATACTGCCAGACCACATGTTGCAAAACATACTCGTGATAAATTAGAGAAGCATCCACCATATTCGCCGGACATTGCGCCCTCTGATTACTATTTATTCAGGGCTCTAAGTAGTCATTTCGTGAAAAAAAATTTGACATTAAAGAAGATCTCTAAAACGACCTCACACTGTTTTTTAAATCAAAGTCACCGGAATTTTACAAGAAAGGCATATTGTCACTGCCAACTAGATGGCGACAAGTTGTTGATAATAACGTTGCATATTTAAATTAAATTTAGTGTAACATATAAATTTTTTAATAAAAATTGTTGACAGCAACTTGGGGTTAAAAACTATTAGCCAACTCAATATTTTAAACCAATTAGAAGGCAAGGCTCAGTCAGCCTATTCAATACTTAAAATTCAGTGCACTAAAAAGAAACAAATGCACACCTCCTAGTCGACCTTCAAGAATGTCAGCAACGCCTAGATGAACCTATAAATCAGTTCGCTTTACAAATTTAAATGTTGCTCTCAAACCTCCCCACAGAAATTACACTGTCAAACAACAAGAAGTCCGAATTAAACGGCCGTGTAGCGGTCATGGGCGACTTAGTCTTGCATACATTTCTACTCGGCTTAACACCGAGAATTTTGAATATAGTTTGTTGCAAGGATCCTAAAACCTTAAATGATTAACATGGCCATTTCCGAAGAAAAATTCAAAATCTCACTCACAAAAAGATTTCTCCTCCGCCTCATCAAACTCCTTGTAATAACATAAGAAAAACAAACTTCAAACCCCACTTCTCAGGATCATCCACTAACTATTTTGAACCAAATTTTCATAATATAAATCTGAACTCCAATGTCTTCTGTCACTACTGCAAACATCCTGGACATGTTTTAGAAAATTGTAAAAAAAGACAATTTAATAACTCAAGAAATACCACTGCACCTCAAACAAATTTATTCAACATTCATTCATCAGACATTCAACCTGAGGAGGAAATACAAAATTAAACGAATAAACAACCAAAGGTGTCGTACGGTTCGTCACATATCTCAAGTTGACGATAAACTAAATTCTCTGAAACGAATACTATTAAATCCTCTTATCTGATATTATTAAATCTGCTTAATCCACTAAATTAGCAAAGTCCACACGGGTAACCAGCCCCAAGCAAGTTACTAAATAAGTTTAACGGACAGGGTAACCTGCCCCAAATTCAAAGGTTATAGAATATTGTGGCATTCCAAAACAAAAAAAATTGATATGGAATGCCACAATTTTCTATAACCTCTGTCCACTTGTTACTCTGACATCCTCCAAGATATTTATGCATTGTCGCATCTGATAACTTTTAGGTCTAAACACTCAGCATTATTCGGAGCAGTAAGAACTGCTTTTAAATGTTTGTTTGGCACTCTGGGGGAAGATGATGTGATTAAATATGATAACGCCGTTCAAAAACAAAAATTAGCAAGACTTATAAAGGAAAGATTTTAATTACCTCATCATGACATATTATAATGAACATAGTAACAAAACATATTATAATGAACAGAGTCTGAACAGCACTGTCGACGCAATAACATTTAACTTGGAAAATCTCACAAAATTGTAAAATTATTTACAACTAAGGTCGAAATTTATGTCAATATTAAATATATTTGAAATTTGTTTGTTAACATTATCATATTGAAGACATTGCAAATTATTAAAGAAAAGCAATATCTTACATCCATCAGTAAACAGCTCAGATATTTCAAGATGTAGCCAATACTTTTAGATTTATACCTAGTTATAAGCAAATACTGATATCCACGTTACTTTTTTGTAAAAGTACCCCTTGTAAATAATTACATAATGGTGTTATATATTACTCTAATGGATATAGCAAGGGATAAATGTAAATATTGTTATATAAACGATGTTAAATCATGTAACAAAATACTATTCTATATCCACTACTTTTATTATGATAATTATAATTATTTAATATAATTTTTGTAAACCTAGCCAATGTCAAAAATATATCTTCCAGCCTAGGAAAATTGTATCAACCCCAGTTTTTAACAACATTATGACTGAAACTCTAATACCAAGTCCCAGAATTAGAGTCCCTGCAACGTATCTTCATCTCAAGGTATAAGTTTACTTTTATTTTAGCAACAACACTAGTATTATGTCTGATTATTTAATGACTTCGTAGAATGCTCTACTTCTGAACCAGCACTTTCGTAAGAAGAGCTTTGTTCTACCTTGACATGATCACTTTGTGAAATGCTCCACTGCAACACTTTGTTCTATCACCCTGACACAATCAGTCCATAGAATGCTCCACTGCTGAGCCAGCATTTCTAAGTCTATTTAAACTAGGTATGTGGACCCAGCTCAGTCAGTTCTTATTCAAGTTTCACTTCAAGCTCAGTTACAGTTCCGTCTCAGCCTTACTATTTCCAAGTGAAGTTTAGTAAAGTTATTTAAGTCAATCGACTACATCGTATTATGGAAATAATCTGGCGTATGAAGCAAATCCCATCCGTTTGGAAAAAAGCCGTCATTATCCCAATCCTTATAAAGGGCGACAGCTAAAAATATTGTGACATAAACTTAATCTCAATCGCCAACAGTCTTTATGAAAATTATACAATGAAGACTTCGAAAATATCAAGAACAGATGACTCAAGAGGAGCAAGCGATTCTGATCATGGTGTGCTAAACAGACCATATCTTCTCCTTGTGGCACATCATGGAAGAACGGATAAGATGTGGAAAAAGGAGACATCGTCTTTATCGATATCCAATCTGCATTGGTCAGCACTCTGGAAAACATTGGAAATGAAATACATGTCTTGAAATCATTCTACTCCTCCAAGAAACATTCAATAACCAGTTGCGGATCGCTGAGATTATCACTAGGATCTCGGTTTCAAACGACCTGGCAAAGGTGCTGATGACAGATGAACAAGACAAAGGTGCTCAAGACAGATGAATCACCAGCATTTGTTCACATTGACAGTATCCAGCTTGAGCAAGTACATATAAAGATATGGTTAAACCTCAGACCGCTGTTCCAGGAGAACCAAATCACCTCCTCTGCCGACATCTATACTGAAAGGCATCCACCACACAAGTGTTGTCTGTGGAGGAAAGGAATACTCCTTTCCTATCAATGACACCATCTGAAATCACTGTCAAAATCAACCAACCATCGAGCACCAAATTTAGAAAAATCGTCTGAGCGGTGTCACCCTCAAATTTGGACACGTGTGCTGCATGAACGAGTCCCAACTTCCTTACCAGCTTCTTTGGAGAATTTAACCTGATCAGGGGAAATGCCAGTGAGATGCACCAAAGAAAATATTTTTAAAACAAATCTAGGCAAACCTAAGAAAACAAGACTTATTTCATATAAAGTAAAAATTATGTTTCCTGACCGGAAGAAAAAGAAGTAGTAGGTTTTTCTGACAATTTTCTGGGAATCTAAATACCTAATTATTTTCATTTTTAATTATTTCGAAATTTCCACGCAATCTTCCATCTCATTTTCACTTCTTTAGGGGTTGAATTTTGAAAACGAGCAATTAGCAGCCAAGAGAAATATAAATGCCCAATTTCAAGCTTGTATTTTGAAGATTTCATTACGAGTCAGCAAGTGAGTGATATTTGGTTTTTATATACGTATAGGTATAGATAATATGTCTGTAATCAAATTGTATGCCTTGCCATTACCTTATTTGTATTATAAACAACTCACTTTAACTTTGATATTACTCAAGTTGTAAAACTGTATCACTTACCAACTTTAAGAGAATCCCGAGCTAATTGAAATAACTTATGATCACAACTAGGCCATTGCAATCAAATCATGCAAAAAAAAACACTCTATGTATTCTCATATAATTTAATTACTTATTTTTATACATATATTACACATAATACATTATAATCTGTTTTTATATGAACACAACTCTCAAATAATCACCAGTGAAAATAACATCATGCTCTCTATTTATGAGTAACATACAATCTCTATTTATGAGTACATACGTATCTATTCTTTGGGAAAACATAAGTTCTGTTATAAATTGAAGCACCTATTTCTATTATCCCATTTAACACATAGTAACATGCTACCAAATTTAGGATGATAGCCAATGGGGAAAGCACTTGCCAAAGTGACGCTATATACACTTCTTCCAAACCAGATGTCAAAATATATTGAATTAATCTAATTTTTTTAAAAATCGTTTAATATGGGTAAACACTGCATGAGAAGGTACAAAAAAGTAGGGAAAAAAAGTAAAATAAACGTGAAGAGCGCCATCTGTTCTAATTATGCATTGCCTTCGCCGTGAGGATCACAGAAAGAGATATTATTTCCTTGTTAAACATAAACAAGAAAGAATGAATCTTCCTGTGCACAAATTGAAACCATATATTTGCAAAATACTCATTAAATGATTAATGTTCTCGAAACTCGAAGGCTATAAGCCAATTTTGGCGTGTAGTTTAAACAACCCATTTTTAATATTTTGAATACTTGAGATTAATTTGAAAAATATTAACTAGGCAGGCTGAGATAGAATCAAATTGTAATATTTCCAGTTCACCATAGAAATAAAAGTATTTACTGTAAGGTATAAGATTACTCTTCAATAAACAGTTTTTAATTTCCAATAACTCTATTAGGGCCAACAATACAGTGCCTCCAATAACCACTGTGATATTCCTTTAGATATTTGATGTATTAAGTATTATTTGTAACCTGTGTGTACAAAAGTTTAAATCCTGCCAAATTTCAAATTCTCTTGATACAGTTTCCATATTACTGTATTTCAAAAATTTTTATTATTTCATTTTCTTTGCACATATCCCATTAGTAATCGAAATGTTGGTAACCCTCTTTACAGTTATGAAAGAGTATGGAGCGTGGCCAACCTTGAAGGTTTATAAAATGGTGGGACGTCATATTAGATGGATTAACATATAGGAGCTTTATTACCACAATCTAAATCACCTCTTACGAGATGGTTTGAAGTTGTCAACAAGTTAGTATGGAGTGTGGCCAAACTAGAATATTTATAAAATGGTGATATTAGCAAATATCATAGATTAGGAGCTTTATTACCACTATCTAAATCGCCTCTTCTGAGATGATAGCAAATTAATAAGTGTGAACTAAAGACACATATTTGCAGGTATACGTCTATAGTAGTTACACTTTCATACAGCATACACCATGTTTGCTTGAGTGGAAGTTATTTATTTTTAAAATGACATTTTTAACATTTCTCAGGTTTAACAGTAACCTATAGCTACAATTTTTAAAAAATGTTATGTCTTCGTTTCGAATAACTGTTTAGCACTCTCATTTTACTTCACTGCAAATTAAGTATTGGCATTGAAAGCCAAAACAAATAAAAAGAAAATTTTCCAAATAGATATTTTTTCTTCGATCACACTTGTTCGTTACTCTGTTCTGTTATTCTGTAGTCATATAACAACTATATACTAAGTTTGATTTGTTTCAAAGCAATGATACATAAATTTTTAATGGACACTAACTTAAACTTTAATCTTGATTGGTATACGTAACATAAAATTATTTATCAACTGTCAACCCAGTTGACAGTTGATAAATAAAATGATTTGTCAACTGTCAACTGGGTTGACAGTTGATAAATAAAATTATTTATAAACTGTCACAAGCTTATTTTAAAATGCCATTATAAAAATATTCTCAATAGCAAGTAGCAATAATGTACACCGTTTATTCCAAGCAAATCTCTTTAATTCTCTCTCCTTTATTCAGTCCAACACTAAATTTTTATAACAATTAACAGTCACGGAATTTTTTTGTTTACTTCATTCACTGTTACACTTAATATATATGTTGTAATATAAAGTGGTAACTTATACAGTTGTCATAATTTTCTCTATTAGATATTTTCTTGCTTTCTTTTCCTACTCATTTCCTCCAGATAAATTGATTCCTTTTTGTTAATTTTTCAGTGTCCAAGAATTATAAGTGACAAAATTATCTAAGCATTTTTTTAGATTTTCACAATCTAATAGATTAGAAAGTTAATAACTTTCTTAATCCGTCAAGCAATCAAAGATCTATAAATATTCTTCACTGTTACACCATATCATTATAACATCATAATTTAAGTTGTAAACATAACATCAAAATTACAAACACATGGAACATATTTTTACTTATATTAACAGCCTTTCCTTGTGAATAAATTTTATATGTACACACATATATATTTGAAATGTGTGTGTATGCGTGCGTGCGTGTATATATATATATATATAGATATATATAAACTTGTTTACTTTGTCTGAACTGTACTTTGAATCATAACAATACACAAAAATCTTTATTCATAATTTTTCTTGACAATGACTTATTTCGTTTATCCACATTTATACATAAATCTTTCTAAATTGTACATAGTATTTATAAAAATTTCCCTATACTTAAGTACTACAAACTATCTTTTTCCAATATGAGAGCTTAAAAATACTATGACAGGAGTTAAGGAAAGATTACACCAATAAATTTTCATAACAAATATCATTCTTAGCCTGGATTAAAGTCATAAATTAAATTCTCCTAAACTTGTCGTCAGTTAACTGTAACACGAAATGTTCAGTTAAAATCTAATAGCACATATATATATATTTATATATATATATATATATACTTATTCATATTATGTTATGATAGATTTCTAAAATTTACAGCTAATTTATGCAATAAGATGTTTAAAAAAAGATTGATATTATACAGAAGACAAATCGGGAGAGGCACCTCATTACTCACATAATTATAAAGTCATATTTTTAGTAACAAACTTAACATCACTTGGTACAGGTAAATTTTAAGATAGTATGACGGTGTGATTAGGCGCAGCAAATACAAATAAAAAGTACCATTTTAGAGATTAACAAAAAAAATCATATCTTAGACTCCAACTTAACCAAAAATTAAAAAGTGCCTAATTTTGTATATCATATCTTTTTTTAAAACATATATTTATATAAAAACACATATAAAACCCTTATACACAAAAATTCTCTACAGACATAAAAAATCCACCTTTGTTAGATCAATTACTCTCATCATGATCAACACTCATGAATTTAAAATAAATGAATACTTTAAGTTTGAAGTTAAAATAATATATATTTAAACTATTTTAACACAATTATATCATTATATATTATACTAAAAATTACAAAGATTTATAATAACATACAAGTGCATGAACATGATCAATCAAAAAATATTTACAGTTGAATTTCAAGTGAAAATATAAATTGAAATGGAGGAAAAATACATCAGTTAAGATATAATTTCTATTCATAATTTCAATTGACTTTTTACGATTGAGCAGCTTTGTTAATGTGATGTTCAACCATGCATTTTTGATAAATTACAATCCATTTGTTGTTATCGTTTCCAAGCTTTAAAAGAGTAAAAATCCAAACTATTTCTTCATTTTACCTACCTTGTCTTAAACAAAGTATGATAATCCATGATAAAAATAAAATTAAATTTAGCTTCGCCAGTTTTTTTCATATATTGTAAAAAACTAACACATTTGCATTGAATATATTTTTTGTGTGAAATAAAAATTTATTTCTAAAACACCCATGTATAACGGAATATACTCAATAACTCTCCGTATACAATAACGTTGTCTAAGAAATTATCAGGCAAGTGCACACTTCGTCGCAAAACGTGAATTCTTATTTACTGATGTAAACATATATACAATGTGTTGTCATCTATTTGCCTAGACAATTTTAATGTATTTTCTTTATTTGCAAGTTCGCCAATTTAATTACAATGACAAACGTACAACCACTATCCTAGAAATGGTTACAACTTCCGTTCTTTTGGAATGGACACTATTCTACTACTTCTAAAAAGGACACATTTTGATGCAAATAGTATTTACCAAGAAGAGGATGAGACTGGTCACCCTTTGTGCCATGTCCAAAGGAAACGAAACTAAGATATTGAAGGGTGGCGAATTAACAATGTGACGTTCCATCACTTTTTTAGTCTAAAAACTAAAAAAGTGATGACTAGTTTAATGTATCTCATTTCAAAAGAATATGTACATCTATGATGTGTCATGTGTGTTAATACCTACAGGATCTAGTGAACTTTGATCTACCAAAGATTTTTGGATCAACCAAAATTCTACGCTTTGGGAAAATATCACTGATAACATTTTCATTTTTCAATAGTAAAACTTCCGATTCAAACCTTTCCTAAAACATTTTTCTCTACTTCTATTCACACAAAGCACTTCTATTAACTTATCTTAATAGCACCACCAAAACCATTTATCAATAAGCGAGTCGTTATCACATTCTCAAACGTTTCAACAATTTACAAATTCCAACAATTAATAGCACAAAAAGAAAACTAATTAACAAACGACAGTCAAAACGTTCATATTGTATGTTATTTCTTAGTACTGAAAATAATTTACATGTGGACTTCAAATGAATATTCTTCACATCTTCATTATTCTACATTATTAAATGATCCTGAAAATTGAAGTCCATTACAAGTGTAAGATGTAATTGCTTTGATACAGTAAAAATGAAGTTTCAAAATATTAGTCTAGTGGACAATATCAGAAGAAAAATTGAAATCATCTGAATATCATAATACATTAAAAATTCGATTCATTAAGATTTCCAGATAAATACATGACCCAAAACACCTTATTCCAAGTATATTATGTGCAGTTTAACTATCTTATTGTCTATCGATTTCGTTACCTCCGACCAGTCTTTATTTAAAATATTTTCCTACTGTGGAACCTCGTTATAAGGCAGATTTAGGATGGTCCCACCAACAAAACAGATAATAGATATGCATTATAATGAATGGATGCAAAAAACAATTATTACATGTCTATTCAATCTTCTTCATTTCTAATAGTTACCATGGTTTTTAACTTTTCTTTGGCCATTAACAGCATATCATCAGACATTTCTTTCTCCTCTTCCACTTCTTTATGCTCTTTGTCCCACTGGAAAATTTGGTTGTTATACCTATTTGCCATACACTGCAGCAATATAACGAGGGTCAACTGTTTACAACAATTCTGATATATCATGTTATGATTGTATCTTACATTAAAAACACAGCTCCGTTTACGATCTGTAATATTAGCTATACAGCAAAAATGCATAGTAATTTGTCAAATATTAAAGTTATAAATAACCATCTTGATTTTACAGCCTAATTCTTATAGATGAGCTCCATAAAAATAATATTATGTCTAACTATAAAAAATACTAAATATTGCATGGCAATAAAATTTTCAATCGGCTTTTATGGATTAAATATTATATAAATGCATTTTTCATACTACATTTAACACAAAAAAGTTACATATTATAACTGATAAAAATATTTTATATCCAAACTTAATGATGGATTATACCTGATTAAGTTTAATTAACCATTTGCTATTCAAATTTATTTTAAAACTTTACAAGATTAATATTTAAATATTACATTTAATATAAAAAATATACTTTATGAAAGAATTGAACCGTAACAAATTAAAGTAAATTTAAAACTGAGCGTTTAGTACTAAATACAAAACAAACGTAATGCATAACAGAAAGAAAATCAAAATTTGGACTAGAGACATAAAAGTTGTATAAAGTTAAAGAAAAAAAAAATTGCTAGTATTAAAAATATAGAGTATGGAAAAACACAATTTATTTGTACAAAAACTGACTATTACCTCACAATATAACTTAATAGATATGATATAAATTTAGGAGTGATTCTGTGCTTCTGCTATTGCGAGCAAAATATTTGGCCTCATTGGAGTATCAATGCTTCTCCATCTAACAAATATTGTCTTTACCTCATCAGCCAAACTTCTCGGGAGGTCTAATCGATTAATACCTTCGTAGTTTCGCACCAACAGGGCTACCTCGATCATCGCAGAATCCCTTAGTGACCTGAGTGGCACTGTAATATTCCAATTAATGCGAGTCTCAATTGGTAACTCGATGGTAGGCTTTGGCGGTCTGAATATCGGCATATTGTTTACCACAAAATTCTCAGCCGAAGTAAAGTCTTCAAACTGCCATGGATGTGTGAAAAATGTATTCACATCCACAAAACCCTGAGGTGGAATTATAGAGTAACATCGTTTGCTTCCATCGTAGGCTCTCCAAAACACTTTAACAGTGCGACGGGTAGTATTTGTGTAGCGTACAAAGAGAGGTTCACTATTATATATCGAACGGACCATTACACGATTGCCTTGCTCATCTGTTTCGTATATAGCCTCCGATGTATTATAGTGTGGGTAGCTGTGAAACATTACAGAATTTTATATGATATGAATGCAATTTTTATTTAAGCTAAGTGAAAAGGAAGTCACTTTTACATAATATTACAGAACATATGAAGTTTAAATCTCTCAGGAGTAATTCATGCATATTATTAAAAAAAATTGTTTTCAAAATGTAAACAAATTTTTTTATCAATACATTTTGTTTAGAGGTTTGGAATACAATCTGGGGGATACTAATTTCATGAACGAAAAATCTTTAATAGTGCTATGAATAACTTTGTTCTTAATGTTTGTCTCTTCAAGACTTGGTACACAACAAATGATGTTTATTGATATAGTTCTATAGAACATGCTGTTGTCGGTACTATGACACTACAATGGTCCTGAAGATATAGATATGATTTCATACACTATAAAAAAACATGAACATTGTCTCCGCCACAGACTAGAAATAAAAAAATAATGCATTATACAATTTTGCATAAATTAAAAATAATAAACATGTTGAATATAATTATAACTCGCACTACGCGACTTTAGACGGTACATAAAATTTTCTATTAAATTATTTACAAATATAATTTTTTATCATGTATATTTCAAATGCAATTTTTTCAAAATATTTGGTATTGATTACACATTACTTTTTATTATTTTACATTTATCTCATTTTTATTTGTTTTTTACTATTCTTTTTTATTTGAGCCAAATATAATTCCTAAATAATCATCATTTTTGAGATTGAAATGATAACAAAATGGTAACTTTGACAGTTCGTCAAATAATTTTCAGTGAAAAAAATTACAATACACATTTATACTATACTTAAAGAGCATATCAATAATACCCTTTTAGATGTATGGGGGCCCCTCGAAATATTATTTTGATTGGTTCATTGTAATTTGCATCAATTGACTATATATTACGTGTTATTATCGAACCCCTTCTTATTTCATTTAGAAATTAGAAGTTCATAATGGATAGACAGATGAATAGGTTCTCGTTTTGAATTTGCTTCTTCTTTAGTTTAATTTATGAAGATTGATTCTTATTCTCTGTTATAAGAATATGACAAATATATAAAGCAGACTTCATTAAGGTATGTATTACTATCATAGTGCAGCTTAAATTCTACAGTGCGAAATATCCCTACTACAGTGTACCCTGTCATAAATCCTTTTTCAATACGAAACTTGGAACGAGAACCAAACTAAAATTAATTTTCTGGTACATAAATTTACTGAAAACAGAAGATGAAGTAATACTATTAGAAGCCATAAGGGAAGCATTCCCTAATAAATCAATAGATGTATACAGTTCTATTAAATGACCAACAAACTCATCTGATCTGGCAACGTCCAATTTTTTTCATCAGTCGATATTTGAAAGAAACAACATACAAAAAAACGTTAGGACAACGTTCAAGAATGAGAATACTATAACTTGAATATCTTAAGTAATACAAATATTAATGTTGTCCAAAGCCACAAGTCTACTCAAGCATGTATCTTACGAAACTACATTTTCATGATCAAAATATATTTGTGTTGAACATCTCTTTTTTTAATTTTATATATACTTTAGAGACATTTGTGTAACATGTTTGTTTATTGCAATATTAATGTGCTATAGAGAATTGAGTATCTTAAGAACTTGATGCAAAATATGTATGAAACCATATATCTCAAAATTTAACAGTTTTCTTCTATGGAAATTTATGAAAAGTTATGAAGCCAAAAAAATCTACATAAAGCTTCTTTTTTTAAAGAAATATTCTCCATAAAGATCATCATTCTATTTAGATTTCCTTATGTTGCCCGATTTAAAAGGAACTTGCTATAAGTACAATATATAAATACTGTGTAATATACAAGAATAAAATTGTATTAATTACAACTTTATTCTTGTATATTACACAGTTTTTGCATATTGTACTTAACAAAATAATTTTATAAAAATGAATTTCTTATAAATTATGACTATTTTGCTGAAAACTGTGACTTCCTATAAGCGTGTGCATAATCTTTTATTCATTCAAAATCAAACAAAATGCAGTTCGAAAGGCAAGTTTCAGCTACGTATCATATTTTATCAGATCTAGATTCGGTTCTGGCTTTCGATCCAAATCAAAAATTCGTGCAGGTTTTTAAAAAAAATGTATAAAGAAAGACAGGAAGATATTAGGAGAAAACACTGACATCTAGCATTTTATTACTTGGCGATGGATTTATTGGCAAAAGGATCTACATTTGAACCACAGTTCAAAATTATTAAAATGTCTTTTTTTACAAAGATTGTTAGGTAATATAATGTGTCCACAATCTCTTAAAAACATCTTATACTACTTTATTTCTAACTTTTTCTTCATAACTTTCCAAAGAATTCCATCATTTTCATAAAGAAACTTTTAATATTTTAAATTGAAATCCATACCTCTTTTTAAAGTTTCTACATCAAACTTACTTATAGGTGAAATTAAAAAATAATTTAAAAATGTTTATAACCACACACAGAAAAGTAAGCAAACTTTACATTAAACAATGACTACAATTAGGGTGTTTTGATAGACTTTTTAACTACATAAATTAATTTATACAAAATCATTTACACAAAGAATCTATTAAAAACAATTCAAATTAAAGTAAGAAACTAAAACGCATTAAAAGCGCATCCGATGCATCAAATTCTACACAAATGCATATCCGGACAAGGGACGGAAAAAGGATAAACACATTTTCTTACTTAATTCAACGACACCAAAGACATTTACTTAAATAAATTAATAATTCCAAAATTTCCAACCGTATGTACGGACGTCGCGACATGCTAAAATGGCAAATCACCATAATTCACTTTATTTCACAAATTTGAAAACGGCCATGTTTTAATTTTCGCGCTTTTCAATGTTGGTAACAGTTCACTGTCATCCTAATTTCGGTACAAGAAAAGATACGACGCTGGGATGGCGGTTTGCGTTGCTGTTATTGGTAAAGATGTAAGTTTTATTTTCTCAAATACATTCAACGAATATATTAACTGAATTTAAATCTATCCCAATTATTTCTATAACACTACTATTCATTTTCATTATAAAATTGTAAGAAAATAAATGTTGATGTTTTGCTTCTTACTGTCAATGAGTTCTTGACAGCTATCTTTCTTTGGCGACTTTTGAGTTTGTCATTGCTTTATTAGTGGCCAAGGTTATATTATAAAAAAATTAAGACATTTTTAAAATTATTTGTTATAACTATTTATTTATTTACATCAATTAATTCAATTGAAATATTTACGATGAGAAAGTATTACATTAAATATTCCGCTTTTATGCAACACAAATTATTTATATAAAATGGTGTACTTGTTTCTTGTAGTAATCTAAAAATAATTTTGCCCCAAGCTCTAACGGGTTTAGACTAATAACAAATATCTATCTTCGTAAAGGACTAAGTTCACACATGAAAAATATAAAGATTACGTCCCGCAGTAATGATGAGACTTATTTTGTCCTCCTAAGACCCTAGAAGATTGTTGAACAGTTATGATAAGAAAATTACCTGTTCCAATGCAATTTATTGCCTTTTGAAGAGAACAAAAAGGAACGGTAAATGTACGCAGATGGGCTAGGCCAGACTCTGATACAGGTGAACCTGGAATTACTTTTGGCTTAAATGAAACTTACTATTGTTTCTATAAATTGACACTGTCAAAGTGCAAATAAAACATCTATGGAGATATTCACATTCCAAAAGTAGGTACTTTTTATAATTTATGAAACCTACAAATCAACAGAAAACTTGTTTATTATTTAAATGGTATTACCATTTCCAGCCAATCAAAACAATGCTAATGTGATAAAGGAAGTCTTTGTAAACATTACTTGAGAAACGCTACCACAATACACATTCCTGTTGAAACAAAAGACATTTTTTTTGACAAATTATGTTTTATTCGTAAAAAATTTTATTCAGTTATAAAACTAATTTCCAATAATGTATATAGCCATCCTTGGATTGCAGCAGCAACTATGTTCGGTTTGGCGTAGATTTTATTAAAGATTTACAGTTTTCTCTAATTTTTTCATCTCTGTACCACACTTGAATAATAGACTCCATCAATGTGATTTTGATTGTGGAATCCATTTTTCTGAGTCTTGTTTTGCAGATGGACCACAAATTCTGAATCAGGTGGAGTCTTCGATCCTTGGCAAAGTGCAAGGTCCTGTTAGAAAATTGAATTTTCTAAATTGAGTTTTATGAGTTCAGGAACCATCCTATTTCATAAAACCTCTATGTCTTTTTGATGATCCCGGACCAAAAACGGTGAAGCAGCCCAAAAACATTTGATTCACAGATTGTTCTACTGACTGCTGAATGTGAGATCCAGAAAGTGGTTCGCCATCGGACCAGTGAACAGACTGGTGACGCATGCCCTGTGAAAAGAAATAGCTTTCGTCTGAAAATAACACTCTTTTCCAGTCATCTGATCTCTGTTCTTTATATTTTCATGCCCAAACCACCCTCTTCTTCATTGCAGCATGTAAGAGTTGTTTTTTGAGGGGCTTTCGATCTTTATGCCCAACATCTAGAAACATTGAAGACGATGCACGGTTGAGACATGTACAATTGTTCTAAAAATAGCAAAGTTTTTCAGTAAGTCATCACTGGTCTTCATAGGATTTATTTTACTGTTCATTAACAATAAGTAATTTTCTTTCTTGGTAGTTTTCCTTTTTTGGCTATGTTTTCCCTTTCTCTGAGTTAAAATTTAGCCAGTTTCTCTATGGAGTTTAATCAGCTTGTTCACTACACTTTAGGATATGCCACACTCTTCTACTATCTACCATTGTGTATACTTTGACAATGTAATAACCTTTGAACATACTTTTATTGGGATATTCATTATTCATACAATTTCAAACTATAACAAAAAAATAACAATTTGGAAAACAAATTACAAATGTAACACCAGAATATCGAAACACTTTTAAATTCATAATATACTTCACCAACAATACACCCATATACATAATTTGAGGTAACACTGTTATAGTGACATAATAGACAGCCAAAAATGTCACTTTCCTTCTACGAACGCATTATAAAAACCAGAAAGACGTAAAAACTTGATAATTTGGAGGGGGGGGAGAGAAATAAAGGTGAATTTAACTGGTTCTATTTTTCATGCAACTATTAGTGATCCTCATAATCCCTAACAAGAGCTTCAAAAGACAACACTTTTAATAATGTTATAGTCTGGGCATTTGTAGCATGTACACGAATGGACAAGCTAGTAGTTTAAAAGCTACTCAAATTGGAATTTTAAAAGGATTATTATATTTTGGGATGCTATTTACACATCGTAAAACTCATTTATCTACATAAAAGTTTATTTTTCCAATTTAAAATGATAAGTGGCAATATTAACAGTTTTAGAGAACTTTTCTTACCTAGTTTAATTTATTTTTGAAACCACTCAATTTAAATTGTAAAAAGGAACACCGGAATGATAGAAATGCTAGAAAAATACCTTCCAGAACTTTCCCACTCCTTGAACATAGATTCGAGGGACCAACAATTTAACTTAAATTTTAAACATTCATAGAAACTATTGTTTATCTGTTCAGGTAGAACTCAATTACTGGACCTTTATGTCAAAAATTATTAAAATTGTTTTTTTAAATAAAAAATATTGTTTTTTTTATTGGAATTGAAACTTACAATATCTTCATTGATTAATTCAAAGTCAAGCTGTCTACAAAGGACTTATTACTATACTATAGCCAATCTGTAATACTCATTTCATGGCTCTTAGTCCGCTAATACATTGTTAGCGGTTTGATAATTATGGCTAAAAACATCATTTATATTTTTTATTACAGAATGCACCCTTGTATATTGGGGCCGTGGGGAATGATCCAAATACTGCAACAGATGGCGAACAAGCAAGACAATGGCTCGTTCACACCGCATTAGATGCTTTGGAAGAGAGACTTTCCAACTCCAGAAATACAAGCGCTACAGGTTCATCGAGTAGTTCCTCGCGAGCAGACCTACGAGATCTGTATCTAGGTCTTCTTTATTCCACAGATACCCATAAAATGTGAGAGTTTTTTATGGTTTATTACTAAGATATTATAACAGGTTTTACATATATTAATTGACATTATATTAATATATGTAAAACCAATTGAATCCCTTTTAAGAAAATATATTTATAACATCGTCAGTTATATTTGTCGCTTGTGTGTTGGGTTGATCACAAGGTATATGGCCTTTGACGATGCGGCTCACTGCGGGAAACCGGGTTTGATTCCCGGCCGTTTATCGAACGGAGCTGGACTGGTGTTATGGTTGGCTGCAAGCGATTGCTCACGTAGCAATAAGTCCACCATGTATATCAATTAGATACATTAACATCAGTTAACTTCTTCTCTAAATTGTACCAATGAATGGAAGGAGTGGAAAGAATCCAATGAATGGAAAGTAAAATAAATTTGAATACAGCTCCTCCATTCATATGAAGATAATGTATTGTCACTTAAGGCATAAAGTGCTTCATTACCTGTAGTAACTGTAAATTTAACATTTCCCTGTGATAATGGGTTGACTGAAATTTTATGAAAATTATATCTAAGTAACAAATTATATATTTTCTTAAAAGGGATTCAAGTCCATGCACTGAAGTTCAATTGTGCTGCGAACTATTAGGATAATGCACCAAATTATGTTAATAGTTCACAGCAACCCCAAGAACTCAGCCTTTGAAATTATCCTAATAAATTATGAAACTTTACAATTTATGTATTTTACTAGAAAAGAAGAAAGGTAATTCTTGTAATAACATATTTCAGTTATAACAAAACTTTGTTTCTTATGTAATTAGTTAGGTTTATCATTATGCAAGCGTTGAATAAGCAGTAAATATATGAAGAAATAAAATAAAATTCTTGAACAGACAGAAAAAAAGAATGAAGGAAAATAATGACATAAAGGTTGCATTTCTGAAATGATGAATAAAATAATAAACCTGGTGATATTTCTATAATTGTATATTAATCAACAATTTTTCAGCTATGGCTATGTTACAAACACGCGCATCAAGCTTGTACTGGTGGTGAGTACAGGAAGTACGAGCGGAGCAGAAATACGGGATGCAGAGGTGCGAGCAGCACTACGACGACTACATGCCCTCTATGCTGATGCAATCTGCAACCCGTTCCATCTACCTGGGGATCTTATTACATCTGCGTGAGTTTTATTCTATATTTGTGGTTGGTTTTCACACCTAATGAGCATCAACAATGAAACACCAAATATATGTTAACATTTTTTTTATATTATTCACTATTTGTTCTCATAGATACTCTTATTTATATGGCCCTTTTAATGCAAGTGCTAATGGCTAAATAATGCAATTAAAGTCATACATTCTCCAATTTTGGTTAACTACGTATTTACATGTCAACACACGTATTGCTGATTCCATGCATTTTGTCAATATGCGTCCCAGTTGGACTATTGGTGAGACTTTTAATAATAGGGCAACAAGTCAATAATTATATTTATTTAGTTAATATTTCAAGATATTCCAAAAACTATTTTTTGAGAAAATGTATGATTTTTTAACGATGTAATTTGCAATTACTTTACAAAATTTATTGAGTTTACTGTGAAAATTTATGCAATCAAATAAAAAATTCTAAGTTTTACAACTTTAACTACTTTTCAGATTTAAAATAGAGTAACTGATTTTTTAAAAGTTATATGTTACCCTGTATTGATAAGACGAGCAAAGACTGCACAAAGTGCTACAAAACCAAATTTGTGGTAAATTATTTTAATAGTTTAAAACAGTTCTACTTTGACAAATCCATAGTTTTATGGCGTGACCATTACTAACTTGATTTTTGGCTGTATATAAAAACACAGCACAAAAGAGGAGTGAAACTATATATTCCGACTAATCTACTCATTCAACCTCGGTTAAAAATCACAATGATAAATTAAAAGCTTATAAGTGGCCATTCCATTTATATGGATAGCTTTTTGACACGTGTGGACTTTCAGTGAGTCTATCAGAACCAAACCAAACATTGTGTTGAAAATCGAAACAAAAAATTAATTGATGATCCCGGTGGCTTGATTTCTATATAACTGAAGGGACAGAAAATAAAACATTATTTTTAAGTGGCATTCAAATAGGAAAATTTAATGGCAAATGCTACATATTTTATATTTTCACTAAATTGTCTGACGAAATAAAGAAGACCAGTAGTCAAAGAGGTTGAATTATGGTGAAGCCTGGAGCTAGGGATAAAGTACAATAGATTTACATCTGGTATTGGAAAATATTCAAACAGCAAGATTGTCATCTTATTACCCGTGGAGTTGACATTAAAAATAACTTATGTATGTTAAAGAAATATGACTTCTGAGTAAATTATATTTATAAGACTTTAAGCTGGCAATTTTTTAAAGTATGCACCTTAAACGTAGCCTACGATCAGCATACAATATCTTTCTTCACATATTAACTAAAATCAAAGTAAACATACAAAACCTTTTTAAACCCTCGAGCGCACAGGCCACTTTTTCCAACTGTTACTTAGGCTTTTGTGCCATATCTAATAATGTATATCTCTGAAAATATTGATTGTATTGTAATGAAATTTTTTACATAGATAGCGAAGAAATGTAGTTACAACATATTCGAAGCATTTATACTTTACTTTTGTAGTTATGACGTAAAAAAATAACGAGGAAAACAAAAAATTTCCCCGTTTCTATAAAAAAAGGTTTATGAAAGAGCATCAGATAATTATTATCATAAAAGAGTATAAATAATAATTATACATAAACATAAATAAAGAACTCACTAAACCTAATAAAAATTGATGTTACTGTTAAGTTTTTTATGTGCCATCTTAATTCTCTTCACGTCTCGCGCAGAGCAAAAATGATATAGTGACAAAAATAACTCTACGCTGTAAATCAATGTATCACCATTCGATTTGCTATATCATTCTCTTTCTTATAATGTATAATTGTCTATGTGTTTATCTCATTTTAACCGAATAACTCTACGCTGTAAATCAATGTATCACCATTCTATTTGCTATATCATTCTCTTTCTTATAATGTATAATTGTCTATGTGTTTATCTCATTTTAACCGAATAACTCTACGCTGTAAATCAATGTATAACCATTCAATTTGCTATATCATTCTCTTTCTTATAATGTCTGTCTATGTGTTTATCTCATTTTAACCGAAATATATACACGAAATATTTACATTTGAACAGGACAAGCACAGGATTAAATAAACGACACGATTATACATATATTTATAGTTGGAACGAATGTAAAAGAGACAACCAAATAATTACAAGCAAAAATAACCAAACAATCATAAGACTTGTGGAAATCCCTTATCGTATGAATTGAGTGCTTCTTTGAAATACAATAGCATAATAAGTTTGTGACTAATAAAACTTGGCAGTATACTACTTTTTTCAGGGTTGTGTCCCTCAAAATGAAAAACGGGGCCCTTATAAGATCACTCACGTGTCTGTTTCTCCATCACAATCGATTTTCTCAGTAACTATGCGCCGTAGAAACTAGAAATTTGACATAGCTAACTTTTTACCATAAGAATTAAAAAGGGAGTAAATATAATATTCAAAATATTTGTAAAGTTATGACGAATAAAAAAACATTTTTTTGTGATTTTGAATTGCATGTTTAAAAAGATATTCTAAAAAATATACGCAAATAGAGTATTGCTCCCTCTCCCTTATTCTCGAAACTACTGGACCAAAAATCATGAAAAGCAAAGTCGGTAAAATGTGACTAGAAGATTACAGAAAACTATAGCGATTATCCTAGTTCTTAAAGATATTGATATATATACTATGTTTTATAATAATATTGATATATACCTATGAAATATATAGTAGGCAATATATTTACTTTGAGAAAAATTAATATTTGCACTAATTTATGGAATACTATGTACCCTTAAATACTTATAGTTGCCTAAATGTGTAAGGTTCTTTACACATCGTAATATGAATTCGCCTCATGCTTGACATTTTTTTTATCTAATATGTTGTGAGGGAATCGAACTGTCAGTTTATATCTAATTCTAAATAAAATTTTAAATAAACCTTTATTTTTAATAATCTTGCTTTTTATAATGAATACTTAACCAGAATCCACTTAACCAGCACCAATTACAAAAGCCATATGCATACACATATTCACATTTATTATACACTGTGTCTTGGAATAGATGTCGGACAAAGAAAGACACTATTCGTTACCTATAAAGGAATAAATTGTCGTTGAAATATAATATAAAATACACCTTTTTCTAATCGAGTGTGACACCCAATACTTGCCCGGGAGTGTGGTGTTTACCTGGAGTGGTGATGCTTCGTAGCGCAAGTGTCAAGTAATGTGCGCAAGTATCGTGTGTACGAAAAAGATGATAAATAATATGAATATTATTTTCCATTTTCTAAAAAAAACATCTTTCTTTATCCGACACTTATTCCCGGACACCGTGCATAAGTGATAAGTGACATAAAATATTGTATTAGATAACTACGAGTTTCCTCAGTTTGGTTTACCCACCTTTTTTCTTTTCTCTTTTGCTAGCTCCATGTACACCTTTTCTGTCAACCTTTTATATATGCAAATCGATTACAAAAATATCTCAATTAAAATAGTTTAATGTTTCATTTTTTCAGGACGTTCGACAAGCAGGTTAAAAATCTTATGCTGAACAACGCTTAAAATGTAATATACAAAATTTGTAATTAAAAATACATACACTATAATTAAGGTCATTTTTGTTTTATTCTAATATAATGATGTATTTCAAGTATTATGTTGAAATAGCATATATTTTATCCTTGGCATAAGTTGTTTCCTTTTATGTTTAATACGTTCCAGGCATGTTTGCACGATGAAATAACTTTCAAAATCAATTTTTGCCTGACTCACCCCTATGATGGAACAATTTTGTTTTGTTCTTCCATAATTACTACTTTTTATCCGTTATTATAAATAAATAGTAATAATTATATCAGCTTTATTTAGTTTCCTTATACCCGTATAAAAGTACACATCACATTTCAATTTGCTGATTGGTATATTAGTAAAACATATTATATATATATATATATATTATAATACATATGTATAAACATATAAACATACAAAATATATTTTTAAAAGGGGCCTTGTACTTCATGGTGCCTGCATTACTTTTTGCGGAAAACTCCTCCAATAGCCTTTAATCTTTTGCCTAACTGCTCGACAGTTTTTCAGCAATCTATGTCGTCATCATCTTGGTCCTGTTCTTTTCTTCTTATGCATGGGGGTATCTATTGGTTATTCTTGTAGATCATTTTTCGTCTTCAGCTCTCTGAGTGTGACCAACGCACTTCCATTTTAACTTTAGAATTCTTTAGGATACTTTGTTGCTTTTGTTTTTTTTTCTTATTGTAATATATTTTACATAGTCTTTTAATTTCACATTAATATAGCTTTTTCTAAACCCCTAAGTTACTTTTAGTTTTTCAAGAGACCCTTTTACTAGTGACCTGGTTTAACAAGCGTATGTTAGGTGTCAGGTGATTATATACGTGGTTGGTAATTTACCTTTATAAATTTTACAAGTTTTGAATGAAATGAAATGATCTCCATCAGTATAATCTTCAGGAAATATAATTTTTTTAATTAATTTATCATTCATATCATTTTCGTCATATAATATTTTTTTAAATTTACCTTTTGTTGTTCTGTTAGTCACAATGTTGTTTTATTTCCAAACTCCAAATTTTACTTTGCCGATGAAATGACTCAACCAGTGTATTACAATTTAATTGGACCTTCTGAAAGTGGCCACTATATCAGCAGCAAATATTAAATGTGATAAATATTTATCTTGCGTTTTCAGGTCAATATTTTCCCTATTTAATAATGTGAAGATTTATTCAAATACTCGTATAAATAAGGTCTGTGTAAGCGACAAGAGGTCGTCTCATTCCTCTCTCCATTTTTAATGGTGAGAGGAATGAGACGACCGAAGAGTAAAATTAATGATGTGAAAAACGTTGTTATATATTTTTTTTATTATCTCAATATGTTTGGTGTTGCTTTAATAGCAAGAATTACACTGAACATGGTACATCTTCAAATGATTCATTCCTAGAAGAAAAATTTTTGGGGCCGTTTCTGTTCACGCCGTTCTTTTACCAAATCTTCTCAAAATGCTACGCATGTCGTACACAAATATAATTCATGAAGTAAAAATGTGTAAGTTATACTTGATTCAATAGATCTTTTGAAATATTGATTAACTTTAAACAAGCAAAACTACACAAAGTTTTTTGCTTACTTGATATTTCCATGCGATATCATCATGAAAGCAATAAGAAGTGAAACACTAGTGTAACACTAGTATAAGAGAATGGTAGGTATATTGACGAGTTTTGATGTACTCACAATAAAATGATATTAAGTAATAGACGATACATAATAAGTACTCATAAGGGTTTACCTGACAAATATTCCTGTTAATTCTTTCAATCACAGGCATGACTAAATTGTTTAAGAATTAAACCATAAGATATGAAAGATTTGATAGTTTTACTAAAAGTCTGACGATATATAAAAGGTTTCATGCTGAAGAAACAAAATTTTTGTTTAAAGTCGTGCAGTATCCCACAATAATAACTCAAAATATTTAATCGATCACTGCAACAGTTATGGTGCCATAATTTTTGGAAATACAATATTACAAGCAATTTTCGAATAGTCTTTGAGTAAGTTCCACTAGCCGCTCGCGCCCACGACCGCGATCGTACCTATTCCACTAGCTTGTCAACATTGGATGTATTAGACGAGAATCAAGAGTTATATTTTTTTACTATATTAGAGATTATGTTTATTACGTTAGATAATCATTTAGAATTACAGTAATTATAAAAGTGCAATTTAATTTCTATGTATTAATAATTTGACAATAATTTAGACGTAAAAGATAAAAGTTTGATGATTGTACGTCTTACGTCTTTTGGTGTCACCTTTATTTCTTTAATTTATACAGTTTTGAAATCTACCTACATCTCAAAACTGCATAAAGTGATTCTTTCCATCACTATGTTTAATCTTCAACGATTATCTTCGAAATTTATTTACGTAAATTTCATGTATCAATGTGTCAAAGTCAAATTGACAGATAAACGATCACAACGACCCACCTCGATACGTGGTTCGTCGCGGTCGTGAACAATGACGTTTTGATCACGACCGCAACGACCACGATCGCCAAGTGGAACGATGCAGTGTGCGTTTTGAGCGTTGCGATCGCCTAGTGGAACGCACTCTTTGTCTTCCGAATATGGCAATTTATGTTGCATCATAGAAATATTTCTTTATATACATCTTAACACATGCCCTTATCAAAAACTATCAAGCTTGATGAGCAAATGACCAATACAGCTATGTGTATAGTGGAAATATCTTTTAGGAATAATAGCACACATAACAAAATTTAAAATAATTTGTCTAATATAATCAATAACACACGTGTGTATATTTAGAGGAAGCATTACGAGCCACATTCGATACCCCTCTAACCCATGACCTATTTGATGAAAACTTTACATACGCAAGGATATACGAGGGTGCGTTTTTAAATTCGCAGAATTAGTAAAAAAGTCATTAGTGAGAGTACTTTATTGGGCCGTAACGAGTTCAGGGACTCATTGTTAGTATAAATAACAATTTTTATCTTAATCGGCTATTAGTATCTGAACTATCGTCGACCAAGGAACTCAGTCAGGAAGAAAGTGAGAAATATGGAGAAAATTGAGTACTGCGCTTTATAAAGTTCCTTACCAAGCAAGAAACGTCTGTTCAAACCATACTGAACAAGATATCATCCGTTTACGGTGACTTCTGTCCAGTTAAACCATGATTTATAAGTGGCACAGTATCTTTAAACAAGGCAGAGACTCACTTGAAAACGACCCAAAGCCAGGATGGCCGATCAAAGTGACTACTCCGGAAATCAATCAAAAAGTCAAAAAATTAATACTGGAAGAGATGCTAGAGTAAAGAAAAAACAGCTCGCAGAAATGGTTGGAGTATTGGATATAATCATTTTTAAAATTCTTCACAATCATCTTGGGATTAATAAAGTCCGAGAATGCTTCCTCCATCTCAAAACCAACATCGAGTGGAGTGTTCTCGCATGTTTTTGCACCTCTGTATAAAGACAAGAATGAACTATTGAGTCGAATTGTTACTGGGGATGAAACTTGGGTTCATTTTTTGAAACTGAGTCCAAACGGGACTCTCTGCAGTGGCACAAAAAAGGCACCTTACCACCCAAGAAGTTTAAGATGTCACAGTCGGCTAAAAAAATCATAGCGATAGTCTTTTGGGACTCAGAAGGGATCCTGTTGATAAATTATAAAGATAAAGGCATCTCCATAACCAGAGAATACTATGCTTCAATCCTAGAACAGTTGAAAGAATCCATCAAAGAAAAAAGAAGGCGAAAATTAACCAAAGGCGTCCTCCTTCTGCACAACAATGTGCCTTTTCACTAACGTAACACGACAAGAGTCGTGTTACGTTAGCTGCCCTGCTTAAGGTGGGTTTCAATATTTCGGATCACCCACCCTACAGTCCTGATCTGGCTCTCAGTGATTATTATCTACTCCCAAAGTTGAAAAAAGAAGTTCGTGAGAAGAAATTTTCAAGCGATGAACTGAAGGACGCAGTTTCAGCTTACTTTTTGGACAAAAATAAAACATTTTTTATGAAGGTATACATAAGCTAATTGGAAGATCGGAAAAATGTATTAGGGTAGAAGGTGAATATACTGAAAAGAAAAAAAAATTGTATTTTTATTCTCACTTCTCATCGCGACCTCGGAAACACCCCTCGTAACAATATGTTCAAGGAATCCTTAACTTAGTTCAAAAACATACTTGGGATTATTGTTTTGTTCCAATAATGTGATATATCCATCATTATATTTTTATGAAGGCGTTTTAAATATCTTTAGTTTCCTGCATATTTTCATAAAACTATCATGTTTTTATCCCCAATTTATAAAACCTTATGAACCGATACCCTTCTATCAGATCCAAATTGATGCACAAATTTCCTTTTTTGATGAAATATTTTTTTGCACAGTCTTGGATAAATGTAGTACCATATTGTTTGTTTAATAGAATGGGCTTTATTAAATTATTGAAGTCACTTTTCCGCCATTTTGACATTATGTGTTTGTTTCTCTAATCTGTCTGAGGTTAATGAAACAATTAATGCGCTAAGTTTTTGCAATATGTATTGTATTATATATGAAAATAATCTGTATTTACTGACGATTATGCTTGTTTTTGTCATTTCTTGTATGAAACATCAAACAATACATTCTATTTATATACGTTGAATTCACACATATTCTAGTACGCCAAAAAAAGACAGTAGTATTAATTTGTGAACTAATTATAAGATTACATATTATCAGCAGGAAATATTTTTTTATAGAAATAGTATAGTGCGTATTTTATGGTAGTCATAAAAAAATGATTTCAACTAAAAATTCCAAGATATCTCATGCTTATCACATTTTCACTAATAAGTTTATCTCATTCTTTGCAATAAATGTGATGTTATTATGTGAATGTATTGTCAGTATTTTCACTGTAACATAAAAACATGTTTAAGCCATCAAAAAATTGAAATATACGTTTTCTATGTATATACAAAGAAACTTCGACCGCAAGCTTATTTTATAACTTGGAAAATGATATAATTTGATAAAAATGAGATAACGTTTTATAAGTACTTGAATTCTAAATTTCATTAGCTAAAATTAGATATATCACGCTATATCTTGTTTATAAGTTGCATACACAAAACTGATGTTTTGTAAACACTGTTTACATCATCCAATGATTGATTTGTAATATAAACAAATGAAATACTTACAAGGGTGTTAGAAGTTATTTTTACAAGTGCTATTTTATTAAACTAAAGACCTTCAAAAGCACTCCAAGGGGCATGTGGAAGTAACATACACATGCGCATTTTTAAGGTCATTGTGTTCATCCAGTGTATTTTGAGAAGTAGAAACATGGAAACGTGTTCTACTGCTATGTCCAGGCGAGTTATATAGTGTGCTATTATTAAAATTTTAACTGCTGAAAAAGTGACTCCTAGTAAAATTCATAGTAGTTTAAAGGCTGTTTATGGTGAAGATGCTGTTGACAGGTCTATTGTAAATCGATGGGTAATAACATTTCACGGTTGCAAGCATGGAAAAGCAATAAATGTTGATAAAACACACAGCAGACGTCCCCGATAATCATCACAAACTCGTCAACGATTTAATTAAAAACAACCGTCGAATCACTCAAAAGCGTATCGCAAACCATATTGGAATATCCAAGGAAAGTGTCGGCTTCATTATTGAACAACTGGGATACTGTGAAAGAATCTGTGCACGATGGTTACCATGCTGTCTCATAAACGAGAATAAATAGCGTCGATTGGAATGTTGCACGCAACTTCCACAGGGCTACTGTGATGAAGGAGACGACTTTCTTCTGAATATTGTGACAGAGGACGAGCCATGGGTCAATCATTACGATCCGGAAAAAATAGACAGAGCGCTGAATATCGACATTCGTCTTCTCCTCAAACGAAAAAGTTCAAAACACAACCACCGCAAAAAAATTTCTTTTAACTGTATTTTGAGATGCTTACTGAGTTTATATGACCGATTATCTGGAATGAGGCGCAACAGTAAATTCTTCTCAGTATACACAGACTCTAAGACACCTCTGAATTCGAGTTTGTCGTGTTAGAGGCGGCCTGCGCCAATGATGTTGCAACATAACATCGCTCATCCACAAACCTCGCGCACAACTGGAGAGGCGAAACCTAAAATTTGAACCGATTCCACACCCCCCCTTATTCTTCCAATCTTACATCTTACAATTTTAATTTTTTTCTCCTACTCAAGATAGACCTCAAGGGTTATCATTACATCTCGGACGATGATATGAAGACAGTTGTCAAGTCCTGGATTTGAGAAAAATGAGAAGAATTTTTCAGTGACGGAATGAAAAAACTTGTTAGATGTCGGGAAAAATGTATTAGCCTTAAGACTAATACATGCCTATGTTGAAAAATAAATATTTACGATTTTGAAACTTAAGAATTGTACTTTAATGTACTTTTGGCTCGATCTTGCTATTTGGTTTTGTTCGCGCTCTGTGTATTACTTTTCGGCTAGCCCTCGTGTTTGCTCCTAAGAATCATTGTGTGTATCTTATACATTCGTAATTATGAATAATCTCTTTTATATTTATTGACAATATATAAATATATGGATTTGAAATTGATTTTAATTTTATTGCTCATTTTCTGTTATTTTCGTTATTACATTTACAAAGGAAGCTTTTCTTTAAAGTCCCATAAATAAAAAAAAATACCATTTTATATGAATATTCTTCAGAAAAATTTTTTCTTCTGTGGATAAAAAGCTGTTTATAATTATTTTTAGAGTACTTGCACTCATAAAATAAACATAATATTTTTTGTTATTCTTTATACTTATTTCGTAGATTATGTATAAATGGAAGTATATAATTCGAGAGATAAATCTATTTCACCCGATTTTAGAGGGTATTATTGTAATATATCAAGAAAAAGCTATGTCTACAAAAATTTATCATTTTGTTTTCATGAAAATTACACCACTTTTTTTCAGAGTGTTATTCATTAAAGTAAGTTGTAAAATACAAAGATAATTAGTTTCACTGTAGTGATTTTTTTTCCGTGCCCTGTCAACATCGATTCGACTCATAGTTTATTTCACAAAGTATGAATTTCTTTCATGTAATTTGAATTTATATAAGTTACATTTTTTACAACAATTTGACACGAGGAAATTTGATAAATTTTTAGAAAATGTATAGTTATAAATAGTTTTACATGGAGTAATTTCTATAATTAGTTAATAATTAAATTTTGGCGATGCACCTGTCGCAAATTTCACCTGTTTCATGGCTTCTACGAAGGTTTGCTAGAGCGAAGGCCCTAAAGGGGTAATGAACTTAAGAATCTCAACTATTAACACAAACAATCTTTGTTTTTATTTGGTGAATACAAAAATAATAAAACATAATACAATGGAAATAAAACATAATAGAATTTTTATGTTGCTTTTTTATGAGTGCCTTCAAACTTTTGAACAATGGCTATTTTGCTGTGTTACAACATCACTAATCATTTATATTGGATTACAAACTGATAATTAACTTAAAGAAAATTTCACTCCATTAACACGAAGAATATCCATGAGCACCTAGCATGTTGAATCAGCCGTCCATTACACAGCTCGCTACCAGATACAATCGAAAAACTCTACCGATACCAAAGATATTGCTCAACAGTATGCAAGCAATATGCTGTTATTATTTATCTGTCAAAGACGTCAAGCACACATTTATGCATTTCAACAATGATTTCACAATACTTTTTTTTATAGATAGGAAACCAAAAGAAGAATCACCACTCTTGTTTATTTTATTTACTGATATTGTGGGTAGGCGGCTTCCAACCATTTGCATTTACTTAGTGTTGTCCAAGGAGAAAGATTCTAGAATGTTTTATATGAACGGGTGTAATATTCGTAAACCACATTGCAAACCAGACATTCCTCTCCTATATTCAACCTAATCGAGAAGCCCATTAATCAGAAATAAAACAATCACTCCGACAGTACGATGAATAAAAATGTTAAACGTTTCAATTAATTTTGTGTAAACAATCAAACAGCATTAACCAATCAATAAAAATGTATGGTGCAAAATGTCTAATTTTTTATTCAGAATTAAATTATCATACCCAAAAAACATTTTCTGACTTTGAGATCATGTTGACACATCTTTCTAAGAATTTTCTACTTGAAAGTTTCCATCGCAGAAAAACCATGTATAATTTTATTAATACAACTCACTTCTATTATTTATGTTGCAAAAATTATTGAAGTTTTATTACGACTTTAAAGAAAACAATAACATATTATCAAAATTTAAAACAAAGCTTTATTTAATTCCATATTTATATTTTATCCTTTGTTTTTAGTAAATACATACATGCCTATGTAAAGTGACAACTACACTTTTTAAAAAAATAAAACATCTAAACCAAATATATAATAATATTTAAATAGATTTAAAAAAAACTTATTGCGACATGAAAAAATAAAAAAGTAGAAATTACATATTATTACAATACATCTTTCAACATTCATTAATTTATTCAATAAAAGTGAAGTGTGTTTTGACATTAGAGAACCACAGCTCAGTGTTGCCAACATAGATAATGAAAATAAAGGTATAACAGAGTACATGAAAACTGTGACTTAAATTAAAAGAATTGTACATGAAAAATATAACCTTAAAATAACTTATATATAATTCAGTTAGAGTAAAACTTATTTAGAGTAAAAACGAAAATTGAATGAAACTCATCTTTTGTTATGTCATGCTTTTCCCTGATCTAAATATTTATCATTTTGTAGGTAAGATAACACAAAATTTTAACCAGACCCCCCAATAATAAATTTCTATATAGCATTCGAAGCAATTTAGGAGTTGAACACCTCTGAAAGTTGGTCCCAGATTTTATAGGCCAAACTATTTATGTATTTCATTAAACCGCTATAAAGCCTTCATATAATAATTTTGAATTAAGAACAGAAGCATTCTATAAGAAAACGATATGTAGAAGCTTTTATACTTTTTCCACAGATAGCCAGTAGATAATTGATAATTATCAAACAACAGGTTTATACTACAAAAAATAAAGAGAAAAAAATTAAAATTATGTGGCAGACTAATACAGAATAATTGTATAATTTATAAGACCCTTATAATGTAGAAAACACCCCCATAATATTCATAAAGTTTTATTAATCAAAGATTTTGGAATGTTAAAAGTGATTAAAATATTAATAATAAAGAAATGACATTGTTACAAAAAAGGAAACTGTAATACTCAAAAATCTCACAATCTAGACTTTGTTAGTACATACAGAATTATATTTTTATTCTGCCTCAGGTTCTCCCAAATTTCACTTAAATATGTAAAACTACATATGAGACTTTTCCTTAAACTAACAAAAATTAAAAATAAAATATATTGGAAACAAGAAAACAAGGACGTCACATGATAAATTAATAATTCTATGTCATAAACATTAGTAATGCTTCACATTAAACATTATATAAAAAAAACGCACTGCCGTAAAATACAAACAATAAATTTGTAATTTATAAACTAAATAAAACCATTTGAAAATGTACTCTTACAAAGGCTTACAAAATAAAAAAGAGGTTATTACTTATGGCATTGAATTCAGAAACAAAGTATTTCATATCAAAATGACAGCTAATGTCAGAATGACAGTTACAATTGTATAATTGACTGGCCTTTCGAAAGTATTTAATTTCATTACTTTTTAACCATTTTCATCACATAAAATTTATATGCCATACAGATCAATAATTATAGAAAGTGCACCTTACATTTCATATACGCTCTGTAGCATGTTTTTTAATTACTTTTGCGCTTAATTATAATCTTAAAAAATCTATTAATGCAAACATTCCTCGGTGCATTTAACTTAATTATATTATCATTATCTTTATCGAAATAAAAAATTTGATGGTAATTTCAGAGTAAATTGATCATTATTTCACACCATAAGTGGTCGTGTCCTAGCCACTATCGGTTTTAAATTATCATGATTTTTTAATGTAGCCTGGAAATTTTTGACGGTAGAGCATTTTTGGCTAGACATTTCAGTTGGCCGTGTCAAAATCACAACCAGATGCCTAATAATTGTGCTGGATTATTTGTCATTTGATACGTTAATTAATTGGTTCAAAGACAATTTAATCATTTAATGCTTGCTTTTATATATTACTCTATTTGTTATATATTACTTTATTATAAAATTTATTTCGGAATACATTTTATTTCATTATGACGATGGTTCTTAACCAAGATTAATGCAGCAACCCTGTCTCTTAAAACCTACAAACATTTTATACTTGGATTAAATATAGATTATAAATTTAATCTGAATTTTTATTTTTATAAAGTTTTGAATTCGCTCTTATATTTTTGCCAATAAATTTCTTGCAACATTAAATTTCATTACTATATTTCTCATTATAATATTATTATATTTCTCATAATAATATTATTTTAAATATTAATATAATTTCTAGAAAATTAAATATATATAAATCATATATTAGTAACAAGCTAACAGTGTTAATATATCATTACATTTAATTTATAAATATGATTTAATGCAGGAACATTTCACGAAATTTATTATTAAACGGTGGTTTAGTCGTGTGAAATATACTTTTATGGAGTGAGTTTTATGATATAATGATTTTTTTTAGATTTAAAAATAACTTAATTAGTAATTAAAACGAAGTGACCTTAAGGCTCTCAAAATATTCCTGCATTAAAATTAATTTTAATATATTATTACATATCAATTAATTAAATATTTATATCATTTACCAGCAAATAATGTGCTTACTCCTTACTTTGTTAAATCGTTCAAATTCTATTCTCAAGTGAACATCAAATGGTTTCTGTCGTAATGATAAATCTAAACCAATGTATATGCTGAAACATCTTAGGGATATTTAATCCCATCCCTCCTCATATAAATAAAAATAATGTCAGCATGTACACCAATCCCGCACACATTAAAATTTAGCAACGCATCTACCATTTAAAATATTATATATCTAGTTATGTGACATTTTGAGTCCTATGAAATTAAAAATAAAATTGTATATTGAACATGCTAAACTGCTATCAAATTAACACTAACAAAATACCACATTCAACTGAAATCTTATTTTCTGTTATTTCACTAGCTTTGAAGCATTTTTTGCATTAAAACTCATTTTCATATTTTTTCCTTTGCCATAAAATGACATAAATATATGTGCATTTAAACCTTCATAAAGAAATTTAAGAAAAATTTTAACCAATAATAAATTTTCAAGCAATTTTTATATTTTTACTTTTTAATTAGTGAAATAATTAAGTTGTGTTTAACAATTAAGAATTATGACGGAATTGTATATTAACACATACATATATATTAGAGATAATGAAAAAACAAAACATAACTTGCGTTTTTTTACGCATTGTTATTTTTTATAAGAATCTGTCAGTGTTCATTATCTGAAATATATATTGAAATCTGGAATATCTCCATGAAGGAACTCAAATTGCCACAAAGTCCAGATAAAGACATAAGAAGAATAGTGAAGGAGAATGAAAAGGCGAAATTGGAAGAATTAAGAGTCGAGTGGAAGGGTCGGCTACGACTGAACTACTGACACGAGCCTAGCACTTTGATACTTCAATATTTAAGGCTGCGTACTCTGCTGCTGAATCTCAATCTTCTCTACCGTCATGTCGGGGTTCATCGCTGTTGCTTCCTGATAAACAAATAATAATTCATTGGCGGGGTTCCATAAATCTCAAGTTTCGAGTCTAATGTATTAGCACCAATGCACAGATATCATTTAGAGCCGAACTTTATGTAAGTGGAAGCAGGGTTTATGCCTACTTTTAATAGCTTACCACAGCAAATTCAAAATTTTTAATTACATATTATCTAAATGTTCTCAAATGGTTTGACTTTTTTATGTGAATAGATTTTAAACAGAAGTTTTATATTTTATAAAGTTAAAACTGTTACAAATGAATAAAAATCGTAACTAGAAAGAATGAACAAAATGTTTAATGCTTAAAAAAGAATCTCAACCAGTAATTCGTCATTGATTAACACTTTCACTGCCAAAAGGTCAAATATTATTACATACACGGTATCATCACGTAGTGCCTAAATCGGTTTACATAATATTTAATCATTATACACACTTACTTATTGAATAGACATTGAAAACCCATTTGACTCTTATTACATCTGTTTTAGGCCGGACGGACATGTGATTCCGTTTAGAAGACAAAGTTTTATTATAATGCAAAACCATGTTATCAATTGTATATAGCACATATAATGTTAACTAACCTGTATTGCTTCAGCGAGGGCGCGATCGTGATCTATAGGGTCACCATCCGATTGAATGGTAATCTTCTGCTCCACTCGTGTCTCCACAACACCGTCACGCTCTGTCTTGTACTGCAATATGAAGGGAGAATAGACGTTTAATTATACCCAGGTTGGTCTTATACCAACAATTATATTATTTTAATGGTATCAGGAAAATATTATTATAACACAGGAAGCAGTCTATTAATCACTCCAGTTAGTTCTTGAGCGCTGACAACAAAAATGATTCGTTTGCTTTATTATAAATATGGAATTCAAAACTATCTTTAATATAAACGTCAAACAAATAAATCTGTTACTTTTCTGCAAACGGGAATCCTACAAGTGTTTAATTTTTTTCCTTTAAGGTGTAATTTGCTACAAATATGAAGATATTAATTACAATACTATCTTAAAGTACCAAGAAAATAAGTATTCATGAAATTTTTGGAACAAAACTATTTCACACCAGAAAGATTGTTTTGCTATGAAAACATTAAATACTATTACCACATATGCTTACTGCTCCTTAATCAAAGCTATGGTATGATAAAGCTATGATATGGGGAATTTTAAATGTCAACACTAGAATTCATTTCTATCAAACATTTTTATTACCTTTATTTGACTATGAAGATGTGTTGTTACAGATATCACCGGCCAATTATTGAATACATTAGAAAACCTTCAAAATTTATATATATATTTGCTAAAACTTCAATATGGTAAATTTGGGCTATTTCTTTGTCAATATTCTTCATTACGTGTACTGCTTTTTTTATTTTTTGCAGTTCAGTTCGAACTACTAATTGCTTACATTTCTTAACTACATTTTACTGAAAGGGATTGTTCTTGTAGCAATGAGTGCACCATAAGTACATTTATATTACATTGAAGACAAAGCAAATTAATTCAAAACAAAATTAACAGGAGAAATTTAAATCTACCATCAAGTTAGATAATTCAGAGTCAGCAGAAAATAGTATGTCTTTCAAATTTATGATGAGAGAGTACATGTGTCTTTCAACGATAGCTGCTCGGATTACTACCACGAACAGAAGTGTAAGAAAATGTGCAAAAGAAGGAAGTGGTACCTCTAGTTAGTTACTAACTGATGAAGTTGGTATTTGATGATATGTTTTTACCCTCAAAACTGTTTGAACTGCGTGTGACATTGATACACAAAAAGTAAATAACAATATGAGAAAGAACTCACGGTGATGGTTTCTACGGTCCTGGTCTTAGAGCTGATCGTCTGCGAGGAGACTATCTCACCTTCTGGTGGTACTGTGCCGTCATCTGCTGTGCTGTGGTCCGTTGCGCCAGCACTCTGCAGGCATGCAATTTTCAAAGCTTTTATAAAAATAACATATCAAATTGAAATATGATAACCGAAATTTTAATTTATCTTACATGCATTACTTAAATTAGGACATTATAAATTCAGTAACTGGTTTATCTTTTCCTTCCTCTTGTCTACTTCCCAAAGTCCGACATTATAAAGTGACATATTAATGTGAGAGAAGGAAGCAGCAAAATTTTAACATAATCTAGTTATGCTAAAATATTAAATACCATTAACAATGCCGAATTGATCGAAAGATTTAACAACATTAAAATTATTATCTATTTAGATTTTCAAAACTGTCCAAAATAGAATGTTAGTTCTTTCTAATTTTATAAACTTATTTCATAAGATATTGGTATTTTTAAGTATTTACATTTAACCGTTTGAGTGCCGACAAGTGCCATCGCGCTCGTGCGCGTACTTACTAAATTTGCCATGAGCTCGATGGCGCTCGCAAAATCCGTTGCTGTTTAGCGCGTGGTAGGGGAGGTCGCTCGCACGCATCGCTAATTTTTTATCTTTCTATGTGTTACATAAAGTTCAAATTATAATATTATTAGTAATTACAATATAAAATGTATCCAGGAAAAGAAAATTTTGAACCCATAATGTCGGAATATGAAAATAATTCTAGTGAAAATGATAGTTTTTCAAGTTGTGTAGAGAGTGATAGTGCGAGTGACATTGTGGTGCGCTCACAATTTGGCGTAATGCAAATTTTGAGTGATACTGTGAAAATACAATCTGATCTTGAATTCAGTTTTTGTTATAATTTTTGTTCACAATATATAATTCCATAATTTTCTTTGTATTTTATTATCCTTGTACAAGTTTTTATTAAGAAAACACGGAAAAAAATACAGTTTGAAAAAGATACAGTTTTTTTTCGAACAAGAGTAAATGACATCAAAAACAAAAGATTTTTTTTGGCATTTTTAAGTATATATGAGTAAAAAACCATGGCACTAAAATGGTTAACTTCGTTCCAATGTTAATAACATGTTTTTCCAATCTCAAACATCTCAAAAAAAGAGAACTTTTTGAGGGCCGTGATTGGATTAAGTTTTAAAAACTACCACGCATTCCCAAGTCTCAAACCTAATATCAAACGATCCTAATCCTAGCTGATGTTATAAATGCGAAAATGAATTTATTTTTATTAATTTTCTTACTTTCATGATTCAACTACTCAATCAATCTCTGTGAAATTTTTCATTTATGTAGTCTGTATCAAGGAGATGAATACAGAACATACTTTTTATTCCAGACCAAAATTTTTTTTTTTGAATGAAAAAATCATTTCATTAGACATGAGAGAGTGGAAATAACTGTTTATATATATTTAACATAGTAATAGTTTCGTTTTTACCTTAGAATCATCTTGATTTTGAAAATAATTTTTCAAAAATTACACCATTCTTACCTTTTTTCACTCAAAAGAAGCCACGGGTAATATACAATCTATACATAGAATCAACTTACAAAATGGATTAAAAAAGTGTGTGGGTATTTTTTAATCTATTTTTAATTAGAGACATATTTCTGAATATTGAGTATTAAACAAAATGTTTTAGATTAGGAACGTATGGAATATACACCATCTCCATTTTTTTAGGTATCATATCGTACTAATCATGTCTGTAATACAGTTTCGAATACACATCAACAGATTATAATACTCTGCTGATTGCAAGCAAATTAAGGCGAAATTAACTATGGAAATCACACACTTATTCTTTTCCTATTCTTGATGTATCACTTATCTTTTTCTGACTTAATTTATTTAGTACCAAAAATATAAATTATTTTTTTAAACAATGGCATTCTTTCTGCGGGTCAATAATTATGTTTACATCTCAAAAGTATCCTCAATTGGGATAAAAGTAACTCGTACTACAGCTGAAACTTTAGACTGAATCAGTATGACATTCTTATTTCTATTTACTGGTTTTTAAGGCACACACTTAATTACTACTGCTTCGGCACCATTATTGATTTCATTTCCATTAGGATATATTCAAACGAAATAAAAGTTAACCTAGATTTTAATGTAAACCTCGAGCATATCTTAGTGAAAATTCCACTCAAATTGGTCTAGTAGCTTTTGGATGATGTTAAAAAAACAAACGAGAAAACACACAGACAGACAGTCTTCTACAAGATCCTAACTGAATAATTTCATATAGGCAGTATTGATATCTATACTTGTTAAAATATAATTTTTTCGGTCCCTTCAATCATTTGCAGCCTGCAATATTTTTTGCATTTGAATGTAAAGAATTAAGGAACGGTATTACTGTAGACTCTTTTTTTTCCTTTTGGTAGAAAACTTTTTACTCATATGTCAATGTTTCTTAATTAAAACTGTAAAATAGACAATCATTAAAACATACCGTTGCTGTATAACTGGAACCCCCAAATGGTGTGGACGTCACTATTGTACTGGTCTTTGTTGTCACTCCACTTGGATCCTAAAAATGTCATGGACATAATCAAATTAATTTTTTTCTCATAATAAATAATTAAAAGTTTAAGCATTATGGTGACATGTGCCAGAATGTATTAACCGTGACATTTTGACATAGGTATTGATATATTATATTTAAATATAAGAAATAACATGATATGATTTTCTTTTATTACAATAATATCCAACAATATATGTTGACACTACACATTTCAAATATATTCAAAAGTATATTTGAAATCTTTAAAATTTCTTTTTTCACTAAATTAAGTAAAAGAAAATATATGGTAGTTTCTAAGGAGCATAACCTAAAAAAAAGAAATGAGTGCGAGTAGCCTTTACGCGTGGTTGAAATAAAAGTTTTTTTTTTTTTTGATGGTTGTGGCAGATATTCAGGATACGTTAAAAAAGTAACAGTTACCAGTAGTAAACACCTTGAATCATGGTTGTTTTACTACGATCCGTTAAGGAATTCTATTGTTCATCTCCAGAACTCATCATCAGACCCTGACCTGTTCGATGATGTAGTAATTTTGCAAAGTAACAACTACCAGTAGCAAATATCTTGAATCACATTTGCTTTACTAACATCCTTTAAGAAGTTACATTGTTCATTTCCAGAACTCACCATTAGACCTGGTCGATGGTGAAGTTATTTTGCAAAGTAACAACTACCAGTAGTCAATATCTTGAATCATGGTTGATTTACGACTATTCATTAAGGAGTTACATTGTTCATCTCTAGAATTCATCATCAGATCCCGACCTGGTCGACAGTGTAGTTATTTTGCAAGGTAATAACTACCCATAGCAAATATCTTGAATCACAGTAAATTTACTACCATCTGTTAAGGAGTTCCATTGTTCATCTCTAAAACTCATTATCAGACCCAGACCTGGTTGATGGTACTACCAGTAGAAAATACCTTGAATCACATTTGGTTTACTACCATCCATTAAGCAGTTCCATTTTTCATTCAGAATCTAATCACCAGATTATCACCATATTTCCTCGCTAGTATATACTTTCAAACAAAAAAGAAATCCGAGTTACTCTCAAGTTGCACCTAAATAAGTTTTACTTCAAAAATATAGTCTTCTTACTAAGCACGTTCTTCAATACAATAATTGGGTTTTTTTAACGATTATATATAGCTTATAATTTATGCTTTAAAATAATAATAACGGTCTGAACATAAAATTTTCTGTGTACTTTAACTTGTTCACTCTAAGTGGTAATTTATCAAATACTCATTAGAAATACATTTCTAATTAGGTATGGTAGAGTATTGTTTAAAGTGAAATGTCACATTGTAAAAGTGGAAGCGCTAGCTAGATACTTAAAGTATTTATTGTGACAAAAACTTGTGGTCCATAATTCTCTTATTATCTGGAAATAATAATAACAAACAAATCAATTGAAGTATCACTAATTTGAAGATTAAAATGTTCAAATAACATTTGAACTATTTTCACTAGTTTTTCCAACATTTATTCAAGAAACATTATGTAGCCAGTAATGGATTATTACATCAGGATTATCATACTTTATAAAAAATAAATTGTACGATTTCCAAAACAAAAATTACTGTAATCCAGATAGAGCAAATCATAAAACACAATATCATCTTATATGTTTTAAAAATAGATAAACATTACCTTTGCACGTTACAGGTTTTAAAGAGCACAGACAGAGTTTAGAAGCGCAGAAACAGCTCACATGGTACACAAAAATTGCTCGCCTTTTATGATAGCAGCACAGATAGCTAGCTGTGCACTACTGTTTACTCATTTATTTTAGCTTATCCACATTTTTTAGGGTTAGTCCACTAAGGTAAAGTTTAGAAATATCATTTAGGTATGTATGTATGCAGATTATTAAAATAAATTCTTGGAAGTTATGGCAATTCCATAATTTTACCAATTTTCAAGGCATTTCAGGTGTGTAACAAATCTGTGTACAGATCATATTTAAAAATTATGAACGTATCACAAGCTGAGGTCTGGTTGTATAGAATTATATAGAAATTCTCTGAAAAACAACTATATTTATATATCGTAATTTATATGAAACACATAGGATCTACTCTGCTGCCAATGATAAAGTTAACTCGGAGCTCAGACTTGCAAACTAGCTGGCACGAATGGTACATACATACATGATAATATTCAAAAGCCATGCGATTTGCAAAATTTATCCATCATATCACAAAGATCAAACGCAATCAACACAAATACACGACTACCTACTTCTAAAATCTACATGCCTAATTCTCAATTACTTCTGCGTGTTTGCACAAAAGAAAAATAAAATCCATGCGTATACTTACGATTTGAAAAAAATTTCTACTTTCCAGGAGTTTGGATTTGATTGCCTTTTTTAAACTCCTGAAAACTAGGCAGTTCGAATTTTATGTTTATCTATTATAATTTTTTAAGTAAATCAAATACGATCAGATATTAAAGACGTAATATATATGAAACAAATGATATTTCCATTTTTTCAAAATCAACCGTAAAAGGGTATAAATGTTTCTTGTACAAAGACAGCAGTCTTCACAATCTGGCCTATCTTCGAGATGAATTGCATTCGTTTTTATCATTACCCAATGATGCATATATACTTACCTAATAACCCAATAACTTTAGTGCATGTGAGTACGTGCAAAAACAGAAAAACTCAGAAACAATCAATCGCATAACAGAGTATGGGCCAGAACTAGAGAAAAGAGAAACATGTTATGCATATACTGCGGCAAACATAAAATATAGAGAATAAAAAACAATTTGAGAACTATCGAATATTGTGTTGAAACCTTTTTAAAAGCAGAAAACCTATAAATTTACTTAATGAGATGAAATATAATGTAGGTTGTGACTTGTTCAAAATTATCTTTCAAGTATCTTTTTACGTACAGACTCTGAGGATATAGGAGTGGTCTCTAAATGCTGGTCGCTCATAACTTACAAAATGTCAAGCAATAAGACATTATCATTTATCAAAGGTTTGTTTGCAATGCTCAAATATTTGCCGCTATCAGTAATTTATGATTAACTGCCAGTTAGATTCTTACTACAGGTAACCTTTACATTTTATGTTATTTGACAATATTTTTGCATTTTATATTAAAATTATTCTTTTTAATAGTTTATAAACATTTCATTTTATTAGGTTAAAAAAGTGAAAAGCAAAAAAATAAAATGAAAAAAAAATAACAACTACACAGCATTTTTATTTTTGAATCTTTTAATTTGTTTCAAATCAATATTGACAAAGATTCCATCACCAAAATCTTTGGTTTTTTTTTAAATTGATCTTAGCAATAGTTCTTTCACCAAAATATTTGATTTTTTTCAAATTAATATTGGTGAAGGTGTTTCATAAATCAATTATTTAAGATTGCTCTATCACTTTCGCTGGAAGTCATTCCATTATTAGATGTTTGCACAAAAATAATGCAATTTATAACCGCAGAAAAAAGTCCATCTGACAAAATCCAGGGAGAGGGTATTCTCTAAGGGTACTGTTTTAAAGGGATGCCACTACCATCTCCATACATTGACCCTATCGGCAAGTAAAGTTAACAGTCATGTGCACAGATAATAGATGAAGATAGAAATGTCCATCAGTCGGTAGTTTATTGGGACAGAAAAATATTGCTAACGGGAAAACTGTTGTTTCTAATAAGAAAAAAATATTTGTGATATCAAATGTATTGTAAAGCTCTCAATTATTCTAATATGTTTAATGTACTTTAAGGTTATAATGACTTTAAGGTCATAACGGGTTTGATTTATTAAAATTATATTTCCTTTTACAAGTTCTGTCCCATACATTCTTGCGGTTCCGACTTCACATATGAACATTATAAGTTCTGAAATAAGAGCTATTTCAGAACTTATAATGTTCATATGTGTAGTTTCTTAAATGACATTTAATGATATATGATAAGCAAGCTTCTTTAAACTTTAAAAACACACTGCAAAAGGTGTATTTATTAAAATCTTTCATATATTAAAAAAGCTAATTAATTACAAAATGTTTAAAAAAGTGTTTTGATGTTTTAATAATTTATAACAGTTATATATGTTAAAACAAGTTGTGAAACTACAAAAGACGTTATTTTAATCATATCACCTAATGTGAAATATCGGTGTTTCTGCATGAAGAATTGTATGTCAATGTTAACATATTTTCTTTAGATACTTGCGAAAAAATTAATCAGTCACTTTCTTATCATACCAAAAAATTCAAAATAAAAACTAATTGTAAGTTAGACCCAATTATATACTATGTTATACACTCAAATGTAAAATCCAAATATAATTAATAGTGATACCATGAAGTTAATTATTTTTTAAGTGTTACAATTAAAATATAAAAATATCCTTTAATAAGCTACACATTTATTTTGCAGAGTTATAATTAAAAATTGCATGTTATGCGAAGTGAAACTATGATACAAAATGCCTATTTTTTATAAAAGATAAACGTTTCACTATTTAAATATCCGTACACAATGCTTAATCCTTTATAATAAATTAAACAATAAATCCAAAGACAAAGAAAATGGTCCTAAAATTACCTTAAAACAAAGTTATTAACGAGCTGTCACAAATATTTATTCCAAAATTTTCTCACTTTATCTGCTGTTCCATAACTGGATACAATGTATTCAAAAATTACATATATGAACATAATTTTAGAATTTAAAATTTTTTTGTTTAAAAAAAATTAGGTTCCACAATAACAGAATCATAATAAAATAAAGGGAATCCACATAATAAAACAGGGGAATTTAAAATTGTTGTAAAGTTCAAATCGATAAAACATTGTCACTTCAAAAGGAAAATGACTCATTACTTATATTAAAATTGGAAACATAATCAATATAAAATTTCACCGAATAACCCGACACCTCTAAAGCCCAGCTCCTTACCACATCATAATAATTGGTGTCGCCAGCGCCTTCCTCGAAATCAATCGGTGTACCAGAGTCGCCGCTGCTAAGTGAGCTCTCTGATCCACGTCTCGCCAACTGGCAATGACCATGCATGCCAACGTATCAATGCATTCATCCATGCGGGGTTTAAAAATAAAACGAAGACAGGAAACAAAACAATGACATGAGCATATTAAATGGGAAAACTTAATTAAATAATTGTTTTAGCATTATGCAAAGCGGAAATCAAACGGAGAAGGAAAGAGGATTTGGCCACTATATGTCTAATGCACTACCTAATATATTTATAAGTTTAACAAGTTTAACATTTTTCTTATTTTATAAGCAATTTATTACGAAACACAATGAGAATTGGGTATTTGACTAAATTTTTTTTATTTCATTAATCATAATTTCAAGATACAAGCTGATGAAGAGTGAAATTTTTTTTAATAATCTTGAAAATTGACCGAGTTATAAAAGTTTAAATTTAATCTTTAGATAAGGACAGGAATACTGTGTTGTGAGGTCGTTTTTAATATTGCACATTATATTCTACAAGAGGAAAAGAGAGAGGGATATACCTAACCCTATCCATATCTTCAAATTTCGTAGCCTATAACTGGCTTATTTTTCAATCAATTTTTGAATTTTTTTCAAGACTGGTTTTTAATTAACTTATATTTCACAATATTGTACGAAAAATATCAAAATTTAGAATGACTCAACTACTGTATATTATGTAATGTTACTATTTACTGACTCTCAAAAATATATAAGTAATGTTAATTACAAGAATAGTTTTGTGACACTTTAAAAAATTTTGCTTCCATTTAGAAGTTGTTGCAAAATATATTTACACAATATTACAGTATTATCGATACTAATTATTTATTTCATTTATCCATTTAAATATAGCTAAGACACACGACAGTTCGAAACCAATGCTTTTCAGCATCTATAAAAGGACTTATTCTGTAATCTATAAAAGGACTTATTCTGTAATCTATAAAAGGACTTATTCTGTAATAAATAAAAGGACTTATTCTGTAACTTTCCAATATTTGTAATAGTTAATGATGACCATTTTCTCAAATTTATTTTCATTCAACAATGGGAAAGTTGAGTGCTTAGATACAATTTTATTTTAGATGCTAAGGCTGCAAATAAAAATTATAACTACGTAAAGGTACTCCCTTTACGTAGTTTTTTTATTACTGAATAAAAAAATAAAGAATGTTGCGACTACTGAGATAGATTGTTAGGATTAAGTAAACATGTAATTAAAACTTTTGTCAGCTCAGGACTCTATTATATAAATATTAATAATATTGTGTTCATTCTTTAAGACTTGTAATATTACAAAAAAACAAAAAATAAGACTTGTAATATTACAAAAAAATTAGGTAGTGCATTTAAAGACAATAAGAATACGAGGGTTACATGCATTCAAAAGATTAAACAATTACATTAAAAAATTCCATATGGTATTATTGTACAATAGTACCCATTCACTAGAGAACAAATTAAAATATAAATGATAATAAACCCACATCGCATATATTATACGAACATTCTAATTTCAATAAATAATATTAATACTAGCAATGTAAATAAATAATTCTATTAATATTTCTTGATTCTGTTCACTAATAATGTCAACATGTACTCGATCTAAGCATGCTTACCTAACCTATACTTTGAAAAACTTATTCAATTTACCTTTGGAGGCATTCAAGTATACATAAGCCTCCGGGAGGGGGTGTTTCATGTTTTTTTATTTTTTCTGACAAAAGGGTGACTCTTTAAAAACAAAATATTTAATGAAAAAAATGTCTTGGTATAATTTCCAAGGATGAATTAAAAATGAGAATGGATGGAGATGAACGGTTCGAATGAGGCATCTCAAGATGTTTTAATAATTATATCCAATAAAAAACTTAAAGAAGCTTTCTATATTTTATTTTATTTTAAAATAGAGATCCCCTCATCCCTAATGTCTAAAATTTATGAAACTATGGTTACATTGAACTTTTACTCATTTGATTTACCTTTTTATATGAACTAATTTATAATATGTATATGTATGTATGTATGTATACATACAGTGGATTTCGGTTATAAATATAATGACGACAAACTACCAATATTAGGTCACTATATCCAAAACTCGTAACACAAGCAATGAAGGAATAAATAATAAACACCTCACATTTTTACATGAATGTGTTTCATTATAACGTATTTTAAAGAAAATTTACAAATTTAATATTGTGCGTTTGATTGTCGCATTTCATTCTCAATCATATTGTTTCAGATTTATCAACTATGTATTCAGTGTGCTATCCTCTATACACCTTAACAACTGCTATTTTTGAAACTTAAAAAGCGTACCTACATTTCAATGTAATCTAACTTATTATTTTGTTTTTTATATTGAGTTATGGTTTATACATAAACTCAAATTTCTTAGTTTCTTTCAATCAATAGTGTTTTCTCTCTCTTGAGTGTGAGACTGTTATCGCATACTTTCTCCCGGGTATGCCATTTCTTACTTCTACACTCTTATTGCCCTGTAGGTGTACACATACGTCTAAAACCTGCGCAAAGTGTTTATTGAATGTATCTTTTATATTTCGTTTCAGACTTGACCCGTTTGTAATATCTGCATGGGATTTCTAAGGCCTTGGTCATAAATTAGTCATTCAACCATGAACTGTACTGGAAGTCATTTTTATACCTAAATTTGCTATAGCTAAAAAAAATAATATGAAAATGTACTTTAAATTCAAGGGATATACGAGGTCTGTTCAAAACGTATCGCGAATTTTGAATTTCCCCGGGCTATGTATATACGATTTTCGATTTTTTTATGGCGTTATGTTGGTACTCATGTCCCTCATGGACGTGTTTTCTTTCGTCTTCGATTTTTGCCTATTCCAAAAAATGGATCAAAGAATCTGTATCAAATTTTGTGTGAAAAACAAAATTAAGTGTGCCAACGCATTCTGAATGTTGACTGTGGCATATGGTCAAGCACTACCTTGGACCAAAGAAACGTTTATCGGTGGTACAAAATGTTCTCAAAAGGCCAAGAAGATGTGAACGGCGAAGAGCGTTCTGGATGCCCGAGCGCATTAACAACAGGCGAAAAAATTTATGAAGTGAAGAAAATAGTATTGGCCAATCGTCGAATCACCGTTAGAGAAGTTGCTGAGGACCTAAACATATCGATTGTCTCGTGCCATTCAATTTTAACCAATGATTTCGGCATGAGACGCTGCGAAATTCGTACCAAAATTACACAATTTCGACCAAAAGCTGCATCGCATTAACATTGCTAATGAGCTGTTGGACTTTGACGCAATGACCCAAATTTGCTCCAGAGGGTCATAACTGGTGACGAATCATAGGTTTATGGTTGACATGGAAACCAAAGCTCAATCATCCCAATGGAAGACCGAAAAAAACGCGCCAACTTCAGTCGAATGTGAAAGGTTTGCTTACAGTTTTCTTCGATTGCAGGGGTGTGGTGCATCATAAATTCTTGCCACAGGGTAGAATGGTTAATAAGGAATATTACTTACAAGTAATACGCAATTTGCGTGAAGCAGTCCGCCAGAAACACCCGGATTTGAGGAAGAACAAAAATTGTCTTTTGCACCATGATAACGCCCCTGCTCACACATCGGTGCTTGTGTGCAAATTTTTGGCCAAAAATAACACACTAATGATGCCGCGGCCACCGTATTCCCCCTACCTGGCCCCCTGTGACTTTTTCTCGTTCCCGAAACTGAAGAGACCCATAAAAATACGACGGTAACGATTTAGGAGATTAAGACGGCAATGAGGAGAAGCCGAACAAGATCACAAAAAATGATTTTTTGAAATACTTCGAGGATTGGAAAAACCGTTGGCACAAGTGTATAATATCTGATGGGGATTACTTTGAAGGGGACCAAATAGATATTCATGAATAAATTATTTTTAAAAAAACACAAAATTTGCATTACTTTTTGAACAGACCTCGTAGATGTGACATTGCAATGACCGAAAGTTTCTAAGAGGTTGTTAAAACTGAAGTCCACTGTATATATGTGTGTATATGTGTGTGTGTGTGTGTGTGTGTGTGTGTGTATATTCAAAAAAGGCTTTTGAATCTAAGTTCAGTTTCATGAAAATGATCCCGATTAATTTAGTAATTACTACTCACAAAAATTTTAATTATGCAAATGGCTCCAATTTAAAAAGTAAGATTATTTCCATATTCATTTAACTTAATGTTAGTCTACATAGCAAGCATAGCCTCACTAAGTTCCATAAACATTTTATTATCGAAGTCTGTGCTTTGTATATTTTAATATCTATGTTTTTACTGTAGCTAATTTTAATAGACTAACCTAATTTCGCTATTAGAATTTATCTCACAAATTCTATTCATTATTTACATAGCTACAATGGCTAAAGTAAACAAGTACATATAAACTAAATCTATGTGCTGCTTGCTACACATATACCCAGTTTATATTTTTTTACCATAAACTGCAAAAAATTATTAAATATTATACATATTTGGCAACAATTACAAAAGTAAAAGAGATTCTAAAAAGTTCTACAAAATCTACCTAATAATAACAATCAGATATTGTTGACACAGAAGTCCTTACACTTGCGGTACATCCAAAATAAATGCTGAATGGGTTATTAATTACTCTCGCAGTAAATTATAAATATTTCAGCATAAATCGGCTGCATATATTAATATATAGCTTCCGCACAAGTACCTATTATGTAATTTTGGCTTATTTTATTCAAAACATTGTGGCTCTTTCTCAAAATACAGTGAAAATGTTATTATGATTCAATTTCCATATTTTCAACTTTTGGTGAAAATTTAATAAACATAAACATACTATAAATAAGAATGCCAAATGTATTATAACTGAAACCTTGGATGATACCACCTTTTTCTAGTTCACAGTTTTACCCGTTCCTAAAACCGATCAAATAATACTGGATTCCGTGTTTATAACCGCACTAAAACACCTAGCACTACACTATAATTTATACAATATAATTTGTTTTCTACTACTTACTGTCGAGTCCTCTCTCCCACTTTTTGCAACCAAACCTCTGTGCTGAAACTCACCTGATCTCCGGTAGTGACTGTCGTCTTGACCTCTTGCGTGACAACGCGCTGCTCTTGTCGCGTAGCCGAAGAGGTCATGGTGTGAGCCACTGTCTTCTCCTCCAGTTGTTGGGTCCGAGCGTTGGTGCCCAAATCCTCGTGGGTCGTAGCCGTTCGGGTTGTAACAGCGCGAGCTGTTACATAAGGGCTCTTCCCACCTTCGAGAACCGGCTCCAAACTTTCGGCCTATATTCGGCACGGATCATATTCATTGCAGCGGTAGAGGATTTGGTCACATCATACGTACGTTTAATGGTGTTTTGCACATCCCAGTTTCGTTATTTGAAGAGGATATTCCACAGTTACATCGTTCGTAGAGGTACAGCACGTAGAATAGTCGAATTCATAGGTTAAAGGTGGAGGAAAATGGATAATTGTGAATTAAATTGACATATTTAAAACAGATACATGCATACATAAGCTTAGCCGGTAAAGCGATGGCATAAAATTACATAAATTGAATACAGCATTTGAAAATTTAACACAGGATATTCTGGTTCTATAAAAAAATGTTTTTCTTGTCATGAAAACTTTAAATTCTATTACACCAGATATTTTAATTATCAGATTAGTATCCATAATAATAAAAATCCTTAATTTCATATAATAAAAGGAGCAATTCTCTGTAAATTATATTTATATATGTATATATATATATATATATATATATATATATATATATATATATATATATATAATTTATGTGTGAATAAGAAAAGACTCAAAAGACCTACAGAGTTTTATCTCTTTACAGTGAGCAATTTCTTCGTGAGGTTGTTTCCAAATCATTGTGAAGGAATTTTTAAATTTGTTCCAGCTACTACTTTAGAAAATATTAAATTATGAAAGAAATTGGTCAAAACAATGACTAATTAAAATCTAAAAAACATTTGCCTAACCTGGTATTTCTAAAACAAGTATCCTCTCTATGTTCATAAACATTTGGAAATTACAAAATTTAGTGCTAGAATGTCGGTGGAATTTATAAAGAACAACTTGAATATTGAATGTTGAGAGTAATTCTTGAGTTTTGCCCTGAAGACCAGAAGAGACTAGAGCTGTAAATGACAGCAATTGAAATGGTTCACCTTTATTTATTTTTATAAGGATTTCATGGGATAACAAAGAAAGGGAGTAGTGATCCAAAATGATGAAGATTATATAAAGCGCCTAAAAATTACTATTTCATGTGATAATAGGGTCATTTTAATTTACTTTAAAGGGCGAAATACAGTCTGCAACGTGACTCGCATTTGAATTAGCTACAAAAACACTGAGAGCAAATCACTCATAAATGAAGAGAAAAGCTCAGCTGAGATGCTCCTTTTTTTCCTACTTTATACTAAAAATACATAATACACATTTGTGTCAAGTATTTACTGACTAAATATAAGAGCCACGACTAATCAATGTATTAAAATAATCAATGCTGTATTTAAATAATTGTAATAACCAAAAATGAGTCAATTTAAAAATTGTACTTTCATAAACATTTATATCACGCATAGCATGCATTGAAGAAGGCGATTTAGGAAGCCTTGCAAATATAATGATGCATTTGAAAGTAAGCTAAGTTCCAGTATACAGCTTCCAGCTTAGAATCTACTCGATACTGAGACTTTCAGCTTAAAATATTCATATTGACAGAGTAAGTCCAACAAAATTACGTTGATTTTAGACTTTTCCAAAAATTGAATTCAAGAAAATCAAACTTTTACAATCATAGAAAATACGATTCTAAAGGTCAACATTTTTTCTTCCCTTTTATTGCAATTGGTCTCTAAACAGCTTTATTAATTGCCGTGCTGTTTTAGTAAATGTTAAGGAAATTATAGAAATTGTTTGTTCAATAAACCATAAACATTTAATTTTTTTATTAAAAAAGGAATCATACAGAAAAACAGTGTTTTATTATATATTTTGGCTTGTGCTTTTATTCTAATTTTGTTGGACTATATAAACATCTATTTGGATATAATGGTAGTTTTACCAAATCAACTTCTTCGATTTAATATATAGTTTTATTAGGAATAGTGGCATCAGATGAAACCTTGTATTAAAAAACTGCCAATAATTTAGGACAATTTTGTATGGGATTTAATCTCATCTGACGTTCTATAAAATTTAACATCTCACAATGCAATACAGCTTCTCCGTGTAAATACAACACATTTAACTCAAAAATAAAACTCATAGTACCAATTACTATTTTTATAACATCAAATAGACTTTCATATCTATTCTATAAAAAGAAAATTGTTACTACAAAAAAGCCACACGAAAAATCAGGATTAAAACAATGAAATTCAGAATGGTTTTACAAGTTTACCTTATTTCCGTGGTACGGACTCATGTCTTAATAAAAACTCGAATAATATCTCTTAATGGAGCTTGATAGTTCTATGATCTATGATTTACTTATCTATATTTAAGATGATTGATAAACAAACCTTATTAGTTTGTGTGGAGAATGTAACCTCTCCTGTCCTCAGATTCTCAACCTCTTGCTCGACATTGTGTGTTACCCCATCTTCATTCTTCGTGAGCAGTTGCTTTGTGGTTGTCTTCACAACTACAGGCGCAGTAGGAGTTGTAGGTGACCTAGCGCCTCCTTTGGCTCGTTGAGAAATTGGGATCTTCGAAGTTGGAGATGATGATGAAACTAGCCCCTGGTGCTTAATATGCTCACTGGTGGTGTACTCGGTCACAGTTTTAGGCTCATCACCTTTAGCCGGACTCTCGTTCTTTCCAAAGGTTGTAAAACGACTTGTATGTACAGCTTGAATGTCAATGTTCGCTGGCAAATCTTGCGTCTCTTTCTCTATGACATAGTTGCAACTCTTATCCTCAAAGTGTGATGGATCGATCTGGGAATAGTGCAAAATTAACTGGCCAGTAACAGGATCTCTCAAAGCTGTGCTAGGATCAATGTCACCTGTTTCTGGATCAATATCACCGTATTCAGTCTTTATCCGACCAGTTACAGGATCTATTTTACCTGACAAAGTCATTGTTTGCGTGACAGTCGTACGGGCTCCCATTAACCGAGGGTCATCAGGATCTACTTCAATTGTTTCTTTCGTAATCGGGTCCACGATTTGGTAAACATAAACTGTCTTTGTTGTGACAATACGACCCGTCGTTTCGTCAATTGTGCACTCTTTAGGATCAACTTCCTTCACTTTACCTGCTTCATCCTTCTGCGTTATAATATATATCCTTACAATCACAAGTTTACCAGTCTTTGGATCGATCTTACCAAGTTTCGTATATATTTCGCCAGAAGCTGGATCGATTTGGGATGCTGAATATATTGGTTGATTGTTTTCATCCACTTGACCTGTCGCTGTGTAAATTTGTCCCGTTTTTGGATCAATATTGATGAGGGACCTATCAATTTCTGTTTTACGTACAATAACGCCAGTCTTAGGATCTAAGTTACCAAATACTGTTATGATAAAACCGGTTTTAGGATCAATCTGCCCAGTAGTATAAATGGTTTCTCCAGTTTTAGGGTCTTTAGGACCGGAAACCCATAACTGATTAGTTTTTGGGTCAACTTTTACATTCTTAGGATCATTCTCAACTATCTGTTTACCTGAAATAGGATCAACCCTGCTTTGAATAACTCTCAGTGATATAAGTCTGCCTACATCCTTATCTGGCTTTCCAGACTTTGGATTCACTTGTCCTGCTTTGAGAAGAAGTTGACCAGTTACTGGATCAACCTTGACGTCTCTACTCTCAATCTTACCACTTTTTGGATCAGTGTAAGTAACTGTTCCTTTTACTAAATCGATTTGACCATATTTTGTGTCTATGATATTATTTTCCGAATTGAGTAATCCAGTTGTACTTTCAATGTGAGAGTTCTTAGATTCAATCACACCCTTCTTCGAATCTACTTTACCAACGTAGGTCGTGACTTCGACAATAGGATCAACATGAGTTCCTACAGCTATCACTTGTCCCAAGTTTGGATCGGTTTTACCTGTTTTTGGATCAACAATTCCAGTAATAGTAACTTGGCTGGTATTCTCATCAATCTTAATGGGTTTTGTGTCCTGAATTCCAGATGCCGTATCTGTTACAAAGATAACACCATTGGACGGATCAATGACTCCATATTTAGTTGAAATATGACCAGTCTCTGCATCTACTTTACCCTTAGTATGTTCCACAATACCTTCGGCCGTATTAACGGTACCCGTTCTTGGATCGATTGGTCCTGTAATTGCCGTAATATCGACAACAGGATCGTCTTGTTTAGCAACACTGAAGATTTGACCCAAATTAGGATCAAACTTACCAGTTCTTGGATCGATAGCACCTGAGCTTACTACAATTTGGCCCGTTTTGGGCTCTATAGAACCTTGTGTTGTTTGTTTCTTACCAGTTGCTGGATCTGTGACCACAATATTACCATTTCTTGAATCAATCACCCCATACTTGGTTTCAATCAGACCTGTGGCCGGGTCTAAAATACCAGTGGAATGTTCTACTTCAGCATTTTGAAGATCTGGTTTCTTTGTTTTTGGATCAATTTTGGTAAGTAATACCATAATTTTAACAATCTTCTTCTTGGTAGGTTCCTTTGCTCCTGCAATAGTTGGTGAAACTTGTCTTTCAGGAGATTTAGCAACTACTGTAGTTGTTGGGCTTTGAACAATAGTCGCAGATGTAGGAGATACAGGGCTCGATGGAATGGAAGGTGGACGTACAGGAGTACCTATGGCTGGCGCCGCCCTAGTTGGGGTAGGTGGGGCTACTTTTGTCGGTAAGATTGGTACCGCAGTTGTTTGAACTGTGTGCTGTTCAGGATCACCCTTAAATTGAACCCTGACAACTTGACTAAGAGTAGGATCTACTTTTCCAGATTTTGGATCAGCGACACCCTGAGAAAGAACAATTTGTCCTGAAGGATCAACTTGGCCCTTTCTAGGAGATCCGACTTTAGCACCCTTAACATCAATATTGATAATTTGCCCTAAGGCTGGATCAACAATAGCTTGATGGGTTATAATTTGTCCTGTTTCAGGTATATACACACCTGATTGCACATCTGTTTTGCTAGCTGATGGATCTATTTGTTTTGATTTGGGATCCATTTTGCCTGTTACTGTAATGACATCCACAATTGGTTGGCTCTGGTTGGCAATAAGGATCGACTGACCAAGAGAATTGTCCAATTTGCCCGTCTTCGGATCAATAGCTCCAGCTAGAGTAACTTGTCCAGTGGCACTATCAATATGACATTTTTTACTATCGATTTTGCCTGATTTGGGGTCAGTGACCAAAATATGGCTCGTTTCAGGCTCAATTATGCCATATTTGGTTAGTATGTGGCCATTTGATTTCTGTATACCAGGTGTCACTTCCAAATTTCCAGATGTTGTATCAAGTTGTTTAGTTTTAGGATCAATCTTGGCAGTTACAGTAATTATTTTTAGAATCACATCATTTTCGTCCCCTATCATCATTCTTTGACCCAAACTATTATCAACTTTACCAGTATTTGGATCAACAACACCATTTGATAAAATAATATGTCCAGTTTTGTTATCCAAATGTCCTTGATTACTAACAGCCTTTCCTGTTGCAGGATCGATGCTAGTAACCTGTCCTGTCTTGGGATTAATCACACCATATTTACTGGAAATCTCTCCGGTTTTAGTATTAAGAACGGCAGGTGTAGCTTCAACAGTACTATTGAGACTGTCTACAGCTTTGGTTTTGGGATCGATTTTTCCAGTAACTGTGAAAAGTTTGATAATCTTATCCTCAGGGCTCGCTATTATTAATTTCTGACCCAAGCTACTGTCTTTCTCTCCAGTCGAAGGATTGATTACACTGGAAGTGAGAAGTAAATGACCAGTCTTAGGATCTACTTCTGATTGTTTCACTTCTTGCTTTCCTGTCTTGGGATCTACTGCATGTATTTGGCCACTGTGTGGATCAATTAAACCATATTTGGACACCACAAAACCGTTGCTGCCTCGACGTACTGCTGGAACCTCTTCTACTTCTCCCGAAGCTGCATCCAGTTGCCTCGTTCTTGGGTCGAACTTAGCTGTTATTGTGACAATCTTGACCACTGTATCATTTTCACCTGCCAATATTATTTGTTGACCATAGTTCTCATCTGGTTTCCCAGTTTTAGGATTAACGGCACCTGAAGCAATAGTTATTATTCCCGTTTTTGGATCAATTTCAGCTTTTTTGACATCTTGCTTGCCAGTCTTTGAATCAGTGCAAACTATAATGCCACTCTTTGGATCAATGAGGCCATGTTTTGTCTGGATCAAGCCATTAGATGACTGCTGAATTTCAATGGAACTGTCAACAGTTCCAGCTGCCAAATTCATTTTCTTAGTTACTGGATCAAGTTTAGCCGTAATTGTCACTACCTTTATAACAGCGTCATTCTCTCCAGCAATAATAAACTTTTGTCCCAATGAGCTATCAACTTTACCAGTAACAGGATCTGTTACACCATTTGTAAACAAAATGTGACCTGTCTTTTGATCAAGATTTCCCTGTTTTGTTTCTTGTTTACCTGTTTTATGGTCAATAGCAGTAATTTTTCCAGAATTGGGATCTATGGAACCATATTTAGTGATAATGAGTCCACTTTCCGTGTCAAGAATACCTTTGGACACATCCATGTGACCGTCAGAGGAATTTAACTGCTTGTGAGTGGGGTCCAACTTGGAAGTTATGGTGACTATTTTCAGAAGAGGGTCATTCTTACTGACAATTATATACTCCTGTCCTAGTGTAGAATCGACTTTTCCAGTGCGAGGATCTATTACACCAGCTGTTAACAACAGACGCCCTGTTTTCGAATCTACGTGAGCATGTTTAGTCTCTTGTTTACCTGTATTGGGATCTGTATAAAGAATGTTACCAGTTTTAGGATCAATCACCCCATAATCAGAGTCAATTTTACCATTGGCAGCATTCACTACTCCAACTGATACTTCTACATGACCATTGGCAGAGTCTAATTTCTTACTTTTCGGATCATACTTTGAAGTTATGACCAACAATTGAACTTCCTTTCCTGACAAAGCTCCTACGGCTGGTAAAACTGCTGGTACAGGAACCTCATGAGCTGCTCTTTCAGCATCCAACAGAGCGGCAGAGGCATCGAACTTCCCGGGTTTCGTTGGCACTTTGGCTTGTTCTTTAAGTGCTGCAGATTGCACATAGTCGAGACCAGGTGTTTGCAATTTCATATCTGGCTTTTGTTCTTTCGGATCTTGGAGAGTTTTTCTCTTTTCTGCTGTTTCAGCTACCTTCTTATCCTCTCCTGGTGCGTAGTTGAAAGCTAAACCTGTTGCTCTCCTCGTATTTGGACTTTGACTATCGTCTGGACTTCTCTGTCTATCCCCAGACTGTGGTTCCTTCTCATAGCTGAAAGCTCCTTGCACAAATGGTTTGCGTGTGGGACTCTTCTCTGGTTCTGTTTCTGTGTAATCGTAGGGTCTGGTGAATCCTGGCTTATCGGTACTTTGTTCCGTATTCTGCAAACTCTCATTCGCCTTTAAGGGACTCTTCTCGGCCGAAGTGTCTAAGTTTGAACTCTCATTGGAAGTATCTAAAAGAGCCACTTTAGATTTAGATTTTGGATCTTTGTCCTTAGTCTTTTTATCTTTCGCTGCTTTGTCCTTTGACTTGTCTTTCGGCGATTTAGGCTCCTTAGGAGATTTTTCTTTAGGTGATTTTTCTTTAGGTGATTTATCTTTCGGAGATTTATCTTTCTCACCACGTTTTCCAGTTCCAAAGAAGAATCCGCCTGTCTGCTTAGTGCGTTTCAGATGTGTTAGCGAAACAATATGTCGAATAACGTCCAGTTTGGTGTTCGATGATTATATGAGGGAAAGGAAAAACAAAACGAAAATAAATAAGACAATAAAAATATTTACAGTGCAACGTAAAATAAAATACTATAACTAGGTGTACAGCACTAGATGGAACAACAATAGTATTTAAAACATACATGGCTTACTTTTATCGGTTACGAAAGCTGCAAGACAATTGCATACTATTTGCGCATATAATAAAATAAAATTTAATAATAAATAAAAATATTTAGAAAAATTTAAACAAAATATGAATAGATTTTAACATTCGATACGAAAGACAGAAACAGTAATCCCATGAGAAACAATATTTTGATTTCTTTATTTAAAGGTGCCAATTTATAACCAATTTTTTAATAATGTACAAGGGGAAAAAGCAATTGTAATATAATACTAATTGTTTCCTGTATGCATATACTCACTTCACCGATTACCATTCACTTTTACATGCACTGAATATTTTTCAGTAAATGTAAAGGTGAGTGGTAATCGGTGAAGATTTAAGGACAAAGATTTTAAGATACCATTGACATGTTTTGTGTAACTATTACATATTTAACAATCCACTACTAAGTGAACTATTTTCATACACACATTAATTATGCCTCATAGAAAGAATATTTAAGAAAACTAGATCTCACATAGTTACAACTAAAACTAATTGTTTTTATAGGGCCTTCTTAGGGTTCTATAGAAAAAAGGAATGATATAAAACAAAGTACTTCTTATCGCAGTGTCATGTCTGTCTGTCTGTCTATATTGCAAAATATTAAGCCTCAAAGTGTTGTGCAATATATCCCCTCCCCTCTAATTTTTCAGCTGTAGACTTGGATGATGCAAAAAAATTTAAACTAGTGTTTAATTAAACTTTAGATTTACAATTTAAAGAGAGGTGGACGACTACAGAATCTTACTCAATACATATTCAGACACCCATTAGGCCAGTTTTATTACTTTTATGCAAGTAAATTACCCTGAAACAATTGTGTATAAAATCTGAAACATACGTTTTTAAGTTGCTATTTGTTTAATATTTAAGCCAGTGGAATTATATGATTCATTGATTAGATAACTTATGAAATATTCTTCAATTCTATAATGTGGCTAAAAAATAACTTAGTTTTATAATATTAGAGTATTTGATCATTCTAACGTTATTAAAATTTTACTGAGCAAAAATTTAGCATACATCACTGTTGAAGTACTCCCATACCTAAAATATAAATACATAGTGATAAGCCTACAAATCTAATCATGGACGTGCTAATTTCACTGTACACAATTTTAAGAAAATAATAATTATTATTTGCTTGTCGAATATCCATTTTAATGAATTTTGGAATATTAACAAGATATACAAATTTAATGAACATAAAAGATTCATAATTTCATCAAAAGGACATTTAAATACGTTAAAATGTATATTAGACAAGTAAATTATAAAATGACGAAACGGTCAACATTTCCATTTATGCATACACAAATTTACGACATAATATTTCTTTACAGAATAGACAAGACAAAAAATATGTGAAACCTTGTTCTATTTCAGTACTGAATTTCAGACAATACAATTTTCCTCGTAATTCTTATTAATTACTAACATTTTTGTAAGCAATTTTTTTTGTTATATTAAATTACTTGTTATAAATAAAATGAGTTCAATTAGCTTAGTTTAAGATCAAAATATTAGAGTTTTTTGTTAAGCATGCTGAAATATTGAACTGAATTTGCTAGAATTGTATCTTGTTAATATATGCAAGTGTAAAGTTGAATACAACAAAATTGCGCAAACGTAATTTCTTTCATTATCCTGAAAAGTGACAACTATTTTTTGAAACTGTGCATAAGAAAAAAAATTTTAACCATTTGAAAAATTAATTTAAGAAATAGACAAAAAGATACTTTCTGTACTAAATCTGGAAATGTTTTTGGTTTTATAAAAGATAATAGAGAAAAGACTTGAGACTTTTTAATTGGTAATGTTGCATCATTGAATAATATTTTAATAATACGCGAATGAAAACTATGATAAGTATTGTAATAATTTTTCAAATATTTTGATTTTAGACTTGAATAACTCCGGAACCTCCATTTCAAAAAACAGTCTCCGTTTTCCTCTTTAGGATATCTCTGCATTTTTGTTGCTTTTAACTTTACACCTGTGTATACTGGCAAGACCATTCAAGGAGAAAACAAAAGACTTATCGTATTTTCACACTTAATCTTGACTGCGAATTAAGTTTAAGAAAAGTTATTATCGTGCTCAAACGTGATAAAATATATGAAGAAAATTTTTGAAAATATTTTTTTGAATTCCAGAATAATTTTCTGCTAAATAATTATAAAAATATATAAATTGAAATAATTCTATACTATCTATGGGAAGACCAAATCTACTTAAAATACTTACGCGAGACCTTAAAAAGTTGAAAATAATTTTAAAAGTAAAAGTTATAAATTACAAATTAAAGTTACAAAATCTGAATCAACACCGAACGAACCTTGGACTTCTTAGGCGTAGTTTCATTATTGACTCCCTTCTCACTGGCCTGATCTGTTCCAGATTCAGTTCCTAAAAATCAAAACAATATCATTTAAATCTTCAGTTGCACTCAAATTTGACCACAGAGCTTGCATTTATTGGTAAACGCATAATCACCTTAAAAGTGATATAAATATAAGCCAAAGGAAAAAAAATACTTTTGTAGGCAACTAATAAATCCGCCATCTCAATTCACAAGATTATTTTTTTTGATACATAATTAATAACATCAATCTTCAATTGTCAGTATGTGTGCAGAGGTAGAATTCCTTCTCTATAGAATTCTTTGGGATTTAGCTTTATTTTGATTAAATTTAACCTTAAGATGGTCTACAGAAGAGTTAGCACAGTCCATCCAAATAAAAGTGTTTACGATGGGAGCTAAGTAGCTCCATGAAAATGATGGCCCTCTTTTGAAGTTTAAGGGATGTTAGCTCATGTAGTAATAGTAGCTCTGTCAATTAGTGTGAACTTAAGCTGAAATCTATCTCGATTTTAATAATTCTTTGAATGTTTGGAACCAACACTAGATTACACCTTCCCCCATCGTTATGCATATGTCACATGTTGCTCTCCAAGTTCTCTTTGGGAAATTTCCATATTGACATGAAAATGTCTATTTGCTCGTTAAGTACAGTGATAGCCAGTTGAACTTTCTTGTATTACAAAATACTGTCAGATTTCAATCGCTAATAACTTTGAGACTAATAATACGTTATCAATGGTTGAACCAAAAACAGATAGAGCATGACTGTATGCATTTGTCATGCAGTATTTATTTTACCTCTGACGGACTAGTGTAGGTGCATGCGAATCGTTATTGACAATTAGTGTTGTGTAAAGTTATAAATGAATGTAATCTGAAAATGCATTTAGCTAGAATGTTGATTTGAGTGTCATTGAGAATGTTTGGCATAGCACTACTAAGACTTAGGTCTTAGTAGTGAGACAATAAAAATATTCATTAGAATATAAATAAAAATTAGTATTAAATTAAAAATTACAAAAAAATTAAAGATTTCATTTCATATGAATTGTTAAATTCGCTCAGAATTATAGAAAATGGAAATCAGAGAAGTTCTCGCATTAAAAGGAATCCAAGAAACCTAAAAAGTCCAGGCTGAGCAAATGGGAAACCTACGACAGTATCGAAAAGAAAATTAAAAAACGACACAAAGCGAATACGTTGCTGGCCCATCGATTACAGTGGCCAGTGACTGTTCCCATTATACTACTCTATATAACCATTGTATTAAAAAGATTGATAATCAAATTTACGTATTAATCCGAAATACTTGTTATGATTTTATCATGGCGAGAACCCGAACTTCGCCTTTCGGTTTCTTTTTTTTTATTTAACCTTTACTTACTGAAACACAATTGCTAACTGAAGAGAAGATGAAACACTGTGCTCTTTATAATCTACCAAAGATAATGGAAATTTTTTATAATATCGAAAAATTGCTAAAAGAGCGGCTTTTTTAGTTGCCAATCTAATATTACACAAACTCAGCACTACATTGATTCTAAATTCATTGTTACCCGATTTCCGATTGTCCTACATTCATTTTTAGAAAGTTCAAACACTAGCATTTGAATATTTAACTATTGATAGATTTTTATTTAGTAAAAAAAATTATATAAAACTTAAAGTTGAATTTTTTACTAACATTTGATTGTGCATTTTCACTATGTCTATAATTCATTCTGTCTATTGTCCCTTATGAGACCCTAAAATCATAAACCTGATAATCCGATCTTGTGACTAGGGGGCACCCTAAATTTAAATGATCCCAAAAAACTGTCATTAAAAATGCCACCAATGAATAAGTCAACTGCCATACCGTTCTCATTGGGAATAGGCTTGACCTTCTCCTCCTTCTGTTTGGGCTTGGAAGTTGGTATTACTTGAATAGCTCCTGGCATGGGTTTCTGAAATGCAAATTAACATTTTATAAATATTTATTTAAGTCATTAATTTCATTCCGCATACAAATTTTACAGAATAAACTTTACTTAAAAGCTTATTTATATTGGTAAATGCAAGACGACATGGGAATATTCTGTTTTATTCCAGTTTTTACGTCAATAATTTTCACACATTAATATTTCTGTCCACAAATTGTTTTTGTAATGTAGATAGAGGAGATGAGAAATATTAGAAAAAAAAATAGAGCTTCCTGTGTAATGGTATATTTGAGATAATTCTGGTAACGAATGGATCTTAAATGGCAACTTCACTGGTCTACCAACTCATTGTTATTCAGTGAAAAAAAAAATAATTTCTTATAGAAATTAAAAATTAATCATTTTTCCTTTACTTGTGATACAAGACCTTCCTTCGTGCTGAGTTTCAAGATTCCGGATCAATGGGAAGTACACTAAAGATTTCGATAAAGGGTCAGTATCAAAAAGCCTGAAAGATGGTATTTTTTTATTTTATTGAGTTAGAAACTTAAATTTACAATACGTAGATCTCAATATTACGGGTTGTATATCTTAGAGTTTGATATTAGTTTCTCAGAAATAATAAGTTAATCAAAAAGAGTCTTGACGGACAGAGAGACAGATGGGCGGAGAACAAAGTGATCCTCTAAGGATTCAGTTTTTTTAATCTGAACTAAGGAACTCTAAAAATGAGTGAACAATAGCAACATAACCACAAAACATTTATCTTTCTAGTTTTGCTATTTTCCCTATGATTATGTATATTAAAGGTATATACACGGTGTTCGAGAATAAGTGTCGGACAAAGAAACACATTATTCCTTGACTGAAAAATAGTTGATTGTCTTAAATAATATTCATAATTATTTGTCATCTTTTTCATACACACGATACTTGTGCACATGCCGCTCAGGGGAATAACCCGCGAACAGCTGCAAAGACATCTAACTGCCCGGGTAAGTACCGTGCTCCAGACCAGTAATGGGTGCGTTAAAAAGAGTTATGTGTAATATTGTTTTGCACTCAATTAGAAAAAAAGCGTGTCTTACGTTTTATTTCAACAACAATTTATTCCTTTAGAGCCAACAAATAGCGTCTTTTTTTGTCCGACATCTATTCCCAGACACCGTGTATATTCCATTTTATATTATATTCACCCTTTAAGTAACCACACACATATTTTTCAATGTACTTCTTTCATAAGATTTACTTTGAGTAGATCTTATTCAAATTATTTTTTTAAAAATGAACACTTCTCCAATTAGCATTTATTTGTACAATCATACCAGTTCACAAGACAAACAATAATAATCTAAACACTACTTATTTGCCTGCTTTACAGATGTGCACATATTCGTGCATGTCTCCTGTTATAAAGAGATTAATATAATCTCGTCTGGCAAATTAAAAATTTAATCCAACTTGTCTCATGTAACATTTTATGTAATTTTCCGTAAGTCATAAGCGTGAACATGCAGATTTACTATTTGTCAAAACTATAAAAATTTTGATTTCTTTTCCAAAAGACGTTCTTCACATTCCTTCTTCTTTAAACATGTTCTACCGCTTAAGTGCAGGCCTCCTTCATTCTATACCACTCACCTCAATTTTGTACTTTTTCGAACCTTTTCACACATTCTAGTCAGTACCGTTTTGACAAAACATTTTATTATTAATAAACAATTATAATACTCAAAATCGTTAGGCTGTTTTTCCTTATCGGTTTATTAAACTTATTTAGCTTTTCCAAGCAGTTTTTTTAAATTTAATCGACTACTTTTTCTTTAGTTTTATTGGCCAACATTTATACAATAAAAGAAGGATAAAATTTTAAATCAAATTGTATTTAATTAATTTTAAATTTTTAGGAAAAAATAAAATGAAAGTTTAACAATATGAGAAGGATTAAATTTAAAATTAATAAAAAACACAAACACTGATAAAAAAAATTTTGAAAGTAATTATCAATGCATCTAAACTTGCGTTTACCAATATAACAATTGCAACTTAAAAAATACAAATAAGATCTTGCATTTATTACGACAACACATTGTGAATACAAAATGAATGAAAAAAATATATAATTGTATTGAACATAAATATATACATACACATAGCTATGCTATAATATAGTTTTCTAAAAGCCATGCCTGCTATACCCATATTGATACAAAAGCTGTCTGAATAATCCAAGATCTCACCCATCTCTCGCTCCTTTCTCGTCTTTTCAACAAAACAGAACGTCTACTAATATCAAATTTACCGTTTCATACACTCATTAAAAAGATATCGAACACATTCAACATGGACGACGTTACTGTACAGTTATGCATGATAGTACCATTAGCGCACTGTCATACATGACTAGGAATATCAACAGCATTGAAAGGATAAAGAAAATTGGAAACAGTTCAAGATTTAGGACAAATTTTTGTAGGATACGTATTGACGTTTAAGAATTGATTAAAGCTACCTCATGAAATAATGTTATATTTAAAAATATGTCATTCACATCTAGAAATATTCTCATAACAATCTGTTTGTTTCCCAGTAAGGTGAAAAGGATAGGGGTTATATAATAACATACAGACCTTTCCTGGCTTAACCCCTAGAGCGCACATGTCACAATATTGTGCACATAAGTGCTCACGTGTTGTGACCTTGCGCACTTGGGGATTTAAAGATGAACATCTCTATAAGTTTTTAATGCTTTCATTTATCTAATATTCATATTTTTCAAAACTTCATTCTGTACTATGGTTTCGAATCTTTTTCAAAACTAAATTATCTTTTTCATTATAGATAATTTTTATAACCACGTCTTCTTTCACACTGTATTCTCAAAGAATATATCAAACAATCACCCAAGCATATCATAAATATTTATAAATCATTTAACCTCTGCTGCTGTTCAATTACTTTGTTCTACGGTAGTGCAAAATTCAATCCCATAAAAATGCTGTTATGCGTGTACATTAATTCATTGTAATTTCGTGCTGGGACAGATAACTCACTCTTCCAATATGCATGAAGAACGCCTTTGTAAATATAATATTTAAAATGTACACTCTATTCAGTTTTTGTCACCGTTACTTACACAAAATAAAATTTGCAATTTTCGCATTTGAACAACTTCACAATTTTACTCATTACAATCGCCCAGTCATAAATATAAATGTTCTAAAAGCCATAATTCTAATCAACACTTTGGCTGCCACATAAGTCTTATATGACTGGAATTGCAGTATCATATGACTGGAATATATAGTATGGAAATGTAGGTGATTGCAAACCCATATATGACTAATAAAGTGCAAATCATTTTACAAGTTTTGCGCATCAATTATAATGACACATTTTTTATAAAATAAGAAAATTTTAATTGACAAAAAAAACAATGGTATTTTTCCATGTGCGATGTGATAAAAAAATATGTTACCTTGATTTGGTACCTAGAGACTACTAATTCGCAGTAGCACTCAAAGTGTTAATAAAATATTTAGTTATACACATTTGCTGTAACATACTGAATTTCAACTTAAATCTAACTATAAATTCCCTTCTTTGAAATCATTTCTATGAAACTACGAACAAAGTTACAAGCTGCAAGTAAACATGAAAATATATAGGTAAACAGAAGAAAACACCGCAACAGCGTCCAAGCAGAAGAAGTCAACAAGCTAGCTCTACATTGAAGAAAGAAAATAATGTATCGCAGCAAATGCCGATGTATGAACGATAACTTTGTGTGGTGGAAGCACCTTCTCTTTAAGCTTATCGGTGAGGTATTCGCCCTCCATTGAGCTGGCAGAGGACACGCTCACTGTCCCGGCAGATGTCCTCCGGTCCAGCTGCATTCCAGTAAACATATCATTTTACTAATTTATTATCTTTATATTTTAATTGCTGAAACTCCAAATTCTACATCATTTTTGGGTGCCCTGTGTTACGACGTGATTTAATAAATGATATTCAGCTTTAGTTCAGTCTTTGTCTCTTAGTACAAACATGACAATTTTTTCTGAGTAGTTTTTTAACCATACGTGAACTTTATGGCACAACAACATGGTTCCATTATGTTACAAAATCACGCAAAAAATTCTACTTTACAAAAAGCGTCACCCGTGTGCATCTTCATAAATGCACCGGAATTATTCCCTGATCTAATACTTCTGCAACACTTATATAAAATAAGATATTAAATGTTTTCCCGTGGACTCTCAAAACAAGTAACCAATAGATTTAATACAGACATTGAACCATTTATTGAAATGTTGTTATACTTAAAAAACTGAATTCCATCCTACACAAATCCTAGATGATAAATAGCAAACTATTTATCAAGTCTGAAAGTAACCTATACGTTAAGTCAAGTTAAAAGCTATGCTATAACAATTCTAACAATATATCTAAACTCTCCAATTTATAATGGCAGTGAGTAACAAAACGTCCAAATTTTCAGATTTACAATAGTAGTACTCAGTTCACAAATTTCAAATTTCCTATATATTAGAAATAACTTCCATAGTATTTTGGAGCATATCCAAGAATTATAAAAAAATGCATTAATTAGCCTGACCTATATTATTGACCCTTACCAAAAACTATATTTTTACAGGGCACCAATGTGATAAGCACCTTAAGAGATCTTGAAAAGTAAAATTTCCCCATTCACCGTTTGTTGTTAAAATGTAAAATAATGGAGTCAGATGAAATGATATAGCAGAATGGGTAGTTAAATACCAAAACGATCTGATGAACCTATAAAATGAACCAGAGTGTTAATCTACATTTTTAATTTTTTTTTTTAATTTGTACAGCTTCTGCCGTACATCTTAATTATTGTGACAATTGACATCATAAAAAGCCATTAAAGAATCACTCTATACATATGTGCGATTCTATACACATTCCCTACCTTTACAACATGCTGTTTTGCTATCCAAAACTATAGACAAAACTAAATTAATGGAAAAATTATTTTTTAATTTGAAAATGTCTATTTTTCGTAACAAAAACATTTCAGAGCAAAACATTTAACTCCTGATGAATGTTATAGAAAATAAGCAAAATATATTTTACGTGATATTTGGAATTAAATTTCAATCTAATTTCGCACCATTAATTTAATTAAAAAACATGCATTTAACCCTAGAAAGGTAACTGTAGTCAAACAAAGTAAACATATCGAAGCAAAAATTCATTCATAATTTGCTTAACACTAAAATACATTTCAGAAAGTTATTTTTTGTTTAATAATCTTGAAAATTACTTGATCGATTACGAAAGAATTTTAAGAGTAATCTTCCTTACAAATTCCTTATGCTCGTAGACTGTAAGTTGCTAATGACAGTATCCCATCAGGAAAACAATGTAACTTTTGTCAACTGCTTAGAGTTAACAAAAGTTTAAATAAATAAGAAAAGAACTATACAGGCACTCTACATTTGCAAGTATGACTAGTGCGACACCTTCAATTAGCAAGTTGAATATTTAAAATTTCTTACTGCAATATTTCAGATGTCCAGGTTAAGTTTCATATGAAATTTCAAACGGAACCAACTTAATTTAACTACTTAATTAATTTTAGTAGAGAACATAAGAGAAATGTATATATTTTTTTATATATTATACACAATTAAAAAAATAATTACACATAAATTAATTTTTTATACAAAGACTTTTTTTATACATTTTATATTATGTGCGATTCTATGTTCATATTTCATAATTTTCAAAGAATTTGTTGACTCGATTTTTAGGCAAAAATTTTTAAAACAATTTATTTTAATCTATTGAGAAGTTATGAACAGAAACTATCAATCACATGTCTTTACTTTGACATACGAGCATTATATTGATAATTATATATACCAGCATTATAATGTCATTTGAACTTTCATGTATAATTCTCTCATTTCCACAGATTGTGCATAAAATGTCTATATGTTACCTTTCGAGTGTTAAACGCGAGACAGAAAAAACAAATTTTTGAAATATATTTTCAATCAAAATTCTAGTTAATTTTTTCCTCAAAATGTAAATATATCTCCCCTTTATCTCATCTAACCCTTATCTATACGTCAATGGATGAGCAAATCGAGAAAAGGATAAGTTTAAGAAAAAGATCTACTGACTCTTTAGAATTTGGGTTGCAATATTCAAATGAAATTTTCATACCTTCTCCTTGATGGGACGTGGTGCAGGCTGTGGTGGCATGGTATGCCTCTTGGCTACCTCCGGTGGTACATCATCCTGCGAGGCCAGAGCTATAAAAAGTTGTTAGTCTTCAATTAATGTTTTGCTTTAGAGGCTGCGATCTCAATTCAAGAACTTGTCCTTTTTATTACACAAAGAAGATAAATTCAATCCTAAAACTGGAAACCACAGTCCTCACAAATACTCACCATCCATGCTGCGGGAGGAGAGCTTCCTGGCCGATAGGGAGCGTGAGAAGGGTGGTGGAGCCCGCTCCACAGCTGCACGCCTGCTCTCATAATGCGTGCGGCCTGAGTAGCGGAAGCGGCTGCCCAAGCGTGGGAATAATAAGCTGCGGGTTGCTGGCTCAGGGCTCATCAGCCTGTGAACCAAACAGTGCTTATAATGTACCACAAACCAAATTATGTCCGGGATCAAAGCATACTAAATGCAGTCAATTAGCACTGCAGGAAGAACTAGAGACAGACTTCAGTAGAACTATAGCATTACAAAATAAATTAATGTATTATGTATCAAATAAGCTACTTGGTTTCGCATGGGAAAACAATAAATTGGTTCATATTTTGAAAATAGTGTTTTTAAAACTTATTGAGTCCGCTTGTAGAATATAGTGCAAAGAGTACCAAGTAAGTGGAATCCATTTCTTATAATCGTTGGTTTTATCTTCTATATGAGAACAGCATACTAAATCTTGTGAAGTTTAATAAACTTTCTAATATTCTATTTAATAAGTGAATGGAGAGTTGAAACTTCTTTTGCTACAAAATGGACTATAAAATCTATTTTATCTAAAGACGTATTTGACTTGCTCTGTGAGCGTTGATTTACTCAAATAGTTTTAGTGCTCCAAATGCACCTGCCTAATTAATACCTAACTTTTCTTTACAATATTCCAATAATCAGAAAAATTTGTCTGCGTTTTAAAGAGTACTTGTATTTCATTCTATTCCAAAAGAGGATGTTTGTAAACAAACCAATTTGACAGTTCAGGTATTGTAAATCTTTTTCTTGTCAATAAAAGTTGGTAATATAATACAGATTTAATTACAGATTTATGAATAAAAAAATATAACTATTTTATAGGTCACAATTAAATAAAACTACGTGATGTAGTATTATTTCTACTTTATTTAAGTCTTTACCACGTTCTTTCTACTTTCTTTAAGTTTTTTAGCCTACCTGAAGAAGTAATACAACGAAACCTAGGTTGTGGCAAAGAACTTAAAGAAAGTAGAAATAATACTACATCACGTAGTTTCATTTAATTGTGAATAATGAATTTCTACAAAATTAACGCCAAATATATTCAATATCTTATAGGTATTCATTTTCTTATTTTTTGTATTACAAAGTGTAATAAATCATTGACAACTAGATATATAATTTGTGAATGTTCAAATATCCTGCCGGGAATCGAACTGGGGGCCATTTAGTAGGGTTCCAACATCTTAGCCATAGCGCTATGGGCCGGAATATTGTATAATGCTAAAGTCGATATATGCATATAATGCTGAAAATGAATACTGAAGTTTTTTCTGTTATTTTTGAAAATAAATATGTCAAACACCGAAAACATATAGTCAAATAAGTGTAAAAGCGTAGCTGTTGTAAAAAAAAGTTACTGCGGTGTGTAGTGTGCGTGCGTATGAAATATGTATTCTACACTGCAAAATAATATCGATATTTATTTAAATTGAAAATAACACCTCACATTGTTTTTTTTACCTTATGCCAAATGCTGTGTATACATATAAGTACATTTGTATATAAACATAATCAAATGAGTAAGGATTATCCATTTTTCCCTTGAAATTTCACAGTTCATGTGAGTAAAATAATGGTTTAATATTTGATATATACAATATTATTTAAAGTGACAGTTTACTAAGTAATATAATAGTAGATTAATAACTGTCAAATTTTAACTGTCAAATTCGTTTGTTTATAAACATTATCTTTTGAAATAGTATGGAGTATAACAGGTAAGATATTCGATCTGAGTTAAAATATTTGTTAGCGTTATATGGTTACAATATCACATCATCATACAACATCTATTGTTGTGTAGTTTACTTCAAAATAACTGTTTAAACAATTTAAATTTTTGATATTATTGTTAAATTGTTCTAATTTGTTTTTCGTGACAAATTTTATAACGTACTATGACTAACATAACAGTAATCATAGGTAACATAGTAGACTCTTCTTGAAGAAGGCTGTGCTCAATGTTATCTTTCGCAACAGTTCGGCGTCAGTCATTCTATGTTCAGAGAACCTGGAAAAGATTTCAAGAAAACGACTCATTCTAAAGACCGGGACGAACGTCCAAAATTGTGTGATATGGGGTGAAGTAGGGTTTTATTTTCTGATGAAGACAGAATCTCTTTATTTAGAGAAGAATGAAGTCCTGGAAAGCGTTAAGCAAACATATTTTTCGAAGCAATTATGCCTAATGGCAGAGGCTCTTTTAAGCTTTGAGTAGGCATAAATTCTGAAGATCATAGTTATTTTTTGTTGAAAATGATTCTCTGAATGCACAACGATACATCAGGGAAATTCTAATTCCTCATGCACAATCAGCACTAGCAGTTACAGGAGATGCTGCTGTCTTCATGGATAATAATGCTCGAACACATCGAGCAGGCAAAGTAGATGCTCACTTGATTGAAGTTAGGATTAGCGGTTTCGATTGACCGGCATGAAGTTCAGACCTTAATTCTATTGAGCATCTGTGGGACATTCTAAAATGGCATTTTTAATGTAGCTGCACGAAACATCCGAGAGGTAAAAACATTTATAATGTTCAAATGGGGGTGTTTTCCCCAAGAAATCATTAAACCCTCATCCAGGGCATGCCGCAAAGAATTACAACTGTCATTTCGGCAAAAGGAGGCCACACTCGATACTATTCATCTTTTTTTCTTTTGTAGCTTTTAGTAAATAAAATTTATTTCATTTTGCTACATAAAATCTAATTTAATTCCACTTTTACTTAAACTAATTGAAAAAATTGTAAGTGCCCGTTTTTTCCAAAAATATATACTATATTAGATATATAGTATATTAGACACTTTAAATACTTATAAATTTTTACTCATTTAACACATGTTACAGACATTTGATACAATTTTTACAAGTGATTATGATTTGTAAAAACTCTAATATAATTAAAAAATATAGGTTAAATATAGGAAAATATCATTATTAAATAAAAAAAAACATCATTAATGAAAATTTCATCTCAACTGGTAAAATACAGAAGGTTCAAAAATATTTGGAAAGACACCAATACGAGCTTCGGTTAAGCTCGTCAATCAAAGGTTCTATCCATAAATTTAAAATAGGACATCTCCTGAGCCATTTGATGCAGGATCTACATCTGAAAACATTGGCAGAAAGAAGACAGTGCAATTTGTTTAGTTTTCAAGACTAGCACAAACGATTTGTTTTTATGTGTCTGTCTATGAAAGTAGCTAAGGAAATGAATGAGATGCCGCTTCAATCTTATGATGAGTGAACAATCAAGAAATCAGAAAATTATGGCTGGTCTAAATTTTCTGAGAATGCTGCTAATTAATAAAGGGCTTCGCCTATAAATGAAACAAAGAACTACTATAAAGTCAGTGACATATCATAAAACAGGTACAACTTGTAGGTTGTTGTCAAATTAGTACTGACCCTTCTGCATGGTTTATGAATATGGCAGTTGTCGCTGATTACGCAAGTTATATAATCGCATAATCACCAACAACGAAACATGAGTTTATTATGCTTATAAAGTGCAAAAAATTCTTTGTATTTTTTTACAGTTAGTACACCAGTTAGAGTGAGCAGTTACACGTATTCCTTAACATCATAATGCTACTGTGATTATAATCTGGCAGTGTTTGACATATTCACCTAAATAGTTCCACCAACTAATCTCTTGCTTGAAAATTAAATAAAATTAATAGCAAATGACAAGTAAAATTAAAGGCTATACCTTAAAACGTCTGGAGTGCTAGGAGCACTGTATTACAGTCAAAAGTTCTTTTTGAAAAGCATTCTATACATAAAAGTTCTGACTGTATGTTAAATACATAGCCTAGTTATGAAAACTTTGCAGGTTTTACTAATAATCACCATTGTGATTTAAACAATGTTCTATTTAAGGCCGTACAAACATTATATTGATTGATGTTAAATATGTATCTTTAAATGTGTGTTTCGCTGACCCCACGCCCCTTTCTTTTATCATTCTACCTCAACGTCCATTCTGTAGATATTTCATAAGCTGGATTTGATTATGGAGTCAGTACCAAGGAATGCTAAATATAAGTGAGTACATGAAAGGGTCTGCATATAGAATCTGTGTTGCGTGAATGAGGTAACAGTGGTAAATATATAAGACATATAAAAATGTGGTTTTCAAACCTGAAGAAGGTGTGATGCTCAACGCACACCTTCCAAAGCTTCTTGGCTTGACGGTGGCTGCCTAGTTTGAAGCCGACAGTGCTCTCATAACGTTCAAATTCACCTGGTCGCAATTTCACATAGAAGTTGTGCCGCTTGTAGCTGATCTTCAAGATCTTTATCCATGCAAACCGATTTATGCGGAGTCTGTCAAAAACAAGTCAATATTGGTAATTGAACACAGTATTGGCATAGTATGAATTTTGGTTAATTTTAAAAAAATATACACTCTTTTGCATAAAAAACGGGCGGTTTTAATTTTGTCATATTATTAACAAAATATTATTTATTAAGAGGTTGTATTAATTGTAATTATTACTGGCAGGTATAGTGTATTCTGCTGGCACATAAAAACGAACGTTCTAAATTTGAAATTTATTCTTTTTGAATGAAAATTCTCTTTCACTGACAAAAACATATTTTTTGGCGGTAAATGAAATCCAACTCTTATTAAGTTCTTTTTCATTTGTTACGTTTTTTATTTCAACGAATAAATTTTAATTAAATTTCTGTTTGCTGCATTAGTTCACTTCTGTTTGCTGTTCTCAATATGGTTGAAAAAAAAGAGCTAGTAAAATTATTGCGCTGCTTGAAGAAGGCTGGAGCCAATGTTATGTCTCAGCAGTGTAATGTGAGCCGTTCCTCCATCCAAAGGACCTGGCAACGATACCAAGGAACAGGCTCTGTCAGTAGAAGGCTGTGGACTTAACATCGTTTTTTTTTAGTTATTCGCATTTTGAATGACTGAAGTAGGTAAAAACGATATCTCAATAATAAATAACAATATTCTCATCATATCGCCATATAAAATGCATCAAATAATAATAAAATAACTCTAATATGGTTTATTCCCGTAAGTGCCCGTTTTTTTTCAAAAGAGTTTATACAGAAAAATTTTAAAAATAAGGTATGTCTTATAACGTGCTTAAGGCATCATATCATGATGATAACCTTTGAATTTTAGTAGGTTTTTACACTCTTAATGCTGAAATCCAAATACAGAGGAAACATGTTCATTTTAGGAAGAGTGAATGTTTTACTGTTTTCCTTATTAATTGAAGGAAAACTTCACTAAACCTTGTTTTTGATAGTTGCAATGACCACCTCATGGAGTTTACTTTCCAAAAAAATTAACAAAATTGTTTCTACACAAATATGTTCTTGCAATAATTCATATGTTAAAATTTTTTTAACTTAACTCACACTTTTTGTTGAAAAGTATTAAACATACAAAACAATGCAAATTGTCAATATTAGATAAAAGAACTAAAAAGAGATAAGAAAGTATGATAAACAAAAAAAAATTGTTAGTAGTAAATTACCTTTTAAACAGATTTTCTTACTAAATTATTCATAGGCAGCCTGTGTGTAACTTTGAATTTTATTATTTTTATGGGCATTCTTTGATTTAAAAAATAAAAAAACAGTAAAAAATTCAATTTTGCACCAATTTACTGATTTTGACACATATCCTACTTATGTGATTCAAGTCTGCCTCATTAGCAGGAAATGTATTAAAATCAGTAGTGTCTGGTATAAACGCAAATTGGAGATGAGATAACATATAATTTAGAATGTATTTTCCTTGTTTTCTATAATTTTTAATATAAAATTCAAATCTGTCAACTGTGATATAATAATTTCAACCATTATATAGACCGATTATCCAAAGCTGGTGTGAATGTGAACAACATCGCCAATACAAATAAATTTTGAATATTTAGATTGTGTGAAAACACTTTCTGTCTTAAAAAAATTCAAAGCACTTTTGGAAGCTGTTTTCAGTGAATTTTTTTTTATGCGTTTATTGGCTATTATTTCATATATTCTATATGTATACACATACTATTTTGTGTGTGTGTATATATATATATATATATATATATAAATATATATATATATAAAATAATTTGCCTATGTACTAATTGTTTTTTTAACCTACAACTTGAACTTTTTTATCGTGAACAAAGAAGATTTGCTATCAGAATAACCTACTCTTAGTATAATGTTATCAATATTAACCTTTGGTTCAAGATACATATATTTTTGCTCATATTCTCTCGTTTTGCTCCAAAGGTCTCAGAACAAATCAACAATAAAACACTCCGTTTTTTCTTAAATAATTCTTCAACAATCTTTAAGTTAAACTTAACATTTTGTGAAGTAACTTTCCTCTTAATAATACCCCCTTAATTCATTGGTAACATGGTAAGCGCAATAGATTGTTCTCTGACAGGAGGAGGTTTTGACAACACAGGTAAAAATTAAAAATATTATTTACAATTTCACAAGACCGTCCTTTAAAAGTTTTGCCAGATTCTATACTTTCAAAAGACAGTTCGAGTATAACTCAACTCTAAATCAAGTAAACAATAAAAAGCATTATGTAAAATACAGCGTGACTTTGTTTATTTTAATGGTTTGAAATGGCCAGTTACTTTCTAAGAACTATCTTCCAAAAGATTCAAATAAACAAAATCATGCTGTATCTTACATCGATAGCAATAAAGTATGCAATAGTAGTCTCTGTCGTCAAACAGATTCTAGAAAAAAATTATTTTCTTCCTAATATATAGCATTGCTAGCATCTAAATATTTTATAACTGTATTTTCCAGTTCGTATTTTAAATTAAATTTCAAAATGACAAAAATATATTTGTGATCACCGATGGATAAATATACAAGTACAGTAATTTTGATATAAGGCAATGCATACAATACTGAGCAATGATGACTCAAGAACCCTACATGAAGCTCGAGGTCATCGTTAATAAACAATCCACTACGAGCCACCCAGGACTGGCTGTCTGCCAAAATTAAATTGTAACGTAATTTGTAACAATTTCATGGCTCCTAAGGGCTTTGCATATACCCTACTATTTATTTTATACGTGTGCTATATTTCACCGATAGATATTTTGTGGAACATACATTCTTATTATGTGAAAAAGACAGAGTTTTGATAATGCGTATACAATGTGACATCATACGCATATATGTGGTGCATCTATTCGCAGATACTATACAAACGCAGTGTGTAAATGTGTTGTATGTGCCAGCTTTGGGTAACCGACCTATACAAAATAAGCGTAAAACTAAAGATTATAATCACTGACATGTAAATGACAGAGAACATAGTACAAATATTCTAACAGAACACTTTTATCTTACATAGAATCTATAATATTTCAGTTAAACTGCATCACACATCAGCCAATATCTACCATTAGGGCTTATAAAACTTATTCTATACTATAAACAATTGATATTGGTGGATAAAAAAAATTATACAAGCAAGACGTTAATGCACTCACTTATCCCGGTAGACGAGCAGACCTGCAGAGCAGACTCCGAGAGTGATATCAACGCCCTCAGCATCACGGGCAGGATGGAGGTCTACACCGTACATAGCCAATTTCTTGGCATTCTCCAAGTAATTGAGTTCCGCCTCTGCAGGCGTCTGGCCTCTGAAATACAGTTTAAAAAGATTATATTATGATATTGAATATATTTGGCGTGAATTTTGTAGAAATTAATTATTCACAATTAAATGAAACTACGTGATGTAGTATTATTTCTACTTTCTTTAAGTTCTTTACCACGACCTAAGTTTCGTTGTAGGTGAGCTTTTAGCAAAGAATCTTTGCTAATAGCCCACCTGAAGATGTTGTAATACAACGAAACCTAGGTCATGGTAAACAACTTAAAGAAAGTAGAAATAATACTACATCACGTAGTTTCATTTAATTGTGAATTATAATATGACTAAAATTCTGTAATACACATGAATACACGATTCAGATATATGAGTAACAAACAAAAAATTTGTAAATAAAAATGTATGTTTATTTTATTTTTAAATATATTTACTAATATTAACATGTAAATTTTTTTTGTTTGTTAACTTCATAGCTATTTAATGAATGAACTGGTCCTTATTAAAAATTGTGAAAAAAGGGTGGTTCATTCTTTTATCATTCTTAAATGTTTTTATTATGGAATTGGAAATAAAAGTTTTCATCCTTAAGAAGTACGAAACAAACCTTTGTTATGACACCAATAAACTGCAGTGTTGCTGCTTTGCTTATGTAAACAACTTCTTTATCTAGTTATCAATGACTTGTGATCTATGTATATATTTCATTAGATGATTCTAATCATTATAAAATACCACCTAAAGGATATCAAATATAAAGACACAACTAATCTTGTATGTTATACCTATAAAATTTTTCTTATCATAAAAATATTTATTGCAAATTATTGATAAAGAATATGTCTCATTTATTATTTCGATACATTTTTTGTAATCTTTCACATCATCGGAACAGGCAAACCTTTAGGCCGATATTGAAAATTGGAATACAATTTTTTAGCAATGGACATGGATAATAAAACTACTTACCACATATATGACAAGTGTCTTTACCACATTAAAGAGCCCCTCAAAAGGAAATTAATAATAAATTTGCTGCAGGATAACAATATTTCTAAGAAAATCAATTCATTGGTTTTATAACATAGACAAAGAGGCATAGAGACCTTTACTTATTGGACCACAAAATATTCTTTACGAGTTCAAGTTTTAATAAAGAATAACTAAATTTAAATTATCACAGTACCACAGATATTGGTCAAAATAATATAATGTATGTTGTTATATAAAAACAAAGTGTTACACTTTTGATAAATTAAAAAATTAAAATTTCCAACTGTCAAAATGTATAATACCTAGATAAAATATCGGCCAATTCAACCATTATATGTGGAAAAATTATTTACATAAGAAGAGAAACCAGGTTAATTTAAAAAAATATAGGTATACACAAAATTATTAAATCATTCGCTTAAACGTAGGCTCTACCACCACCTAATAGAAACTTGACACATTTTTAGAGGTTACTCTTCGACCATAATGTCCCAAAATTTCAAAGGCTTCAAAGATTATCAAAACGAAACTCACCTATAAGTTTTATGCAACTCCACTACCCTCTCTTCCAGCTCTGGAGTACAAGATACTAATGGAGCCAACCTCAGCTGCTTGACATATCCAGCGGCGTTCTCTTTTTCATCATAGTCACCCAGCTCTGACTGCAGCAAGTATGAGGCGAGAATGGCATGCGTCACAGCTGAGCAGGGCAGACGACCCTCGAGCAGATCTTGACGGACAGCTAGAACCAGCTGGTAGCGCGTCAACTCCTCTTTTAATTGAGCTGGTTCTGGAGGGTAGAACTTAACGGCAAAGCGTACTTGCCAGGGTTCACCTGTAAATCAAAGTCAGATTTCTATTTTTTATTTGTCATTGAAAACACAATGTAGCAGTAAGGGGTGAGAAGATAATGATTATATTCCAGAGCAAAATTTTTTTTTAGTTCATAAACATAATTAGCATTTGCGTCTCACTAATGATATGAATATTTTAGTTGAATGGATAGATAGGTGACATTAAAACAGGAGGACGTACAATTAATAATTATTATGTTATGCTTTGTACATAGTTTTTAGAAAAATTCGGAAAGTTTCCAATACCTAGAAATTATTTACAATTTCAAATGCTGGAAAAATTGTCGGACATGTGGGACGAAGCATTTTACTTCCTTCATAGACTGTGACTAGCACTATCTACTTACAACAAGGTTTGTATATTTCATAATGATATGAGATAGCAAGTATCTACATTTATAGATATGAGATTCCCACTACTGAAGTATAAACAACAAGAAAGAAGAAAGTACAAAAACTAAATAGTATATTGCTTTAAACATTACGTAATAACAATACGTAAATCAGTACTTACTTTTGAAAAACTTGGATACACGCTTGTCTAAGTCCAACCATACTCTCGGATCGCCTCTGTCCTCGTGTAGGAGCCCGAAATAATCCTTCTCGATGAGGTTTAAGGTGTCACACACCTTGTCCAGTAGCTCATGACCACGTGCTTTACGCTGTTGATTATAATCAGTCGGTTTATATTATTAGTTGCAAGTAGTTGAATTATATAATAATTCAGTGAAACACCATGGATGCTCTTTGCCCTACCAAGGTGACCTAGCGTGTGAAGAGATATTTTTGGTTATTGAACTACAGTAAATAATTCTTGCACAATAATTCATCTTGAGTATTATTTTAAATTATTTAGATCATTTCTTTGTTAACTAACATCTTAATAACCAATTGTTACCAAATTTTGCACACATATAGAATTGTATTACAAACTAACAAATATGATAACATTATCCTGGAAAATCATGAGATTGAAGCGATGAGATTCTAGAGAAATAATGAAAAAAATCATTTTCGTCCTAATATATAGCACTGTTATACATTTAAATATTTTATTACTGTATTTTCCAGTTCGTTTTTAGATTTAATTTCAAAATGACAAAAACATACTCGTGATCACCGATAGATAAATATACAAGTAGAGTAATTTTGATATAACGCAATGAATACAATGGTTATGACTCAAGATCCCTGCATGAAGCCCGAGGTCATCGTTAATAAACAATCTACGAGACGCCCAGGACTGGCTGTCTGCCAAAATTAAATCCCAACATAATTTATAACAACAATTTCATGCATCGATCATAGTAATAATATGGTAAACAAAGTTTGCATAGCTCCTACTCAGTTGTGTTATAATAAACACACATACACTACATAATTATTAAACTGAAATTAGTTAATTTTTATTATAACTAAAGTTTTGACAATTATTGTGGTTTGTCAAAGTTAATTTTTATTATAACTAAAGTTTTGACAATTATTGTGATTTGTCAAAGTTAATTTTTATTATAACTAAGTTAAATTTTATTATTTTATGCAACGTAACAGGAAGTCCTATATAATTTTAACTAACTATTTTTAATGAATATTTTAACCAATTATTTCAGATTTTTACATATTTTTAGACAAGTTTCACATGTGACTGATGAATACCAAAATTTAAATAAACATTTTTCGCCATGTTTCACAGTTTTACCCTCTTTTCTATAGTCTTCAATATATTCCACAGATGCCTCTTTTTGTTACTCGTGTTTTTGTTATATATTTATAAGACCATTTAAAAAAATAAATTATAGGTAGTTTCTGTAGATATTTTAATCGATTGGATATTTTCCAAATATAATAGAAAAAAAATTTTTAGATTCTATTTTATCATTTATAAATTCAATACTTCAAAATACTTCTTTTAATTTTCCTATTAAACATTTTACACTATTATTAATGTCCAGAGAAGGTATGTCGCCAATTCAAACTAATTATAATGTTATTCTCCTATTTATTATAATGTTTCCGTTCCAACGAAATTTACTTGACTTTCAACGAATTTTACTTCACTTACAGTATCATTTTGCGTTTCTATTTGGTATATTAACCCTTTGTCATCTGTATATATAACCAAGATTCTTTTATTTATTTTTTAAACAAATCATGTCATTTTTAGCAGTTTTTCCGAAAATGTGATCCCTTATTACTATGAAATTTCGAGTCATGAGATTGGCTTTATTATATGCTAATGCCAATGATTTGGGAATTAAACGTCTATAATACGTGAAGCAGCAAATTGGAATTTAATGGCTGATAGTAGCTCAGCAGGAATTGGTGTCCTATTTACTCGGTCATACAAATTTATAATATAGTCTTTCAAAGGATATATCACACCATAGTTACAAGAAATAAATGACACTAAACGACAATTGCAACTTTGAAGTTTACTCTATTATCCCAATACGTTTATAGCAAAGTCCAAGCAGCAAACGATAGTCTACAAACCTCGATTTGAACATCAAGCGTGCTCCCATCGAGCAATTCAACACGGCAGTGTGCAGTCTTTCCACCAAGCCGTCGCCGTGGGGAGTCCGTAGCAGCCCGTGTACTCTCCTTCCCTGTCTCGTTCGCCGATGGCGCTTTTTTAACTTCTTCCGGCATTCTGATGCACTGTTAACAAAAGAAAACTTTTTCATTAATACTACAATTATTTGACTAAAAAAATATACTCTGCGTAAGCCGTAACTTAAAACAAACAAACGCCAAAATGGACACTTAAATAAAAAAAATTATTTCATTCTGGATCTTTATTTATATGAGCATAAAAACTAAGTACAATCAATATCACATAACATTATTTTTAAATATGTCAATTGGCTTCATACTAATGGTAATGCACTTTTATGTAAAAAAAAAAAAAGTGATATAAGTTACCCTTCACAAACATTAAGACATTGATAACTTGACAAATAAACAACTAAAACTGATCATATGTAATTTGAACTTATTACTTTCTAGGAAATAAACTACTACTAATTTTGACATCTGACAATTTGTTATACTTAGGACTTAAAATTACTTGCAGTACTATATAGTTCTTTACATAGATTATCTATATACAGTCGTAATAGACATTGCCATAACCAATTTAATAGAACAAATGTCAAATTTCAGTATGCAATTTAAAATAAACCAGCAATTATATAATTTAAATATGCCATATATTAACAAAAAGTAAATAAAATTATTACCAAAAATTACTTTAATGTTAATGAAAACATAAGTCATAATGTCAACCATCTAGGTAGCCTACATATTAAATTATAATTGAATGAGAGACACAATCTGTATAATAAAAGTAAGTCTTAAAATTGAAGTACACTCAGTTTTATGGTGTACCAGTTATTCATATATTTATTTTATAATAATAATATAAATAATTATTTATATAATAAATAGTTATTTATATAATTATGTATATTTACATTGACATATCAATAATAAAATTCGTTTTTTTTTTTATTTATTCTCATATATATTAAGAAATACCCATGGGTAGGGGTTTTGTCTTGTTATTTCTTGGGTACCCCAAGTAAAAGTGAAATAACAAGACAACCGTACAAGTTGAAACTCATTAATATATATATATATATATATATATATATATACATATATATATATATACATATATATACATACATATATATATACACATGTATACATATATATACACATATATATATATATATATATATATATATATATATATTTATTTAAAATTAAATTAAATAATGCACAGATATATTTCAAATAATTTAAAAGTTGAAATCCAAGCGGATTAAATAATCCGAGTTTCGTGAATAAAATGGTTTTATGCAAAGTCGAAAATGGTAATAACATATGTGGGTAGTAACGGCTATTTTCATTAATATACAATTGTAATTCTTAGAAAAATATTTGCTCATATTTATAGCAATACACATTATTTGATTAAGATGAACAAAAAACCCTGCAACTTAATCCCAGGCAACAAATCGATTCTATTTATAGGAACTGATCTTTATGAGCACATCTTAAATATAAGATCCCACATTCCAAATTTAATAGTCTACTAATCCACACTATAAACTTAAATATAACTACATCATTTCTAAATATAACTCAATCATAAAATATGATTTAGCCCAATTGACCTGATAATAAACCTCCTGAACACAATATCTTTCACAGACTTTTAGTTGCCAAATGGTACAATCAGCTCTCAAGTGTTAAGTCATTGAGGGGATATATATAACGATGACAACATCACTGCTACCGAGATTTAATTTCGGAAATGAATTTTTGAATCAATCAAAAGAGATTTCAAGTCGTATAACTGCTTGAAATCTTTGCACCCTACTTATTGATGGTACACAAAGAGATTAGTTTTTTATATTAAATAAGAGACAGTTATATATGGAATAGAAAAAAAATATGGTAAATGATAAACAGAGAAGAGAACAGAATCTTCTAATTCACTCCTCTTGATTAGTTTTGAGTAAACAAATACTAATAAGACACAGCCCTATTCCATACCTACTAATACAAATTTAAATTTGTCCATTTTTAATACCTTCTAATCAGCTTATTGATAAAATAAACATATAAATAACTGATACACCATAAAATTGAGTATACTACAAATTTTAAGACTTGCTTCTCTTTTACGGAGAGTGTATCCCCCAAAGCTTTCCATGTACTGTGTTATTTAATTGTTTTTTCAAAATAATGTTCACTCTATATGCACCATTTTCAAAACATTAACATCTTACATCTCACATACAGAATTTGAGAAAATAAATCTACTGATTAAATTAATAATACACATGTGCACATACACGGATTAATTGGTAATGAATAAACAGAAATTACCCAAAAAATTGTTTGAGATGTATTATTTTTTTTTTCCTAGAGAATATATATCCTATACAAAAATGGTTTGAAAATTGTATGCTAAATGAATACCAATAAAATTATTTTATGGATTGAATTTTTTGATATCCATAGATTGCATCAAACTCTATGAAATACACAATTTCAAGTTTAAATTTTGTCTAAACAAAACTTTTCCCGCCTTAACTGAACCAAAATTTGAGCGCCCAAAAATGTTCATTAAAAATTTATTTTATAATATAACACATTACACACAACAAGTAATAATGAGACGAGCCACCTCGATGCTATAAAAATAATAATTTGGGACATTACTTTCTCAAGTAATTTTAGGCTTTTTATACTAGAGTATCCATTATTAGCATTATGAATGTGTTTTTTGTGAAATATGAATGAAATTCATAGGCATATGTAACAAAAAATATTTGGCTTAATAAAAGAAAAATCAGTGAAAATTATGGAACACCAAATCTAAATAAACATTTTCTCTAAAAATTAGAACAACTTCAAAACCTGTGTATTCGATATATTTTAGGCCTTAAAAAATTTTAACATATACCTGAGCATTGCTCACGGCTAAAATGGTGATGATTTGTGATCTACGTAATCCATCTTCTATGTTTTTTGTATAATATCCTCAATAATTCCATTATACCTTCATTCCACAGATATAAATTCCAATACCTGCCATTCCACAACCTTGAACTACATTCTAAAAGCATGTACACCCTCTTAATTGCTCAACATAGAACTGAATTCTACAGGAAATCCTTCACCGTATATACTACTAGATTAAGGAATCAACTGAACACAATTATGCAAAATGCACCCTCATTGTCTGTGTTCAAAAGTCCTCTGGAATTATATTACCTGTCATAACCGGCAGATCAAAATACCTTCTGCAAGCTACCCTTATCCCGTCCCTACCCCTAACGTGTTGTTTTGCTTTTATTTTACTCAATCTTATACCAATTATGTATATTTAATGTCATGTAAAGGAGACTGGCAAAGGTCCATATAGTATTGAACCCAGGTGTCAAGAATAAAAATGACACTGTTATATAGACAATGGGTACACATTATAGAAAGATTCTTTTTTATAATTCTTTTTAAAAAGCCATTATGTATTCTGTACAATTTTTTTTTGTTATTTTAATTTTTATGCAGATAGCTTCTTTGTTTCGTTATTTACGTACATTACATTTATGCAGATAGCTTTTTTTATTTCGTATTATGGTTAAAAATTGTATTTCTATCTTTCGTAATTGTCAATTACTGAATTGTTCGGTTTTTTATATTCTCAAAAATACCAGCTTTTTTAAAAATTATGTTTTATCTCTGTAACGTCTGGGCCCATTTTTGCCAGTCTCCTTTATGTTGTAAATATCATTAATTAGCATTCATACATCACTTAAAGAAAGAGTCTTATGTCTATAAAAAAGAGTCTTATGTCTACCACCATACTTTTTCATTCAATTTGTTGTACCAAGAGACTATTCTGGTAACAAAAAGTCCACCACTGTAAACTTAGTTTTCTAAGCAATGGGTATGATAAATAAATACATTTATAAAAACAACATTATAGTAAAGCTAATTCTACAAAATTCCAAGATTTACAAAGTATGTTAACAAACAAATTTCTCTTAGTGAATTTTTATCACCTTTTATTAATACAAGTTTTTTTAATATGCCTCATCATAAGTATAATACAAGTTTCGTTGAGTTGGTTATCACAAAATATAATATTCCTTAGTACAGGTAATGACAAGGCAGATAGAAAATTTGTGAGAATTTGAATGATTCATCAATTCATCAATATACGAGGTAAAACTCAATGACAAAACCATATTTTAAGAAATTTTTATAAACGCACAGATAAACAAAAAAATTTGTACACTATCGTAAAGTATTTGAAGGTACTCGTGAATATTTTTAGAGTTCCGTGTGAAATAAATACCATCTAAGCGAAACAACCTTGGCTGTCACCGCATCCAGGTTATAACTCTATAACATTGAAATCGGCAAATTGGGATTTTGAAATATGCAGAAGCAATATATTCTATATCCTTTTTTGATATCTACCTTTATTATGGATAAATCAACATTTTCTTAGCTGTCATTACATTTAAATGTTTTATTCAAAGAAATAGAACCTGCACAAAAAAAACTATTAAGAAAAAGACGAAATTATCAGATAATTAATTTTTCATACAAAGGAAAATTAATTATCTGATAATTTCGTCTTTTTCTTAATAGTTCTTTTTGTGCAGGTTCTATTTATTTGAATGAAACATTTAAATGTAATGACAGCTAAGAAAATGTTGAAAATAGAAACTATTTTTCTTATGTACATAATACAGATTTTATCTCTTATATTCATAACACAATAAAGTATTGGCTGTATCGTATCATATCGTTTTGATAATGCTACACAGCACCTAGTTTACAATGCACTGCACGATACAACCCTTGCTTTAACAATAAAATAGTGTCTTTTGAGAATGAGATGATGAAATTTTATTGATTATAATTTTCTGTATTTAGGAACCCAAAAAGCCGACTTGTTATACCAATTTAACAACATCTGATTCACTTTAGGGGAATGTTCATATAAATTGAAATACAAGATGTTGATAAGGTGCTCAATCATTCCTGCCAACTTCATTCTGACAGGAGGAGGACAATATTATCAATAGATAGGTGATGATTAATCATTATTTCTAAACTTGTAATAATGTATCAACACACAATGTATTGATTTGCAATTGCACAGAAATACAAACTGCAATCATCTTACTATACTAACATAGTAGAAACTGACTAGATGTTTTCTTTTAATCGGTCTTTCAGGTGCCAACAGCCTTATCCAAACATCTTCGTTTCGTAATCAAATCATTTGGCAGCAGTTCGACTAACCTAAATAATATTCTCGCTATAAAAACCTGGCAACTATTAATCTGGCCTTCCGGGAATGTTAGTAGTATATCTTTTGTATAATGACCGTTTATCAACAAATTTGAAAGTATACGAAACATCTGATATTTTTATTTAAAATAAAAAACATATTTATTTTTGGATGCCATGCTATCATATTTTACCATACCCACACAGCTGCTATCCGACAAGAAAAACATGACACGCCAACATTATACTACAACAGAAATAATTTTCTTCTCTTAGCTTAAAGTAACATTAAGCTCCGGTAATTCAATGTTTTTAAATCATTTTTATTTAAAAATTATTGCTTTAGAAACAATTTAAAGCACTTTAAAATGCATACAAAATTTTGGTTAAATTGAAAGTATCAATTTTATTTCAATAACTTTTATCTTTACAATATGACAAAATAAAATAGAATAAATATCTTGTAAGAAAATTTGTTTGTTAACATGAAGAATGCTTGTTTACTATTCGAGGATTTTGAATCAGTTTCAAACCTGAGAAAAAAAGGAAATTTATTTATCCGCCAATCTATAAGAATGAATTACTTATAAAACACAATTTGTATGACTTCTTAAAGATATAAAAAATTCAGAGGTCTTGATTAAACTTAATTAGAGCAGACTCAAAATTTATGGCTAAGGATTTCAATATTATAGGATATTATATCTTCCCTGATCATGAGACGCGATATCCTTCAGGCATAAGTAAAAAGTCAAAACTTTTTACGATTCCACAATTAAAAAATCTTGAAACTAATGAGAATGGTTACACAACTATCTGCACAGCTTTTTCATTGAACTCTAATTTTTATTATTTATTTTTGTTACCGACTGAAAACTTGTGTTACATGCTTGTTAACTGCCAGCTTAGTAAAAATATTTTCCTCCTCCACACACAATCAGAATAATCATCATTAATTATCCTTAATAACTGCTAAATGCATATTTAAAAACCTACCTCTCAATCACACACCGATCAACTCACCACATCAAACTCGCTGAAATTAATGTTACACACTCATAAGACTATTAGCTATCGAGAGTGTAAGTAACGACGATTATTCTTAATCGCTGCCAAGGAGCGGTACAGAGTATTGACTCCATTATGTAAACAAACTGCAGCCAAATTGCAAATGTGCCAGATGGGCGTGCGTTGCGCTGACTTGGTTGAATGCCAATATAAACTTGCACCGTTTACTGTTTGGACCAGCCCGCTTCATCCAAGAATTGGGCGATGATTTTGCTCTATTTACATTAAGCATGGTAATGGTTATACCACATGAAAATTTACAGGTTCAGTAATATTCATAGTCTCAAATAAAAACATTAAATCTACATTTGAAACAAACTATTTTAAGTAATTTTAACAGGATTTATAGAAACAGATATGAAACTTCTAATTGATACCATTTTACTCTTCTAAGTGATAAATCATACCATTCAAATACTCGAACAGATACGTCAGATTCAAATACTCAAACAGATACAGTCCTAAACTCGATCTTAACTATACTTCGTTGTCCCAAATAAATTTTTTAAAGCTCACAAACACAAAAAAATATCAAACTACAGGATATCATCGGTGCAAATATAACCCTGTAACCTAAAAAAAGAATTTTACATTGTTACATCAAAATGTTTAAAAAACAAATGTGAATCTGGCTGTGTTGAAGGAAATTCAAACAAGATATTAAAGAGTTCAAACAAGTAATTTAGTGGAATTGGAGTTTTGAATATATTTGGCGTTAATTTTGTAGAAATTCATTATTCACAATTAAATGAAACTACGTGATATAGTACTACATCTACTTTCTTTAAGTTCTTTACCACAACCTAGGTCTCGTTGTATTGCAACATCTTCAGGTGAGCTATTAGCATTTTCTTTCATTTAGCTTATTAGCATATTCTTTGCTAATAGCCCATCTGAAGATGTTGTAATACAACGAAACCTAGGTCGTGGTAAAGAACTTAAAGAAAGTAGAAATAATACTACATCACGTAGTTTCATTTAATTGGGAATTGGAGTAGTCGATCCTGTTGGTGAAACCATATAACAAAGCAAAAAGCGGCTACTTATCAATATAAGTTTTATTTCAGATAGGTCTAAGACATATGAATTGAGTACCAATCCTTAAACTGGTTCTCCAAAATGTTTTTTGCTTCTGAAAAGCGTGGTTTCAGATTGGCACTGATGATATGATATATTTTTATTCACCACGAGTCAAATTTTGCATATGTCAATTATTTTCAATTCATTTCTTTCTCTTAAATCTATTACATTGGGTTTCTATATTTATTCGGTACATTTCTATGTGTATATATAATATTTGTTACAATTTGAAATTGTTTCTTGTATACAATTGAGTAAGAAATAGAGAATATCCTGACAAGAAAAAATAATGTAATTAAAAGAAAATGTTTGATGTTTGAAGCAAATGAATATAGCATACAGCTACCAATGAATGGTATGACCAAACCAGTGGTAGTGCTCAATCATTAGCAATGGTGAAAATAGTGTGGGAGGTAACAGCACATAATTAATGACTGCATTCGTTTACTATGTACTTACTTCCGATCGTAAATCGTAAATACAAAGGTCTCAATGCTCACGCAAACATGTTGAGACATTCCAAGTGTTCTATGGCACACTAAATATTTCATTGTGCGATAATATAGCTGTTAATGTCAGTTGTAAGTAGTATAGCAATATGTCTAAAGTTAGGTTGGTACCGTTAGTAAACATTGGTGAATGTGTGGCAAGGTCATCTCCGTTTCTATCTATCTTTATGGTCAAGGTATCTCCTACTGAGGTGGTATAAACTGTCATCGACAGTGCAACAAGTTACAGTAGTCGTTGACATCGTTCCAGATAAACTAAGAAATTTATTTTTATCGTCTCATTGTGTCGTAAATATGCAGGTTTTCATATAATTTTAAAGTATTGAAATTTTATAAAAAAATACCTCAAAATTTGTGTTTTAATATTGTTTTGTTTTAAACAATATTAATAAATTAATAGTCAAAATATTAAATAAAACTAGCAAATTAACAATAGACAATATTAAATAAAACTGGCAAATTCAACAATAGACAGTTTTATTAGAAATTTTTGTCTTGATTTTCTGTTATTATACATGTGTGTATAACTAATAAACTCTTAATAAATAGTAATGTTAGTAGACTCAATAATATGTTTGAAAAATATATCCAATAGAAGGCAGCAAAGATAAAGAGAGCTCTAAAATATACTCCGCATTGCTGTTCAACTTGACTCAGTAAGAGATGGCATTAAGATCTTAAATTTTGAAAGCCATAACTCCATTTTTGTTAAAAAAAAATTTTATTGTCATTTTAATATATCGTAATAGCAACAAATAAAACGGATATATAATAGAATAATTTATGATCAGCCAAATTCTTTCAACGCATGATTATATTTCAATATCATAGTGAAATTGAGTCTCTGAAGAGAAAATTCATTAAAACCAGATCATATAAAATACATAGGACGAAACTTATGAGACACCTAATAAACGTGAAACATCTATATTTTTTTATATTTAAATATTTTTATTTGAACGAAATGAAAAAAAAGAAATATACATGTAGTTGTTAATAATACAATACTAATTTAACTTTATTATTTTATTTTTAAAAAATAATTTATCACAGAAATATTGTCTTAACAACCTTAGTTAAATAAACGCTTTTAACTTTTTAAGACAGTTTAATGCTATACACCGATATAAATGAGTTACCAACATAAATGTTAGGGTTAGTAACTAAGAAACAATGCTGATCCAAATTAAGTAAGAAAGAGCCGACAAGACGCAAAGCTAGCCGAATTAAATCGGAACAGACAATATGCAAATCTGGCCAAATGACAAGACGTATTTTGCTATTAGAATATTTTAATCTTATTTAAAATGTTTAATACTATTCCTATCCAAACTCACCATTAATGTTTCACATCAAAATAGCTGGATGGTCACATTAAGATCCCTGATCAGTATAAGCATAACAAAAGCAACTTAGCTCATAAATCATAACTTTTAAGAAATGATATTGAACAGGTTAACATTAGGTATATTCATTAATATTTACGTTGGAGATAGTCAGTGCAAAAAGAGATCTAGGTATACATACCTCCCATGTTACCATGTGTAAGTGTAATTTATAATTTACTATATATTTTTGTAATGTATATTTTTTCATAATTTTAGTAAAAAACTAAAATCATGAAAAAATATTTTTGAGACCCTTGTTATTTTTCAAACAATACCTTACTATACATAGAATTAATAAAAATTACAAGATCTTAATTTGCACCCCTAAAATTTCCATAGAACTATTTTTGAGTGTTCGCTATTGAAATATATGCGGGTTAATTTCTTGCTATGCCAAATTTCAAGTTTCTACATGGTCGGTTACTGAGAAAAACGGCTATCACAGACGGGTAGACAGACACGTGAGTTATATTATAAAAATTCCATTTTACCTTTTGAAGTATAAAATCCTAAAAGGAACAAAGTGACAAAAAATATTTCACACTAATAAATAATATTATAACAAAAAAATGAGTCTTAAAACATCTTTTGATAAAATTATAATAACGTAGTCATAGAAATTAAACTTGGAGTATTCAGAAACACAATCTTTATTCTTCAATTTTTTTGTGTCTGTATTTAATCAGTTATGGAAATACACCGACGATGCTAGAAACTAAATAATATGACTGAAATTTTGCTAAGAATACACTTTTATCTTACTCATTGGAAACCCTCATTATTCAATAGTCCCATTAAGATATAAATCACTAAGAAAAAAGCTACATACAAATTACAAGCATATCTCAAACAAGCTAACCCAGGATGTAGTTATATATCATATGTGTAACTACATCCTGGATGATATATAGGGCAGTGATGTCAGTTTGGACAAAAATGTGACTCAATAAATATAAATTGTCAAAGTTGAATGGCGCAAAATGTTATATTCTGTTTATCTTCCTGTCCCTGGGCAGGACATGTAACATTTTATGTTATTATTAATTAATTATACATATGACCTTAACTAAGGTCATGTGACAAAACCATAACCTTCCATATTCAAAGTTCGTAAGCTTTTTAAATTCTGTAAATAATGTTTTGTGTTTTGACTTATATCATTAATTTACATTTAACACTGGATAAACCAACATGAAACAAATTGTTAAACAGGCATATTCGTCAAATACATCTAATGATAGAAAAAAAATCCCATTTTCTAAATTAAAAATTTGATATGATATGGATGGATTACATTTACAAAGGTTACATAAAACTAGATTGGACGGCATAAAGTTTATATTTCTTACCAATATATTAATTTTCAAAAACCTTGTGAAAAAAAAATTTAAAGATTGTATAGATTCTTTCCTTATTGATAACAAAAGACATTTTAGTATAATTCAAACAAAATATGAACCTTATTTTTTTGTTTAAATGGGTTACGGACAATCATCATATATACAAAACATTGTATAACACATGCTTCAAATCAAACGTGACTTCAATATGCAACAAAAAGTGCAATCGACCAATCGGACATTCTCAATCATTGAAAACAATTATATTATCCTCACATTAAATCGGCGAGTACATAATGCACTATAAATAGAAATTACCCACAGTTACCGTGATGATTCATCACCATGGAGAATTGTGAATGGAGTCATCTCAAACGGAGTCAATGTCGCTTATAAAGTTGTTGTTAAGACAGTTGAAAGTTAATTGCATGCGCAGTTAATTAAAGAATGGCAATGATGAATCGAGACTGAGGGATAACAAGATGAGGTATTCTAGAGAGAGAAATACTGCAGATACTACATTTAAATTATACATTGCAAATAATATAATAATATATAATATACATTGCAAATCGCTACATAATTTGAAATGCCTCTATATAAACCCATATAAATGGACTAAATTTTAACAATCACATAACGATTGGTGGACGTTCTGCTTTACTATAATATATATGCTTATATTACTTGAGAAAAGTTTACGTATACTATTACACAATATTTTAGAGGCATAAACACTGAACATAAAAAATGCACAAGAAATTCCATGTTTAAGAACATTAGCCAAGAAACCAATTTATGGTCATTTTCTCAGAGCTCTAGTTCAAACTCACAACTATTTTTATTAAAATAAGTTGTCATCAGCCTTTATAAACTATAACTTTAATCTGAGAAATGATTTCAGTAATTTCTGATTTTAGTGCAGACAAACAAATACAGACTACATTTATATATGCTTAATTATAGAACACTCAATATGTGTGAAGTTTTACAAAGCTATAACATTCATTGCGTTATGAGATGTCATTAATTTACGAAATGTTATAAAACACATCTGTTGTAAAATAGAAATTCTTTCAATTTTTTCAATTAAAGGGTATCCACAGAATTGAATACAAAGACATGGTTAATAACATCTACAAATTCTGCATCTAAAGAAGTGCAGCGACATAGTCATAAAATACATCTCATTATATCGCTATATATAAAATTTAAATTGATGATAGCTGTATATATTTACCATTTTTTGTCCATATTTTCAAGCTAGGATCGAAAATACTTCTTTCTCACTTCCTCCACTGATGACTATGTTGAATAATACCTGTTACTAACGAGCTTATCATATGAACAAGCGCTATTAGAAGTTTTAAGTTTTGTGTCATTTACAAAACTATACTACTAAATTTATTCATTTTTACTATTGAAGTTAACAATAAAACAAAGAAATTCTTTAGGCGTGTGGCCGTGAGCCAAAAATAACAAAGAGTGAAGCTGGTACAAGTCACTAGTTATAAATATAATTGATAGGCTAAATAATGAAGATATAATAGAACAATGTGGAGCCAAGGAGATATAAAAAAACTTTATTTTGAAGAGCTTTAAATAGCTAACCGATTCTAAAGAATCTCTGATATTATTTAGCAACTGTATGTTACAAAGATTATAAAAAGATTTGTGTGTTTAAATGTTACCTCCAATTACTGAAAATTTCTTTCAGCACATTTAAAAATCAGTTCACTTACAACTTTACGTAAATTATTTTTCAGTAAACATTGGATCTGACTCAATCATGTTACCAGCCACTCGTGTTCATTTGCTCTTCCATTTTTTTGTTTCCAAGCCACTGCACAAAAAACATTTCTTTTTTTTTGAACTGTACTTTCTTTAATTCCCCATATCTTTATTTCTTACAACATACTTGATTCGTTTTTCGAAATATATTCTTCGGAGACCTAGATTCTACTATTTCCATTTTCTTCTTATCATCCATCCTTGTATACAAATTCCCTTCTTGAACTTCTATACATACTCATTTGTGTCAAAATTTTATGATATGTAAATACTGATTGACTTTTCAATATATGTAGATCGTCCAAAATATTTCCCACACATTTTAATTATACGCCATTCTTACCGTTTCCTGACAAATCGGCTACAACTTTAGAAAGCTAGATACCAAGACAAACTATTATTAAAAATTAAGTGCAATAAGTAAGATATAAACGAAAACCGTTTACATCAAACCGAATAAAAGATCATACAACAAACTTAATTGCATTCGGCAACATTTGCAAAGGATGTTATCAGTGTGCTGTAAAATGCCTCACCATGTACTATGGAACTGCAAACACAGTTAACTGATATCAAAGCAAATAAATAACCTCAGTATATAACCATTTACAGAAATGATTCATATTTTCTATAAATAATATACGCTAGATAAGGACTTCCGTTATCATGATAAATACAGTACGTTTAATACAATTATATTTATTCATTTAAAGAGTTCCGGACCAAGTTATTTTTCTTTTTTTTTAAGAATTTATAGCTACTAGCTTCTGCCTGCGACTACTCAATCATGTGTACGTGTCAAACAGGCTATAATTTAACTTTGTTCCAGTTTTCTCAAAATCTGTTCGCTCAAAACATTTGTATGTCAAATTTCGTGTATATACACGTTAAGAAATTGTAACAAATATCATCATAATCAAGTAGGCAAATGCTAACACAAAACTCACATATATCACTTATATTGGTATATGTTTATAAGATGGGTTCACTACTAAAATATACTAGTGGTCGCCAAGTGGTCGAAATTCGACCGTAATGTACTCATCTACTCACTTTGTTGAAAACACTAATAAATAGGCCAGAGTAAGTCAATTCAGATTGCAGCTACAAAATTGTACTTTTGCAACAGATGTATAATAAGTTAGCTGTAATTCACTAGCAAATAAACATAAATATATATTACACAAAATATAAAATAAACACTTTTTGCCTTGATATACACTCCACAGATTATTGAAAAAGGAATATTTGAAATAACACAAACTCGAAACTTATTTAGTAAATTTAACATTTTAATATTTTTCGACGACAATCTTTACTCTGTGCGATTGTTTGACCACAGACTATTATGTGCTTGACATTGACAATATGAACGTAAATAATGAATCTTTAAATGTATTTGTAATATATAATTTAATGTATTTTGTAACACATATTATATATAAATTTTAGCTTTCTACACTCTTTAGCTATATAAAATTTAACTATACCAATTCTCACATTCCTCCGTGCACATAATATGCCTTAAAAGGCTATAAATTTTCTCTAAACATATTGATTTATACATTATTAAACATAGTTCATCAGATTTGAAAAAAAAAGAAGTATATATATATATATATATATATATATATATATATAATATATATATATAGATCATTAACATAGAGGAGACCTTAATTCTAACAATCTTCATTTATTTTCTATGTCTATGTGTGATTTCTAATACTCCGTACATTTCAAATGATCCTTACATTTTTAAACTGTTTTCGTATTTAAGTTGCCTCAGATTTTCTTCTACTTTCATTCAAGTATATACGAGATATATACTCTTTGTATGCACAATCTCAATCCTGTTAACATTATGAAAAGTGAAGGCGACATTCACATTTTATGAAACCAAATTTCATGTATCTACAGCGGACATTTAGTAGGAGTAATCAAAACGAAGTTTATACAACGAAAATAAGAGATTTGAGGAACGCTTGTGTAAAAATACAATGCAAACAAGAATGCGAAGCGAAATAAAGGTCATAATTGTGCGCATCAATTAGGAACTTTTGTACAATATGTGTGAGCTACAATTCATGGGTGTGGTACCGTGTCAACCCTGCTTATTTCGTTTTGTAATTTACTTAAAGAAAGAGATAGAGAATGTGAAACTAGTTTTAAGTACAGTAACTTGTATAAAACTTCGCTATTTTTAATTCAAAAAACAAAATGGAGAATTAAAAACTTTATAAAATGTTAAATGGAATAAATTCCACATAAAACAAGAACCGAGATTGGCATAATATAAAATTTTTAAAATCAACTTTTAATTTCTACATACTTTGCAGTTTAAGGAGTTTAATTTTCAAGAAATGATAGTCCAGCAAGATGGCTCAAGTGACCACGCCCTCGGTCAAGCCGGCGTCTCCAATTACGTCATCTCCCACGCGCGCCGCCTGCTTCCAAATACGAATGACTGGCCCGGCGCGGCATATTCGTAAGAGGACATCATATAGCATGGACATTACTTTTTTTTTATAAGTCTTTAGTTCGAATGAATATAATATAAATGTTTTAACGTACTTTCCATCGGAACAAACTCTCAGGGTGAGATCAAAGCTACAAAATATATTTCTCATTTTCACCCAAAATCATGTGCCATTAAGATAAACAGACGACTCAGCAATATAACCCCACTCCTATATGATACTCTCTATATTGAATAAAATATCTATTACCAAACTTATACATATAATGTTACCAAATAGCAACAGGCTACACACACACACACACACACACACACACATATATATATATATATATATATATATATATATATATATATAATATATATATATATGTATGTATATATATATATATTATATATATATATATATATATATATATATATATACACACAAAACGACGGAAGGCCTTTCCTGAGTGTGAAATATCTCTAGATAAAAATAAATTCTATCGTAAACACAACAATCGATAGATCGACCTTTAATTAAATGGTAATTTCAGTAAGAATTTACTGAAGCTTTCATATTTCCTATAATCTATTCACTCATCTAACCATACTTCAGTGGTTTCGCTTACCGACATAGTTTTCAGAACTTCTCATATTACCCTCTCCCATTATTACGGTCGCCAATCTAACACATCCATTCACTTTAAGCTATCCGTTTAATCGAAATTATTATTAACACGAGGCGTTTCGAAATTAAACGTTCCTTTTCTTCCCTTTTTATTCGATCGTAAGTGGCTTTAAGTATACGAATCACGTCAGCGATAGTGGCCAGTATGTGCACGTCGATTGATGTAGCCATTTTGTTTATAGGATATTTCTGATTTACGGGCGTTCTGTTTAATTCGTATCTAGTACTGGTATTTTATATCCAATTTCAGATATTTCCTACGCTATTTTATATCTAATTTCAGTTATTTCTAACATACCTACGCTATAAATTTAATTTAATGTAGAATTGGCTCGTATCAAAGAACATAAAAGACGAATAAACATTTACGTCAACCAACTTATTTTACATAATTATTTACCGCCACCTGGTTTTCTGACTCTTTACAAATGATAATACAACAAGCGAAACGGGTCTATATGTTATCTAGACCACAAATTATTTTATCCATTAGCTATGGTTCATACATGCGGTAAATGCCCGGAAATATATTCTATCTAAGTAATTTCGCGCTCGCGCAAATTAAAGTTACGTCGGTGTTCACACTAAGATTCTCCAACACTGTGCATTATTTATTGGAGCCGAAATGGGTATACTATCAGAGTTTTTACAAACCACACATTGTTTAACCAATATCGCTGTGACCACAGCCCCACACTTGTGAATCCAAAATTTTAATGTTCAGATTTCATCGCTACTTTCGGAAGGCACGAGGGTGCGCTTTTAAGTTCGCGGGATTGGTAATTAGTTCATTAGTGAGAGTACTTAATTGAACCGTAACGAGTTCAGTTACTCATTATCAGTATAAACAGCGAGTTTTATCTTAATCGGGTCATTAATCTTTGAACTATCGTCGACCGAGCAACTCAATCAGGAATAAAGTGAGAAATATGGAGGAAATCCATTACCGCACTCGATATACAGTCATCTTGGTATGAGTAAGGTCAACGCAAGGTGGGTGCCGAGAATGCTGATTCCACCTCAAAAACGACACCGCGTGATATGTTCTCTCTGCGTAATTTCAAAATAGTAATGTAAACACCCAAACAATTGGGTATTTGACTAATTTTTTTTTATTTCATTAATCATAATTTCAAGGTACAAGCTGATGAAGAGTGAAAATTTTTTTTAATAATCTTAAAAATTTATCGAGTTATAAAAGTTCAAATTTAACCTTTAGATTAGGACGGCAATACTGTGTTGTGAGGTCATTTTTAATATTGCACTTTATATTGTACAAGAGGAAAAAATACAGGGATATATACCCAACTCTATCCGTATGTTCAAATTTAGAAGCCTAAAACTGGCTTATTTTTCAATCAATTTTTGAATTTTTTTCAAGACTGATTTTTAATTAACTTATATTTCACAATATTGCATGAAAAATATCAAAATTTAGAATGAGTCAACTACCGTATTTAATTTGGATATATCAATAGTATCAATTTTACATATGTATACTCCCTGATCACAAAAAACCTGTCCTAGAAAAAATAAAATGTTACATTTGTGTTTCTAGATTTTAATTACATGAATAGAAATACAGCTAAAATTTACTAGAATTAGTAAGAAATACTACTATTTACATTAAATATATCAACACGTACACCTTGAGAACGTCCAGTTGTTCAAATAAACAGTATATTTACTTAAAAAACTAAGCACATATATACATTATTAAATTCACTATACCTAGCTTAGGTAATATATATTTCTACCCATTACTATGAGACGATAAAAATAACCTGACCTGAATAAATTATGTGAAGATATCTTATTTTTATTATTGCCCGAATTTAAATACGAATATTCACATTATTGGCGAATGCGGATTCTAATAAGTTTTATTTCTATCAAACAGTACTTTTGGTTGTAATTTATACTTCTTTAAGCGCGTTATGAAAATTGATGAGCGAAAATTTATGTGCGCATGTGCACGTACGATTAACAAAAATTGACAGAATGAAGTTGCTCACTAAACTGACTGATACTACATTCACGATAGTTCTTGAGGTATTTGTAAATACACAACACGTGAATCTACGTTATATCTGTGTTTTTAAATAATATTTTTTTGTAATTGAAATTTAATAGTGGTCCATATAATACAATACATTTATTATAGTGAATTTCGTTATAGAAATAGTGCTTACAAGCTTTTTAAAATATATTTTAAGTGTATATCTACACTGAGTGAGGTTAATTTTCGGTATATGTATATTAAATTGCATTATTAATTATAAATTATTACTTTATTATTTAATAACTACTTAAAATTAATAGTATATTCATTTTGAGTATATTCATTTTTAAAAATTAAATGACAATGAATGTAATTCTAGATAAAAAGATAAAAATGTTTACTACTCCCATATCAAAAATTTAGCTTTATTTTTTAAAATTTAATTATATGATTGAAGTTAGATTTTACCAACCGTATTTATAATAATGCTCCAGTACTTTTATTATTTGATTTCCGTTAATAATTTGCGTCCTAAATAAAGTTATTCTTGTATTATGCCTATGAAGAATAACTTCTGACGCGCGTACAAAAATACACACATTTTTTTAAATCAGGTTAATAAGATGTAAATTAAATTCATAATATATTTGATTTCATTATAAAAATAATTCAGTTTCTATTGACAAAAGAAGACTGGGAGAATATCGCTTTTGTTATTAAAAAAAACGATAAAGAACAGCACAGCGTAGGTGGAAAAACAGGTTTTTAACGTTTAAAAATATATTCAATTAATAAAAGACAATCTGACCGTTTGCTACACCCTAAGTAAATTCCCTGTTACACCAGTGTATTTATTAATAAAAAATTACTCATTTAGAATCGGTTCTGAAAAAATACAAAACAATTAATCACACGTTATTGTACTGATGTTCTTTGAAATGGTAATTTGTTAACACGAAACGGAAAACAAGACATGTTATCTTCGCTACTGTAACAAAATTTAAAATTTATGTAACTTTCGTAAAAATATGCGTCTTTTATTTAGCTGATACAAATACGAATACTAAACGTTTTTTTTTATTTCATGAACGCGAGAACCTGCGAACATCACTAATCCATACGTGGCTACCGACGATGTACGACCAACTTATCCTTGATTTTAGACACATGGCCCGTCACGAAGCCGAACCAAAAAAATTCGGCATCGAAGTACCTAAATGCGGACTGAAGGTCTGATAAAAAAGACTAGAAAAGAATATAAAGAATTGGTACTGAAAAACGCAAGAACATGACATTTCTCACTTTAACGGGAAAAAAACTGTCATGCGCGAGTAGAATTCGCACTACGAGGATTCCGTACACATTTAGGTATTTATAAACATGTCACGGTATATAGTATTTCTATTAACCTGTTAATGATATTTTAATTTAATTGAATATTAACTTCTTCTTTTACAAGCGCATATTTAAAAAAAAAGTATAATTCCACCTCCCTATAAGACCTGCCATTATGCTGACTATATACCTATAAACTATATGCCCTATAAGTTTTTATGATCTGTGAGTAAGACTATGGTATAAATAAAGAAATATTGCCTACTATATCTTTCACAGGCGCATATTTAAAAAAAAAGTATAATTCCACCTCCCTATAAGACCTGCCATTATGCTGACTATATACCTATAAACTATATGCCCTATAAGTTTTTATGATCTGTGAGTAAGACTATGGTATAAATAAAGAAATATTGCCTACTATATCTTTCATAGACGCATATTTAAAAAAAAAATGTTTAATTCCACCTCCCTATAAGACCTGCCATTATGCCGACTATATGTCTATAAACTATATGCCCTATAAGTTTTTATGATCTGTGAGTAAGACTATGGTATAAATAAAGAAATATTGCCTACTACATCTTTCACAGACGCATATTTAAAAAAAAATGTTTAATTCCACCTCCCTATAAGACCTGCCATTATGCCGACTATATGTCTATAAACTATATGCCCTATAAGTTTTTATGATCTGTGAGTAAGACTATGGTATAAATAAAGAAATATTGCCTACTATATCTTTCACAGGCGCATATTTAAAAAAAAAGTATAATTCCACCTCCCTATAAGACCTGCCATTATGCTGACTATATACCTATAAACTATATGCCCTATAAGTTTTTATGATCTGTGAGTAAGACTATGGTATAAATAAAGAAATATTGCCTACTATATCTTTCATAGACGCATATTTAAAAAAAAAATGTTTAATTCCACCTCCCTATAAGACCTGCCATTATGCCGACTATATGTCTATAAACTATATGCCCTATAAGTTTTTATGATCTGTGAGTAAGACTATGGTATAAATAAAGAAATATTGCCTACTATATCTTTCACAGGCGCATATTTAAAAAAAAAGTATAATTCCACCTCCCTATAAGACCTGCCATTATGCTGACTATATACCTATAAACTATATGCCCTATAAGTTTTTATGATCTGTGAGTAAGACTATGGTATAAATAAAGAAATATTGCCTACTATATCTTTCATAGACGCATATTTAAAAAAAAATGTTTAATTCCACCTCCCTATAAGACCTGCCATTATGCCGACTATATGTCTATAAACTATATGCCCTATAAGTTTTTATGATCTGTGAGTAAGACTATGGTATAAATAAAGAAATATTGCCTACTATATCTTTCACAGGCGCATATTTAAAAAAAAAGTATAATTCCACCTCCCTATAAGACCTGCCATTATGCTGACTATATACCTATAAACTATATGCCCTATAAGTTTTTATGATCTGTGAGTAAGACTATGGTATAAATAAAGAAATATTGCCTACTATATCTTTCATAGACGCATATTTAAAAAAAAATGTTTAATTCCACCTCCCTATAAGACCTGCCATTATGCCGACTATATGTCTATAAACTATATGCCCTATAAGTTTTTATGATCTGTGAGTAAGACTATGGTATAAATAAAGAAATATTGCGTACTATATCTTTCACAGGCGCATATTTAAAAAAAAAAGTATAATTCCACCTCCCTATAAGACCTGCCATTATGCTGACTATATACCTATAAACTATATGCCCTATAAGTTTTTATGATCTGTGAGTAAGACTATGGTATAAATAAAGAAATATTGCCTAATATATCTTTCACAGTCGCATATTTAAAAAAAAAAGTATAATTCCACCTCCCTATAAGACCTGCCATTATGCTGACTATATACCTATAAACTATATGCCCTATAAGTTTTTATGATCTGTGAGTAAGACTATGGTATAAATAAAGAAATATTGCCTACTATATCTTTCACAGGCGCATATTTAAAAAAAATGTATAATTCCACCTCCCTATAAGACCTGCCATTATGCCGACTATATGTCTATAAACTATATACCCTATAAGTTTTTATGATCTGTGAGTAAGACTAGGGTATAAATAAAGAAATATTGCGTACTATATCTTTCACAGGCGCATATTTAAAAAAAAAAGTATAATTCCACCTCCCTATAAGAGCTGCCATTATGCTGACTATATACCTATAAACTATATGCCCTATAAGTTTTTATGATCTGTGAGTAAGACTATGGTATAAATAAAGAAATATTGCCTAATATATCTTTCACAGTCGCATATTTAAAAAAAAAGTATAATTCCACCTCCCTATAAGACCTGCCATTATGCTGACTATATACCTATAAACTATATGCCCTATAAGTTTTTATGATCTGTGAGTAAGACTATGGTATAAATAAAGAAATATTGCCTACTATATCTTTCACAGGCGCATATTTAAAAAAAATGTATAATTCCACCTCCCTATAAGACCTGCCATTATGCCGACTATATGTCTATAAACTATATACCCTATAAGTTTTTATGATCTGTGAGTAAGACTATGGTATAAATAAAGAAATATTGCCTACTATATCTTTCATAGACGCATATTTAAAAAAAGTGTATAATTCCACATAAAAGTACAATTTTGAATTTTTCCCTTTCTCGTGCTATATGACATCCCATTATTCGAATTACCCCATTAACCCCATCCCATTAAGATTGTAGATCTACCGACACCACCCCATAGGCTTTGATGATCAGTGTGTAAGACTATGACTGAAATAAAGAAAAAAACAATACGCTTTAAAGAGCCATATCTTTTTGTTGCGTGAACCAAAAAAATACAGCAATGTAAGACTATATGCCCCAGTACACAATATTAATTTAAGCTCGATAAAAAAGGCTTTCAAAGACAGACGAACGAACAGTCAAGTGATCCTATAAGGGTTCCGTTTTTCTTTCCATTTTGAGGGACGAAATCACTAATTACTACTATTTTGGGTTTTATTAATCACTGTGGGGATCATTTAAAAAATACGTAATAAAAATGTATAAAATAAAAAACCCTGTTCATATATTCCTGCTGAAAAATGTATATGTTTACCATAATAACTAAAGATGCGAACAAAACAAAATTAATTGATTTACCAATCGATTATGCTAGGTTTAGATTAATCGACCAAGTCGGTCAGTTAACATAATGGTAGTTAAAAAATACAATTACTAACTCAGTTAAACTGTCTAGTTTTTTAAATTTATATTAACGTATACAGCCGGTGTCTATGTTGTTTATCTGCAAGTATATATATAAATATATATATATTATATATATATATATATATATATATATATATATTTTTATTCACTATTTTTGAGACGATATAATTTGAACCCCGCTTCAACAAAATCTAATATCCATACGAAAAACTTAAGTTGTCATGAAGAATAAGTGGTTACAATGTAACAAACCTACAAATTTAAGCATCAAACACTGGTCCCTTTTCACTAAAAAACTTGTTAAATCCATTATACGGATAGAAGGGTACATACTACCTTAATCAAAATCGGATAGAGACTTTAAAGTGTTAATAACGGACTCAAAAATTGAATTCAATTCTACATCCCCAAATTACATTATTTTTACCCCACTGCATAATAAATCATTACCAAAGTCATAACCGTAGTTGACTGAATTTCGTGCACGAAATAATACTTTGAAATTAATACTCAAAAGTTCAAATTACAGTTTTCAGCGAAAACGATTACATCTTACATTAAAATGCAGTGAGTCAGTGCACTGCACTGCGTTTTAACAGCTCATGTGGCGCTCATACTATATCCTCTGTTACAAACTGCACACAACACTCATATATTGATCTAACAAAGTGACTCAGTACTTCATAGGATCTCATTACGTACTACTGTACAGCAGATATTTTTTTTTAATCATACTACTTTTATAAATAAAAAAGTTTTGTTTATTCGGGGATTACCCCAAAAACGACCTACTCGATTAATATAACATTTTCACCATCATCAGCTTAGGCACAATATCCAGATAGAATATTTAATATATTTTTAGAACTTGTATCCGAGGAGCGATAATGATTTGAATGAGGGGAGTTATAAGAGTGCCGGGTTCATTTCTGAGTTAAACATTCAAATCGTGGCCACTTGAAATGAAAATGCTGCAAACATTACAAAAAAGTTTAAATGTTTATGTATATATTACTAATTATCACTGAATGTCTGTTATGACCCATTATCTACTGCAAAATAACGTCATAGAAAATTTTTTGAGTCTCCTACAAAAAAAACAAACCGATGTAAAGGCCTCTTCCCCCCCCCCCCCTCCCTGGTTTAATCCCTTTTTTTGGCCGGCAAAGCAGCTATAAGCAGCTAGTTAATTTCAGTCCTGTTTCCAATAAACGTACCAAAGTGACAGGTATCAGAATCAGAATCGTTGTCCATTATTAGGTAGTAATATCTATTAAAGCTATGTTTTGCCCAATTATTTTGGTCCCTTTTCGGTCGGTAAAGCAGATATAAGCAGCTAGTTAATTACAGTCCTGTTTACAATAAACATACCAAAGTGACAGTTATCAGAATCGTTGTCCATAATTAGGTAGTAATATCTATTAAAGCTATGTTTTGCCCAATTATTTTGGTCCCTTTTCGGCCGGCAAAGCAGGTATAAGCAGCTAGTTAATTACTGTCCTGTTTACAATAAACGTACCAAAGTCACAGTGGTCAGAATCGTTGTCCATTATTAGGTAGTAATATCTATTAAAGCTATGTTTTGCCCAATTATTTTGTTCCCTTTTCGGTCGGTAAAGCAGGTATAAGCAGCTAGTTAATTACAGTCCTGTTTACAATAAACATACCAAAGTGACAGTTATCAGAATCGTTGTCCGTTATTAGATAGTAATATCTATTAATGTTATATCTGTATATGTTTTAAAACCTATAAACGGATTTCGACTATCAGTATTTCATATTTCATATGGTAAACTTTCTTTGCTACGATATAACATTGCATGTAGTAATTTTTAAACTGTTTCACAAAATATATTATTTTGTTTACGAGCTAAACACAATAAAACACAGCTTTACAAGTAAGCTATTAAAATACGGCTTCGCAGCAACGCAAGCTATTCGTAGTACACAATGACGTTATTTAAGTAAGCTATTAAAACGTGTTGTACCCATATAAACTAACAAAAAATATGACCCCAAATAGCGAACTACGATGAAAGAGACAGAGTCCACGAAAGCACGTATATAAAGGAGATAGTCGTATCGGAGAGACAAATTAGTCAACTGATGAGTGCCACGTTTAAAACGCTAACGACCTAATATCTTGCACATATAGGAGATAATATAAAACCATTGGTCGTACCAACAACCCGAAGTAATCTGTAGTTCATCATGCACTCCACTGTGCCGCGGTATGGATCTTGTATTCTTTTTTCGCAAGGGTATTTACTTTCGAAAAAAGATTACAAAAAGATGAGGTTATCGAGGAAGATATCAGTATAAACTTACTCTTAGTAAACGTTTTCAACTGTTATGTTATTCCATCTTCATTCCATAGAATCAAGCGTTTGCTGTGATTATTTCTTACCACTTCTTCACTAAGATTTTATAACCTGCAATGTATAGATGGACATATCCTAACCGTGTCCTGTTTCTTTGTTACCAACCAGTCTGCTCAACCAGTCATTAAGAACCAACTTTTGCAAACATATAGACCACATCACTAACTAATATATAATTTTTTTCCCAAAATCAAATAGTTGCTTAGACAAATAACCTATCACTACTTTTAATTTCCTTGTAGATTTCGCTGCTCCGCGGCTAACTATTTCACTTTTGTATTGTCCATATTGTTCTCAACGTCCAACTGTTGCAAAGGTTTCCTTAAAATAAATGTCAACTATTACCTTAATTTAAAGACTAAGTGTTACGTCACTATGGTCAAAAACCCATTGCGCTGTTTTTTATAAGTAAATTCAGCCTATACGTTATTCCGGGAACTACAAATTCTTTTCGCCTTCAGCCAAAGTTAAATATGAATTAAAGTTTTATCTCAATATATCCAGCAAGCTTTAATAAATTTCATTTATATCTAATTCCCGGCGAGCGAAGCCGCCCGTAACAACTAGCTGCAAATAATCATTATCTTGGCAAAACATCCACTCTGAAGTCCACTTAACAAAATTTATGGAAAATGCATTCAAATTAAACTCCTCCACGCCCGGCAAACGTTCGTGTCAAGAGGCAGTCAACAGCACTTTCACTGAAAATGCATATAACTGCAGCTTGCGCTTAATAACCGTGAGTCAATGCAGCGGTGAGCGCATGACGTCACCAGTAACCACCGCGTTCATTTTCAATTATAAACTATACACGCACCAGCGTTGGTGACTGTAGCTTCGAGGAACCTTGACTCACTCGCAGTGGACTTCTGTGAGTACACCAAGCAACACATGACTCAAAAGTTTCCATATCTCCTTCTTTAACACGATTAAAATGCAATTAGAGTCATGGTAATAAAATGAATTATCAGAGTCATACAAATAAAGTAAAACAACTCAAATATGTATCAATATACTAACTACTCAAAAAAGTTATCTCAAACACTACCGTTGTTGAATATATTTGGCTCTAATTTTGTAGAATTTCATTATTCACAATTAAATGAAACTACGTGATGTAGTATCATTTCTACTTTCTTTAAGTTCTTTAACACGACCTAGGTTTCGTTGTATTACAACATCCTCAGATGGGCTATTATCTTTGCTAATAGCCCACCTGAAGATGTTGTAATACAACGAAACCTAGGTCGTGGTAAATAACTTAAAGAAAGTAAAAATAATACTACTTCCGTTGTTATTTCAAAATTAAGAACTTACAAAAAAAAGTTTGCACTATGCACAAAATGAAAATTCCATCGAACAATAAAACAAATAAAACTGAGAGAGAATGAATGCATATTTCCTCAAAACTATTTTAACGGCGATTTCGTTGTTATTTTTGCCCCAGACTCCAGTTTTCTCCACATTTTTTTCAAATCAGAAGTTTTTAGATTTCCAGCAATAAGACAATCTCCAATCAACGAACAAATTTAAACGTAATAAGCCCAATAATAATTTACATAATAACTTAGAGACTTACTTCTGTTCAACCTATTCTCTAAAAATGTCATGGCCATTTAGGCCAAATTTTTGGCCGATTCCAACAAACTTTCTCACTTTTAATGCCCTCGACAATCACAACACCCTCCATAAAACCATAGAACACGCATAACATTAACATAAAAGGGCGCAAGAGCTCAAACTTCCACTCTCAACACACCCCAACCACACCGCACAAACCACGGCACCACTAACCACGACATCAAGGACTGTCCTTTGTTTACCCACTTCAACAGCACGCGCGGGCGCTCCAATCTCGCTCGATAAACAATAACATGACAGAAACACTTCCACTTTACAAGATCCACTTCGACCGGGACTTTCGTATTATTTTTTCCTCCTTAACCACTTCAAAATATACGCCATTTTAATAACGTAACAAGTTATATATATATATATATATATATATATATATATATATATATATATATATGTATGTGTATATGTATGTGTATATGTATATATATATATATATATATATATATATATATGATATAAGGTGTAGAGAGATAATTATAAGAGAAAACTGACAAGCTCATTAATATTTGCTTATTTTTTTCCAATTTCAAATAGTACAAGTTCCAACTTTTTTACCAAGTTTGAACTCGTACGTTTTTTTTACGAACCACTTTTAAACCGATACGATCTAAATGCAGCATAATGCAGATTTTGGAGGACATTCTTAAGGTATTCGCAAAACGCATGTATACATGTGGCGCAACGCTACATGCATACATGCTACATACATACCTACGACAAAAACGATATTTAACCCTTTTAGTGCCATGGTTTTTTACTCATATATACTTAAAAATGCCAAAGAAATATTTTGTTTTTGATGTCGTTTACCCTTGTCTCGAAAAAAACTATATCTCTTCCAAAAATTATACAATTTTTATAATTTTTTCGGTGTTTTCTTAATAATAATTTGTACAAGGATAATAAAATACAACTGAAATTATGGAAATATACATTGTGAACAAAAATTATAAGAAAAACTGAAATCAAGGTCACATCGTATTTTCGCAGTCCGGTACATCCTCCGTATCAGGAAAATAATTGTTATCGTCACTATTATCACTATCACTCAAAAATTGCATTACGCCAAATTGTGAGCGCACCACAATGTCACTCCCACTATCATTTTCTTCACAACTTGAAAAACGATCATTTTCACTCGAATTAATTTCGTATTCCGACATTATGGGTTAAAAATTTTCTTTTCCTGGATCCTTTTTATATTGTAATTACTAATAATATTATAGTTTCAACTTTATGTAACACGTAGACAGATAAAAAATTAGCGATGCGTTGGAACAACGTCCCCTACCGCGCGCTAAACTGCAACTGATTTCGCGAGCGCCATCGCGCTCGTGGCAAATTTAGTTAGTACGCGTACAAGCGCGATGGCGTTCGTCGGCACTCTAACGGTTAGAATCTATAATAAAATATTAAGAAGCTCTTAATTTAAATTAGAAAAAATAAAATATCTTTTGTATTTAAAAGCGTCAAATTCGTTGCTGTTTTCTCGTCGCCGGAAGAGAATTTGATTAATAAACAAAAACATCAAACAAGAAAACAAGGGTTCTTTAAAACAAATACGTATAATGTGAAGCCTTGTCTTGTGTCTATAACTTTTACATAAATTAAAATATGTTACAGTAGATGTCGTAATAAAAGGCTTTATCTTGCAAACGGTAGGGTAGATCTAAATTTATAATGTTACAATATCGAAAGTTTTTATCGCGAATACTGAATAAGAACAAAGCCAGTAGAGAATAAAGCGAAACTTTGAGAATCACTAGCCACTCACGCATTACCTAACGCGTGGGTAGTAAGATACGATTATAGAAAGATATTTGTGTAATACTACAGTACGCATTTAAAAAAATTATATTCCTAAAATTATATTATTCAAAAGCACAACGCCCAATTTACTAATTCTTTGTTATTTCATTAATCATAATTTCAAGGTACAAGTTAATAAACAGTGAAATTTTTTTTAATAATCTTAAAAATTGACCGAGTTATAAAAATTTAAATTTAACCTTTAGAAAAGGACGGCAATACTGTGTTGTGAGGTCATTTTTAATATTGCACATTATATTCTACGAGAGGAAAAGAGACAGGGATATACCCAACTCTATCAGTATCTTCAAATTTGGAAGCCTACAACTAGCTTATTTTTCTATCAATTTTTTAATCTTTTTCAAGACTGGTTTTTAATAAACTTTTATTTCACAATATTATACGAATATATCAACATTTAGAACGAGTCCCGTATTAGTGGCATTTTTTTTATATTACATGAACTCTGTAATCAGTAAGATAGACGAGATAATCAGCTTTAAAGAAAAGTATTTTGATTCATAAAATAAGGGAAAATAAACGGACAATTGGCTAGTTGACAATTTTTTCAGAAAGTAGTTAATGTTTTGATATTATACCCAAAACATAAATATTTCAGCAAAAAGCAAACGTTCACATGGTGTATATAGATATATATATATATATATATATATATATATATATATATATATATATATATATATATATATGTATATATATATATATATATATATATATATATATATATATATATATATATAAGGTGATAGTTTTCATTTTTATAAACCCATTTAAATTTTCCACCAAAACGGTCTGAACTATCGTGGCGTCTTGTACGTAGTCGCGTCTTGCCAAACAAGCAACTGTAGAGTCGAGTGTGATAATAAGTGTTTATAAACCAATGTTTATAATGACTTCAAAGTTTTACTACGCCACAATGTGATAGTACAACAATCGAAACTCTAAATAAATTATTTATTTACGTCCCACATAAGTTAGATCCGGAAAATATGGCTGCACTTTGCAAGACGGGGAACCTAACTAATTGTCTACCAGTTCTAAATTGTATTTCTATGAAAACTACTTTTATGTAAGTTTTGTTGCATATTTCTCAAGCGTCAATACTACTTTTATACATAATTAAAATATTTTGACATTATATCAATATGACGTTAATTTTTTTTTATAAATAATAAATAAGACTTAACCTAACCACAAAGCTTAATTTTGTATTATTATTTTTTTACAGTAATGTATACAAATACTTGTTTATTACAATTGCTAAACGATATGGAGTATCAGATTATGGGATTTGTGTCAAATACTTTTGAAACCAAAATTTGCTTTTAGTTTTTTCTTTTGACAAAACCTAAAAATATGTCTAATCAATAACCACACATACGCACACACAACTAACATTTGTTTTTTTGTTAAACGATAACTTTTAATAAGTTGAGCTTAGTTTAGTTATAAGTATGTTTTGATATTGCGAAATTATACTGAGCAGAAATCACGGAAAACATTCCAAGTATAACCACGTCAATTTTGGGCAAAATCATTGGATTTCGTAAAACCTTCTTTACATAATTATTTTCGTAATATTTAAACCTCCATAAACTATGCAGAACAAAAATATATAACGATTCCACTTAGTGACAACTACCCTACTATATTTTTTAAAATAGGATACAACACTAAAATGGTCAGTAGAATCACTGTATAATCAATATGGATAGTTCTATTTTGTAGTCACATCCATAACAAACAATACATTTTATGAGTATGCGTACTTAATAAGGGTACAATCTAGATGTTTACTTAATAAGGGTACAATCTATACCTGTAAAAAAATCTTTTCGTATTGGATGATCATAATACGGTACTTGACTCATTCTAAATTTTGATATTTTTCATATAATATTGTGAAATATAAGTTAATTAAAAACCAGTCTTGAAAAAAATTCAAAAATTTATTGAAAAATAAGTCAGTTATAGGCTTCTAAATTTAAAGATACGGATAGAGTTGGGCATATCCCTGTCTCTTTTCCTCTTGTAGAATATAATGTGCAATATTAAAAATGACCTCACAACACAGTATTGCCGTCCTTATCTAAAGGTTAAATTTAAACGTTTATAACTCGGTCAATTTTTAAGATTATTAAAAAAATTGTTCACTCCTCATCAGGTTGTATCTTGAAATTATGATTAATGAAATAAAACAAAATTAGTCAAATACCCAATTATTTCATCTATATTATATACACAACAGCGTTTTAAAATGCGGCACATAATTCACATTTAAGATATATTTAAAAATAATATACTAAGATGGTTGTCTTAAAACTCCCACGCATTACAGTCTCTTCGCTAAAAAAATAAGAATCACCTACAACTATCATACTCATGTCCACACAAAAAATAAAAGCGATTATTTTTATATAGCAATACTATCAGAGTAAATTAGTTTAATTGACTGGCGCTTATTTCGGCAAAACTATCGTACGCGGTCAATGACCTTTCCAAAGTTTTTCGCCCAATTCAAACCTACAGTATATTTAATATGTAACTTTTACGTGGTACAATCATCACCATTTTTATATAACAATACTATCAGAGTAAATTAGTTTCATTGACTGGCGCTTATTTCGGCAAAATTATCCAACGCAGTCATTGACCTTTGCAAAGTTTTTCGCCAAGTTCAGACCTACAGTATTTTTAATATGTAACTTTTACATGGTACAATCATCACCATTTTTATATAACAATACTATCAAAGTAAATTAGTTTCATTGACTGGCGCTTATTTCGACAAAACTATCGTACGCGGTCATTGACCTTTGCAAAGCTTTTCACCAAGTTCAGACCTACAGTATTTTTAATAAGTAACTTTTACGTGGTACAATCATCACCATAGTACACGCGATACTCAATATTTCGTTCGGTCTTTGACATTACTTAACTCGGTAACGAGAGTGGTGTCAAATTTCGACCAGTTTCGCTGTTCGATTTATATACGATAAGTGTTCACTTACAGTTTCTAATTTACTTATATTCTGTAGTCGTTTATTTTGTTTTAATTTTTCTGTGTCCTATTATCATTGTCTGGTCAATTTAATGCTTAAACATATTACAGATCCAAGGTTGGCCACAAAGAGGTGTAGTTTTATATTCATTCGCTTTAAGTACTAGGGTCAATTTGTGTATCGAAAAGCAACCTTAGTAAACAAATGCTGGTTGGCAGCTAATAAACTAGCCACTTTTTCCGATGATTACTAGAAAGTCATAAAAAAAATTGTGAGCTGTCATTGGAACGCCTGGCCCGAACTTTAATTTTTTTTATTATATTGGAATATTTTTATTTGAACGAATTGAAAACGAAAAAAAATATTCAGGTAGTAACTTTAATATAATAAAATATTAATTTTATTTTATTTTCAAGAAACAATTTGTCACAGAAATATTTCTTAACAATCTATTGAAAATATATTTTTTAATTTTATAATACTATTAGCTGACAAGACGCGAAACTCGCCGAATTAAGTCGGAAAGAGCCGACAAGACGCGAACCTGGCCGAATTAAGTCGGAAAGAGCCGACAAGACACGAACCTGGCCGAATAAGTCGGAAAAAGCCGACAAGACGTGAAGCTGGTCGAATTAAGTCGGAAAGAGCCGACAAGACGCGAACCTGGTCGAATGGCACGCCGTGAGAACGTTTTCCCATACAAAAGCGCCCTTAAACGTTTCGCATCAAAGCTTCTCGAACATCTTAGGTGGTGTATATAAAGAGGACAGCTTTAGATCTCCTGTTCAGTTAGCGACCGATTTTCGGGGAAAATTTCCCAATGAAAATTTAAAGCGCTCTCGCTTCATGAATTCCGTTTAGGGCAAAAGGCAGACAAAACAAGAGGTAATATATGTCCAACGATGGATAAAGATATACACTTATGACCCAACCAAGAACTGATTCCAAAGATTCAAAAGAAATTTCGATTTCTCCGAAAATCCTCTTCCAGGGCGAAATCCTACATTAAATTTAAAGAAAAATAAAAAGTCTTATTGAAACACTTCCCAGCTTAAGTTCGCTTTGTCTGGCAGAGCTACTCTCGTGTTACTATAGAAAAACATCTTCATGCTTTGGAATGCAGAGAACGGAAATGTTCTGTTTGGCTACCAACCGACATAACTTCGATGAAATGTAAGGGCGAGTTTATTAGTTTCCAACTGAATAAATTAGTTGCCAACCGAACAAATTAGTTGCCAACCAAATAAATTAATTGCCAACCGATTTGAAACAACAGTGAAGAGAAAAAAGTTTTTATATTAAATTTTTTTTTAAATATGGGTTCATTCCAAAAATGGGCCATAAATAAACTATAAAACAGAACACTGTTTTAAGAGTTGTTGGCAGCCTGCATGACTGTATGTTTGTCCGTTTGATCGAACATCACGTAAAAACTAAGCGAAATAACTCTTTTATTTATAATCCTAGAAAAAATACATATATCAAAGACAATTTGTAAAGCATTTGCTTACAAAAAATCATGAGGCAGTTATTTTATTAGGTTAATTTTTATTGGCTAGCAACGTTACAAACCGAGACTAATTCGAAATAAGGTATACATAGGTTAAAAAAGTGGTGTAGATACTTCCGTTTTATAATATTTTAAAACAACATTCTACATTAGGTTATATTTGTTAATAATTAGTTCAACATTATATTTATTTCCACACCACATGTGCGGTCTGTGTTGTTTTTTGTGCGTTTTTTAAGCGATAGCCCATATCATTCCCAATCAGATTGCTCATTCGATTGTTGATACTTTCATTTGGCAATATCGCCATTATAACAATCGCAGGATCATTTGTGGAAGTCTCTTTGTCCTCATCGGGAAAAATCTCATCGTCCTTTTTGGCCAACGTTGGCTAATGGACATTCTTAGTTGAATTCCTCCTCGTATAACAACTTTGAAATATCCACGCGGTTTCCCCTTATTTTACCATTGCAATTACGGTAGATTGCCAAAGTTTAAGTCGACTTCCGAAGTCCGCAGACCGCACAGCGCTTAATTTTGCATCAGCAACAAAACTATTTTAGCATCTCAGAAGACGCAGGTGCACTATCAATAAAACTCTCATTGAAAGGATTTTCTACCCTAAGTCATCAAGAAAATTTGCGCATAGCGAAACGGCATCTCTTTAGTTTTAAAGTACAAGTTTACTCTGTGTGTGCAGAAGTGACAATTAGACAGTAAATGAAACTTTGCCTAAACTGAATAATCTCTGTCTGTCTCGAAGCTAGATTCCTTCAAATACGCAAACAAAAAAGACCAGTATTTTTTTGATGTTTTTCTGTTACGTTTCACCTCGCGCACAAAACAAAAGAGAACGCCCCTCGGCCGTTATGTCTGGCGCTCATTGTTCGGCGGCCGCCGAGTGGGAAACAAAGGAGAGTGGGGCCACCGGGTTGACACTTCTGAACGCCTCTCCGAATGCGCCTCTCCGACGCCTCTCCGAATGCGCCAATCAAAACGTTGAGAAACTGTTCCCACTGTCACGTGGAGAGCGCGTTTTTATTAAAATTTAATACGTAACAAATTATGTCCGTTGTGCACATTTAAGGGTTTATTTTATTTCGTAACGTCGTTGTTAGGAACTTCCTGATTCGTAACTCTAAGATTAATCGATAATACGTTTGGCGTCTAATATACGAACACTTGGATGCAATTTTCGTTCAATTTTTAATTTTATATAGAAGAATATATTTAATGAATTGTAATAAAATCTTTGTCAATACAACCGGCCCAATCTGTAAATCTATCGCTTGGATGATTGGCCATGAGCAGAGAGTATAATAACCTTGACAACATCGAAGATCTTGTCAGAATAAAGGTCACTGTTAAAAGGGAATTCATATAAATTTAAAAGAGCCGTCATTATGGGAAAACAAGTTCCAGGTTGAAAATGAGTTCCAGGCTTAAGTGGGTTAGACAGTTTTTCCAAGAACGGTAGTATATTCTTCCGACTCTATTTTCATCCCTCTTGATGTAACGAGTTCTGAAATATTTGTATTAATTTCACAGGTCTGGGAGTACTTCTTAAAACACATCCCTCTACCTTTCTCTCTCTGAAAATGTATCTTGTTATAGTATTAGAAGTCTTTCCATTTAGAAGTTTTGATTCTTTAGCTAACTGATCGGTTGTATTGTTACGATAACCGAATACGATAATATTATTATTCATTTAAATCCCTTTTCTGGTTCTTAATCATTTCCTTCGGGAGAAAATCAATGGAAAATAAAAAGAAAAATTTAATAGATTTTTATTTTTACTTCCTTCAAATACATATATCAAAGGATACGTGCAGTCCTCGTACTAAACTTGAGCAACTCCTTAATTTGTTTGACACTAAATACCTGTACAGTACTCCTAACTGAATGCAGTCCTACCCCCTAACACACCTGGAAGAATCGAAGTTATTAAAAAAAGAAACCAAAAATAATGATTTTTGCTGGCCTCACTGGAATAGTATTTAATCCACGAGATTTATTGATATTTTTAATTGTTTCGGGAATATAAATTAAAGTAAAAATATGTATATTACTTATGTAACAACTATATATGGAAATTAGCCACGTATAATGCAAAAGATTCATTGTATATATGGCAGTAAAATGATTGCAGTTGAAAGACCACTACATAATTAATTACGTGAGAAACAATCTAAGCAATAGAATTAACTACCCGTTAAGTAAGGTTAATCACGTAAGAATTAGTGATAGATGGAACAGAAACATTTTGGAGTGATGAACGCGCATTGAAAGCAAGGGTATTGACTGATATTTTGATTCAATTGGCGTTAAAAACAGACTGCAAAACACCTGCAGTGGGTGGGAAATGGTTGAAACAGAACGAAAGTACGAGTAGAACTCGCACTGCGAGAGTTCCGTAAACAACTAGGTACTTAGAAAAGTCGAAACATTTAAATATACATATATTTCTATTAATAACGTAAACATTATTACTCTCTACGAGAATATATTGCTTAGTATATTCTTCAGAGGTTTTTAAATGGTTTTATTTGAATTATTCATTAATTGCAAAAAAAATTTATATACAACCATTCTTAATATTTACTGTATTTTTCAAGTACAGGATATTTGTAATTTAGGGAGCAAATTACTGCTTCCTACATATAGCCGTAATATATCTTGTTAAACGAGAGATCTAAAATGAGCTTCTTCGCTGATCTTATTTGTGGCTTTTCCTCATAACCACAAAATGAGGACAACTAATATTTATTATTCGACCAAAGCACTCATAGATGGTACGCTACCGTCCTCGCATGTAGCTTACTTATTTCTTTACATTCAAGTTGAATGCAAGAATGATAAATTAACATGCCAACGTATCCTCTCGATAAAAACTAGCCGCCTACAATGTAAACCGAACCCATTCAACGCGGCAAGCGGCCTCTTTCATTAACCACTGCACCTGACCGAAGTAGCACAAACGGTCGTTGCGACTACTCACCGTAAAAGGCAACATCCATAAATCTTATCGCGAAACGTTCAGCAGGCAGCGTTGAGGACGTGCTAGATTCTAGCTCCAACCAGCTCAGGCCGGTTACGATAATTAGATTCTAAATTCTCGAACCGCACACAAAAGGATCCACATTACTTCAGGCCGAAATTGAAATAAGAATGATGTGAGATCTATATATAAGAGACTGTATTAGTCGGTTAACAATTCATTAATAACTCTCTAGATAAATTCCCCAAGTGTATTAACTAAAACTAGTGGTCGCCCAGTAGTCTACATTTGACCGTAATGTACTTATCTACTCACTTTGATGCAAACACTAAAAGGTTGACAGAAGTAAGTCAATTCGGATTAATGCTACAAAATATTTCCTTTTGCAATTGGTATATATTAAGCTGCATTTCACTAATATATAAAGACACAGATGTCTGTTACGCAAAATATAAAATAAAAACTTTTTTGCCTTGACCTACACTCCGCAGACAGAAAAAGTAATATTTGAAATCACACAAAATTGACAGCTCGAAACTCATTCAGTAAATCTGACATTTCAAAATTCTTTGGCGACAGTCTCTACTCTGTGCGACTGTTCGACCACAGACTATTATGTGTTTGACATTGATAGTATGAACGTAAAAATTAATCTATTATTGTTGAACGTAGGCAATGAATATTTTAATATATTTGTAATATATAATTTAATGTATTTGTAACACATACTATATATAAATTTTATCTTTTTGCACTCCTTTTCCATATAAACTTTAACTATGCCAAATCTCACATTCCTCCGTGCGCGCAATATGCCTGAAAAGGGGTATAAAGTTTTCTCTTCACATATTAATATATAGATATTTTAACTATGTATAATATTTACACATAAAAATATAGTATATGATAAAGCGTAAAGTTCGTATTCCCTAATTCATTGTATACAGTATGCAAAAACCTTCAATTTCATTCAAAAAAATAATCATATAGATTACTTTTTTATCTATATCATAGATATAAAAATAACTGTAAAGCTGTGCCGCCTCATTTACTTTCTCACGAAAGGCTAATCTATATTCATGTCTTTTGTAACGTCGCAGTAAAATTGTATTATTTTATTTTACTATTGTGCTCATATTTTGTATTGTTGGGCTCATAAAGTACTAATTATTGCAGCGCTTTACGCCCCTCACATCCCTTTCCCCGTCGTGCCTCAATCTCTCTGCAAAAAGCGCAGAAACTGCTTCAATTTTGTATGAAAATGTACCCTAATCAATTTTTTTTAATGAATTATGGCACGTTATTTGGCTTGCAAAATACTAATGATGTGAAAAGTTGGAAGAAAATGGTTTTGCCTTTTAAATATTAATAATGTAGAAGAAAGTTTGAAGAAAATAGTTCGAAAATTATTATTATATGACCCTCACCTAGAATTTTAAAGTTAGAAGAACAAAAAAGAAAACCTGAAAACATTTATGAAAATCACTCCCACATCAAATGTCATCGAAATCGGTCCAAAAGTTTATGTTCATGTTTATTTTCGCGTTTTTGTATTCTTATTAATGCTTTACGATTACTTTTTTGCAATTACAAAGAAAAATATTCTCATCCCTACTGTCGCTCGAAAGTAAAAAAATAATTAGGGGTATAAATATAAAAAATTATAAAAAAAAACATTTATGAAAAACACTCCGACATCAAATGTCATCGAAATCGGTCCAACAGTTTAGGTTCAGTTCACATATGAGACATGTTTACTTTCGCCTTTTTGTACTCTTATTAATGCTTTACGATTATTTTTTTTTGCAATTACAAAAAAAAGTATTCCCATCCCTACTGTTGCTCGGAATTAAAAACATAATTGATGGTATAAATATAAAAAAATATGAAAAAAAAACATTTATGAAAAACATTCCGACATCAAATGTCATCGAAATCAGTCCAACAGTTTAGGCTCAGTTCACATATGAGACATGTTTAGTTTCGCGTTTTTTTACGAGTTTTTTTTGCGAATTTTTGTACGCTTATTAATACTTTACGATTAATTTTATTTCCAATTACAAAGAAAAGTATTATCATCCCTACTGTCGCTCGAAAGTCAAAAAATAATTAGGAGTATAAATATAAAAGAATTAAACATTTTTAAAGTGTCTAACTATATTTGTTTGTTTGCAGTCGCGTCACATAAAAACTGCTAATCGAATATAAATGGGGTTTTGAATATTGTACTACTTAAGAAAAAAATGAGGTACTCACATACTTCATCCCTATACAACGTAAAAAGTCGATCAATTTAGAAGAAAGTACAAGCATGGTTAACCTTTGATCACTTATCTCACTGGCAATACTAATGTAACAATTCGATTACGGAAATATCTCTAGATATCTCAATTATGATCATTAACAATTATTAGGTGTAAGTTACGGAGACGAACAAATGAATGACAATAAACGTTTCATAGGGTACACGCTTACAACATAAGAAGACTAAGCAGAGCAAAATGGGATGAGCATGTGAAATAAGAAGATATACTCCAATGGACCAAACTCATGAATGTGATTTGATTAAATAAATAATACTTGACTTCGAGTTGGAACTGACTGTCATTATCAGTAAATTAGTAAATAATAATCATTCGTTTCTGATGATCATTCCAGCTACTAATTTTATAAGAGATTATCGAAATACCTCATTAGTAGTTCATTCAATTATGGAAATAATTCACAGAAGTGGGCTATTGTCCACTACTTATCTCACTATCATCAAGAATTCTATAAACCGAGCAGCAGAAAGTAATCCCAACTAGTATATAACTATCACCGTATATCATTATATATAACTAGTATATAAATATCTAAGAGATTTTTTGTTTGTTACCTACCAAAAATAACTACCAAGAACGCTCACACTTCGTGTAGCTGAGTAACCATAAGCTGTACCACATGTAACACCTGTCTACGGTTTGACATGAATGTAGTACCAATATTATGAGAAATGTGTTAGATGTCTGTTCTTCAATCAGGCCTAAACGACTGGCTAGACTTTTATGAAACTTGGTGTAGGCATAGTTCATGATGCGGATTAACACATAGGCTAACTTTCAATCCAATAAATAGCATAATTATATTAGGATGAAACTCGGTGTTTTTCTTTAAGCTAAAATCCATGTAGGCAGGGCACAAGCTGGTAATAAGTAATCGTTAATTATTCTTTTACAATAAATCAGTTGCTCGAACAATATTCGCATGAAAACTGATTTGGCACAGGTAATCTGTACAAGTGAGTCGTGTGTTAAATAAATGCTGGTAATAAGGCTGGTAGAGTTCCGCAGTATTCAAAGAGAATAAAAAAATCAGGTGAATTCATCGAATATTGCGACCTACAGCGTTTTCGTACTAATGCATGAAAAAGACACAGAGTCTTTGTATAAAGTCGACAAACCGTGACAAAGTCTGAATCTTTGTGAGTGACACAAAAGATACTGCTGAAAAGGGCCTCACGTTACAGAAATAGAATATATTTTTTAAAAAAAGCTGGTATTTTTTAGAACATAAGAGCAAAAAATAAAATAAAATTGGAAACCATAACACAACACAAAAAAACGTATCGTGACAGCGACTATTACATTTATAACTTATCAAAAATTATCAATAAAAAAATACAATAAAAATGTAAAGAAATACATAATAACATTGTTAGAAACTGTTACAAGAAAGGATCAATACTGACTGTTTTTTTTTAATTTGTAGCCATTGCTTAAATAAATTAAAAATAAACTGTCAACTGACACTGACATTCGTTCTTTTGTTGTCAAAATGAATGTCTTTTTCACTCCTTTCTAATTTTATATGACTGTTCCGAAGACCTTGTCGGTCTTGTGATTTTCATGGATTATTATGTTACATCAGTGTACAGAGTTTACGATAAAACACAATATGCACTTCGTTTTATACTGCTGATTCAAAGTGTCATAGAAATAACAATTAAAAACTAGTATGAAAAATAACCTGACTTTTCATAAATAATATACAAGAATTCTCATTTGTCTGATTAAGGATTTACATAAAACTTTTATGGGGCTTCCTTTTTCATTTTCTTTCTATTTAAAAGTTTCATTAGAGTTCCATACCCCAAAAGAACTAAAACAACCGTTATAGAATTACATCGTTGTCCGTCTGTCTGTATGTCTGCTTGCCAAGACCCTTTTTCTCAGGAAAGCGTGGCGGTATTAAGTTGAAATTAATATCAAATACTTCGATCTACGGTCCCTTGCAGCTGTAAAAATAAAGTCAATGCAATCAATAAGAAACCTAAAAATACGATCATTTATGCCGTATATTTCGACTCTGAAATGAATCAAAATTATAGGCTACTTCCCGTTGACCTAGAATCATGAAATTGAGCAAGAAGCAAGGTCTCATAGCACAAGTAAGAAAAAAATCCGAAAATCATAGTTAATCATAGTTATATCACATAATTTTTTTTAAATATATGCCTGTGAAAGGTACAGTAGGCAACATATTTTCGTTCTAAAAAATAAGATTTTGTAAATGTTATGTATGTACCATTAAATGTTTATAAATGCCTAAATGTGTACGGAACCCGTATTGCAAATTCCACTCGTGTTTGAAGTCAGTTAACAACCACATCTATGATTATCCTCGCTCACAGACATGACATCATCGATCACAATCTAAAAACTCAAGGAAGTATACAGGACAAAATAGCATGATATTGTATTATGTCGACATTAATAATACATCCGGTGGCAACCCCAGGCTCTAATAGCGGTATAAGCTCTAGCACCGAGGCAGTGCTTAGCCCTTCGCGTGCTGATGCTTCATACGGGGCAACTGTGTCACGGTGACCGCGCCCCGGGCGCGCCCTGCGTATGCGACAGGTCAATTCGATACATTAGCCTTTTTAGGACATGCTGTTTGACGAGTCCACTAGGGGTTAATGGGGTGGAACTACTCCCGCGTTGTTTTACTTCGTAGATTATATTACTTGATATAAATCAATTATATTTATCTATTTATATCACCGCACTCTCTCTCGTGGGAGAGGGGCGAGTTTCAAGGGCTAGCGCCATTAATACATTACCTTTATTAGCATGTTTATTAATTATTTATACCTATCCGCCAAATCCTAAAAACCAAACAAATCAAACTTATAGAATTAGTATTATTCGAGAACCTTTATGTCTTTGCGCAAACGTTGTGCGTTACATTATAACTATTTCGTTGCCAGATTGCTTTTACAAGAAAAGACTAGACCTTTACATCACTGACATAATTATATCGATACTCCTTATTATCGAGTAACATTCTAGACGTAGAAATCGATAATCAAAAATAATACGTCACTATCAAGCAGTAGTAATCCAAAATGAACCAATCAAGTAACAAAACTTGCACCAAACCAATAATATCTTGCAATCAATATCGAAATGGATGCCTTTCTAAAATTAACAATATATCTTTAGTGGTGTTAACAAATGAATATATAGTTCGAAATGAATATATATATATATATATATATATATATATATATATATATATATACATATATATATAGATTTTTTAAATACTTATTAATGTACATTAAAATCGCAAATATATAAAAATATTTATAACAGACAGAGTACCAAAATCCTGTTACCTTGAGTTTTGTAAATATTTTGCGTAAATACTTTTGGATATAAAGTTTAGAAGCAAATACATACACCAACCAAGAACTATTTTAAGACCCGAACTGATTCCACTAATTTTATCTTACGTATGATAAAGACTTCATCCAACATCACTATATACACATAAACCTAGACGTCTGTATATATGTATATATACATATATCCATACATTAAGTTAGTTAGACTTGAATCTCCACGCCCATTGCCACGTACAAATGCGGGTAAAGACACGACAGTTGATGTCAAATCGTCTTGAACGTGGCAGTAAACAACATTAACGCATACCAGTGCTTGCCCAACCGTTAACACCCCAATTCTTAAACGTGACGTCGGATTTATAGCGCCCTCGGCGAGTAATGACCGATTTATGGAAATGGAGGAAGAGCGCCATGGAGTCGGACGATGAGTAGCGATAACCGTATTCACGTTATGTCCCTGGGAATTGTTTTATTCGTAAATTGTCTGGCGTCGTCCGTGTCGTAGTTCAGCATAATTGGCTCGGGCTATATTTAATGAAAATATAATGAATTTAATCCTCTATGAAAGGTACAATATCTATGTATCTCTGATAACGTATGCCATTAATTTGATGCTACATAAACGGGGGTCAGGACACTTATTAGCTATAAGGGAATAAAACGAAATACAATAGGGTTTTGGCTAGCAATTTAGAACTATAAAGAACTACTTAAACGCATATCATCAAGCTATTATATTAAAATTATAATCGAAACATGATTACAATTGAGTATTTGACTAATTTTTTTTTATTTCATTTATCATAATTTCAAGGTACAAGCTGTGAAGAGTGAAATTTTTTTTATAGTTATAAAAGTTTAAATTTAACCTTTAGACAAGGACGGCAATACTATGTTATGAGATCGTTTTTAATATTGCACATTATATTCTACAAGAGAACAAGAGGAAAAGAGACAGGGATATACCAGACTCTATCCGTATCTTCAAATTTAGAAGCCTATAACTGGCTTATTTTTCAATCAATTTTTGAATTTTTTTGAGACTGGTTTTTAATTAACTTATATTTCACAATATTGTACGAAAAATATAAAAATTTAGAATGAGTCAACTACCGTAAGAATTTTCCGTCTAAAATTATTAACATTATAAATATAAATTTTCTTTAAAACAATATAAAATAAAAAAATCTTACCCATTTTTTAAGGGATTAACATATTTTTTCGGGTGTTTTTTAAAGATTATCAGATAATAACAGTATTGTTTAGAATAGATTAAAAAAGAAATATGAAACACGTATTTTTTTTTTAAACATTTTACTTATTAGAAAAAAATACATTCCGATCTCATGATTCTGGTCTCCTATAGATTATTTTAACTAAACACTTTATGTAGGATATGAACGAAAGATTTTTAAAATACAAAATATAAACAAAGACGAGAAAATAACATATTTTCATCAAAATCAGACTTAATATGTAATATTAAGCTCGTCCTAATTAAGTGATGTTATTTCCCTCAATTGGGATATTATTTCATCAAAATGTATTGTGATGGACTTTCAAACTAAACAATTTAAAAGGAGCTTTTAGCGGTAATCTCGAAAATTTAAGGTAACTATAGACAAAAATACAAAAAAAACAAACCTATAAACAACAGTTCCACCGTTGATGTCATCTTATAATGACATTAACTTAGTTACTTGTTCACTCACGCATCATATGATGACATAGCTGACCGTACGACTTGCGTGGATCTAGTGGATATTTTGCGAACTAAACATTTAAATTATTATCCAAGAATAGTCTTGGAGAATAATTTAAATGTTTAGTTCGTTCATTGTTATTAAGATAGTTCATTGTTATTAATATAATTCATTGTTATTAATATAGTTCATTATAGGTATATTTTGATAAAATCAATAGGAAACGTATTAACACAATTTGTTTTCCTACTTTCTTTATCATAACCGGTTTTCGCCGTTGTAATCTTAGAGCCCGCTAATTGATAGTATTCATTATGTATCCTGTAATTACTTATCTTCAGTAGCCATAATTAAAAATATTAACACTAGTGACTTAATGTTGTTCGAATATACCGATTAATACGTAATCGCCAGTAATACGAATTTTGTCGGTGTTTTACTGCGTTTTACTAGTACCACTTCCTATTCCCACGTAGGAGGGAAATAACGTCAGCATATGGATAAGAAGACTGAAAATGGTAACTAATTCGAACAAACGACAACCGATGACACTACATGATGACGAAACAAATGGCTCATACTCTGGTAGGTACTTTTAGAGCACTGATGACGTATTTATTTATTATGACATCATCGGTAACAACCATCAACCCGTTAAAGTGGGCAAAATATTTTATAATATATGGATTAATATATATAACCATGGGGCACAACAAATACATCAAGTGTACAATAATGGCGTGTTATTAAATAAACTTAAAAAACTTAAATTTTTAAGCAAAATTATATTTTGCTCAAACTTCAGGGCGCTTAAAAAATTCTGTAGCCCTACATAAAACATATATTTCCGTTATAAAGTTTAAACGTCATTTAAACAATCCTATTATTGACCATATGTATTTGTTTTCAAATTTCCTACACTTGTATTCCTGAATTTTTCTACTTTTTTTGGAAATTTCAAGTACACTTTTGCTACAATTCTTTCGTCAAATCTTTCGCATAGATTGGTTATGATTAATTGGCCAAGAATTGTTTATTAATACAGTGACTGTATGTTTACATCTATATAAAACAGAAATTTTTGAAGTCTTAAATAATACTCACAATAATATATGTTTTACCACCAACACTCTGGAGAGATCATGGTCCTTGAATTGAGTATGTTCGCGTTGGCTTACAAAACAAGGTCACGTAACATTATATATAAAAAAACATCATTATAATCCTATAAAACCATGTTAGGCGGTAAGGGCAACGAACGCGGGTTACACACACAAACACACGCACACACATATATGTTAACCTGCAGCGAACAGGCTATTAGCCCACGGTGAACATAAGCTGCCCATACATATACACAGTAAACAGCTTCATTTAAAACTAGCAGATTTTATTATCTCCTCACAAAAAAAAACGCAAGTATACGTCTGAACAAATCACGCAGCCGTCCTCCTCAAACCAATGTAGTTTGTTTGCTCTTTCTATGGAACGTGTCTCTTAGGTGTGAACGGATTTCGACAATTCAGACGATAATCTGGACCACATATTCGAAAGAACTATTTAAATCTTTCGGCACGGTATTCCCAAAACCTTGAATTAAAACAAAACATTTAATTATAAAAGAGGTTTAAAATCGTCATCAATATATTTATATAAAAAAAGGCATTATTAAAATTTTGTGTTTTTATGTCTCAAGCAGTACTATTTTTGCCTAAATACAGTACTTGGCTCATTCTAAATTTTGATATTTTTCGTACAATATTGTGAAATATAAGTTAATTAAAAACCAGTCTTGAAAAAAATTCAAAAATTGATTGAAAAATAAGCCGGTTGTAGGCTTCTAAATTTGAAGATACAGATAGAGTTGGGTATATCCCTGTCTCTTTTCCTCTCGTAGAATATAATGTGCAATATTAAAAATAACCTCACAGCAAAGAATTGCTCAAGTTAGTGAAGTGAAGTTGCTCACTAAACATATATTTACATGCGTGTAGAGACTTATACTATATTCATACTAGTTAGTGAGGTATTTGTAAATACCCAACACGTGTTTTATATTGATAGAAATCTAGGTTACATTTGTGCTTTTAAATAATATTTTTAAAGTTTAATAATGATCCATATAATAAAAAAAATATTTATTGTGAATATATGTGATAGAAATAGTGCTTATAAGCTTTTTAAAATATATTTTAAGTGTATTTCTCCAAGTGAGATTAAGTTTCACTATGTATTTATTTGTATTATAAATTATAAATGATTACTTTTTCATTTATTAAATACTTACAATTAATAAATTACAATAAATTTTCAGCATATTCACTTTCATTATTAATTAAACTTTATTTGGATTTAGTGAATTTGACAATTCACTAAATTTTTGAAATAATTAAATTTAATTTGATTAATTTAACTAAAAAAAATAAAATACAATTTTAAAAATAATTATTATTTAATTATTATTTTATTACCAATAATTATTTACGTGCTAAATAAAGTTATTTTTGTATTAAGCCTAAGAAGCATAACTTTTAACGCGCGTACATGTGTACTCACAATTTTTTTTTAATATATAATAACGAATTCTAAAACTATTTTTTTCACAGAATTTTAGAAATTTACTTAAAATTTATCTTTCGATACCTATAGCGATGTTTCCAAATCTCATACTTTTTGATATAGTCATAGTTATAGTTTTTGTGAAAGATTACAAGAAAGAAAGTTGAAACTCGGCACAATAACGTCATATCAACCCGCATATTTTAATAACAGGTAGTAGATAACACTTTAAAATATTTACATGGTAATTCTAGAAAGGGCAAATTAAGTACTCAAAAATGTATTTAGTTGTATATATCGTGTAGAGTGTGATGTTTGAAAGAACTAGTTACAAGGAACTCAAAAAGTGCGTATCCTCAGAAATACGCACCAAAATGTGCAAAAAATTAGATCCCCCCCCCCCATTTCCGAACCAAATGAAATAAAATTCACAAAAAAGGTTTGACACGTCTGACCAGAAGATTATAGTAAAACTATAGTGATTATCCTAGGTAATAGACATTTTTAAATCATCTGCAAAAGATAACTAGACAATATATTTACAAAGCGAAAAGTAAATTTAATATTTGTAAATTCTTTAATAGAGATACTATCCCTTAAATGTTTACATGCCAGTTCTTAAGATTATCTACTTAAGATTTTATTTATTTTCGAAAGTATAATACTCTTAACGAAGAACGAATAACTTACCTCAAAAATTAAAAATGGTAGTACTGAATTATTACTTAATTAAATATAGACACCGTTATCATTTCTTGAATATCTGACAGGAGTAAATCAATCGTTATACCAATTTCTATCTTAAATTAGATTTTCGTGACGTATGTCATAAAACTAATTTTAAGGGAAGTCCTATTACATCTATCCAACTGAAGTACCGAATAAAAACTTCCAAAACTAAACGTACAAATCATAATGACTGTGCATAGCCAGTCTACTGAAGTTGATAAGGCAGAAATGCCGTTATGCATACAGATCGCCCACGGTCGCCGTCTACCGCGGCGTGCATACATTACCGTGTGCTCGTCGCTGCGCGTGCGCATCGTGCTGTTTCCCTCACTTTCGCGTCTGCCCTCTTCTACTCGATTCTTTAGTGTTATTTAAAAAATCCCTAAAATGTTCTGGACTACTGGATTGTTCAAACTCCGGTCTATCAGCGTTTAAATTATAAATTTTACTAGCAACCAGGAGCATAAAATTTTACTCTCCTGGTCAATTCCAATTATTTCCTTTTTCACATATAAAATATCAATTAGTATAGCTGATTCTATAATAAACTATTGCGTCTAAATTACAATTTATCTCCGAATCTCGCCCCTGGATCGTTTGTTCTAAAAATTATCCGCAAGTGAGGCAACGTTTATATAATTCATAGCTCCCGCGAAAGATTCACATTGGTGTTTTCTAGAAATTTCATTCTGTGTACCCATCCACCAGGAAACTAATATAACTTAAAAGTTTTCAAGCCATCCTAGTACGTTCCAAATAGCTCCGTGATCGACGCCAACTTCACATACTTACACTTTTTTTTAATATATTAAAAAATTGTCAGAGCCCAAATGATCTTACTTGCAAATTTAAAGATTTGTCTGCTCACGGCCTTGGGCTATGACCTGAAAGTTTATCCACCCTACTTATTCCTAAACGTACCTCTACCACTTAAGAAAAATCCTTCACTGTCTAAGAAGCAAAAATTTGGAATCGCCTGGATCCTGACATCAGGAAAATCATGTCCCTAAACATTTTCAAAGATCGAGTGAAAAAGTCCTGCCTCTCCTGAAACCTTGTCCTTTCCTGTCTTTCCCATCCCAAATCATGTCAATAGTAAGTATTACTTATACTTTTGTATTATTTTTAATTTTTTTTGTCTAATGTATTATAAAGAATTTTCGTTGTAAAATCTCGTACAATCTACCGATTGAATTACAACACCAATATGGTTGACTGGAAGAGATTGCTCATGTAACAATAAGTCCGCCATATGTACTATGCATAAAATTTGATAAATAAATAATACGTGTTTATAGGTAAGTATATCTCATGCATACTATTAATCTATTTACAAATATTAATTTTTCCCAAAGCCTACGACATATTTCACAGGCATAAAACATGGGTGCATATTTTTAAAAATTATAAGATCTAGAATACCCGCTGAGTTTTCAACTTTTGCGTAGTCTTCTAAAAACTCCATTATTTTCCCGATTTTAGATTGAGTAGTTTGGGAAATAGCGGAGGGAGGTATATGTATATGTTTTGCATGTTTTTCAATACACTACCTAAAATTATAAAAAAAAATATTTTTGAAATACTTATTGCTAGCCCTTTCAAACGATACCCCACACCAAAACATTTAAAGAAAAACAAAAAAAAATTAAATTAAAAAAGTTGATTACTTAATTTGCCAACCACACCCCATCCCCTCCCCCCGCCTCTATAATTTCTATATAAATATTTTTACCTATTAAGACATGTGCATGTTTTATTACTATGTTAACTTAAAGTTTATACGTCTAATGATTTCTGAGAAAAAACAGTTGTGACACACAGCAGACAGACGCGTGAGCTATTTTGTAAAGAGTTTCAGTTTTCAAGCTACGGAATTTCATTCGTTGTTTCAAAGTCTAATGGGATTCGAGTTCGTATAATAAGGGTTCTGTACCATAAACTCGATTCGTGACATTACTATTCAATTATCCGCTACTAATTCATTATCGCCTAAATTGATTTAAGGTGAATCCCATTAAAAATATCGTGGACTCTTTATCACACCTTCTTTACTATTAATTCACCAGCAAAAAAATTATATATCTATTTTTAGAGTTTTTGAGAACTTTCATTAATCGAAGTTTTTATTACAAAAATAAATATGATGGTTTCTAGATTCCTCACTTTATTAGCTTCAAGTTTATTTCCTATACATAGACCTGGAAAGCAAAATAAATGTTGCTTAAGTTTGGCCCACAAAAATTACATCTAAACACCAAACCACCTTTTTTCTAACTTCGACACAAATTCTAAAAATTGGTATATTATGAACAATAGTCGCTGTATCTTTATGCTGTACACTAATCAAGACACTTCAAACCCAATGGACTTAAAAGATATTTAACTATTTTTTTAAATTTACACCAACAATTCTAGTGGTGAGATTTTAAAAGACCTAGAGTTATACGTCGCTTGAGGTTTTTCGTTTACCATAATACTATAAATATGTATGTAACAGACGGTTACAGACGGGTTAGTGCAACACCGATTAAAAGATTGTAACAAAGCAAATAGTTTTTACTTACATTCCTAAACAATCAAACAAGAATTTAAGTGTCCCAATCTTTACAAGAAAACGTCACACAATGTGTACCTCTCGCTTAAAAAGCACTGGAAAACTTAATGTACGTTTGTCAACATCTGAAATTAAACTCAGCAAATTTATTTCCCGACTATACCAGTATCTAATTAATTAACAAATTACTATTTAAATAATGAACAACGACATCTATTTCTTTTACCATCAATCATCATAAATGTGAAGTTTTAAAATTCTCCACTAGATGGTGGTGGCAATTATTTTAGTTTAATAAATATTATTAAATTAATAGCGCCTTTATATTTCAAATTTCTCCAATTTAAATTATCTACCGTGTTTTTAACTGCTACGGTGTATATAATATAGACAATTGTCATAATATACAACATGTAAATATATGTATAGGTAATATGTTACTTGTATCCTTGTTAAGTGTACGAGTATTTGCTATAACAAACGAAACTTTTATTTATTGTTAAGGAGGGTATAGTTAAAGAATGGAACTATTCATATTATCTAATATTATTAGAAGATATATTATACATTAATTTTATCAGCTGTTTCAGCTTTATATACTATTTTTAAAATAAAACAAATATAAATATTGTCTTATTTCTTTAATAAAAATGCTATCTTCGAAGCTGATTATCTCGCCTCCCCCCTAATGACATTACATTATATGTATATCCCCACTAGGTTTCAGAGTTCGAGTTTTATTATCTAATGCTGACGTTTACAAGACTATCAAACATCATAATAAAGTGGGCATCGTCTTCTGCTTTTCTAGAAAAAAAATAAAAATTCTTAAATGTTTTATTACCTTGACATACAAGTACTTATGAAGAGTCTTAACTGGACAATACGTTTAAAAATACAGATATTTTACGGTTCGTATTTAAGAAATAAGAAAGCGCTATATTTTCGAGACCCCATTCAATTATAACGAAATTCAATCAAAATTTTTATAACTCAACATTAGACTGTCTATTTACATGACTGACCAAACTTACTATTGTAATTAATTTTATAAAAAAATGTGATTCTTGCCTTATACCCATACAGAGAACTTAAGAAATTAACAAACATACAGACAGGCATACTTTAAGCTATGTGCTGTATGAAATGTGAAAGAGAGGACTTAAGAAATTAACAAACGTACAGATAGGCATACTTCAAGCTATGTGCTGTATGAAAAGTGAAACAGAGAACTTAAGAAATAAACAAACGTCTAGACAGGCATACTTCAAGCTATGTGCTGTATGAAAAGTGAAACAGAGAACTTAAAAAATAAACAAACGTCCAGATAGGCATACTTCAAGCTATGTGCTGTATGAAATGTGAAAGAAAGAACTTAAGAAATTAACAAACGTACATACAGGCATACTTCAAGCTATGTGCTGTATAAAATGTGAAACAGAGAACTTAAGAAATTAACAAACGTACAGACAGGCATTCTTCAAGCTATGAACTGTATGAAAAGTGAAACAGAGAACTTAAGAAATTAACAAACGTACCAACAGGCATACTTCAAGCTATGTGCTGTATGAAATATGAAAAAGAGAACTTAAGAAATAAACAAACGTACAGACAGGCATACTTCAAGCTATGTGCTGTATGAAATGTGAACGAGAGAACTTAAGAAATTAACAAACGTACAAACAGGCATACTTCAAGCTATGTGCTGTATGAAATATGAAAGAGAGAACTTAAGAAATAAAAAAACGTACAGACAAGCATACTTCAAGCTATGTGCTGTATGAAATGTGAAAGAGAGAACTTAAGAAATTAACAAACGTACAAACAGGCATAACAAATAAACAAACGTACAGACAAGCATACTTCAAGCTATGTGCTGTATGAAATATGAAAAAGAGAATTTAAGAAATAAACAAACGTACAGACAAGCATACTTCAAGCTATGTGCTGTATGAAATGTGAATGAGAGAACTTAAGGAATAAACAAACGTACAGACAAGCATACTTCAAGCTATGTGCTGTATGAAATGTGAAAGAGAGAACTTAAGAAATTAAAAAACGTACAAACAGGCATACTTCAAGCTATGTGCTGTATGAAATATGAAAGAGAGAACTTAAGAAATAAACAAACGTACAGACAAGCATACTTCAAGCTATGTTCTGTATGAAATGTGAAAGAAAGAACTTAAGAAATTAACAAACGTAAAGACAGGCATACTTCAAGCTATGTGCTGTATGAAATATGAAAGAGAGAATTTAAGAAATAAACAAACGTACAGACAAGCATACTTCAAGCTATGTGCTGTATGAAATGTGAAAGAGAGAAATTAAGAAATTAACAAACGTAGACAGGCATACTTCAAGCTATGTGCTGTATGAAATATGAAAGAGAGAATTTAAGAAATAAACAAACGTACAGACAGGCATACTTTAAGCTATGTGCTGTATGAAATGTGAAAGAAAGAACTTAAGAAATTAACAAACGTACAGACAGGCATACTTTAAGCTATGTGCTGTATGAAATGTGAAAGAAAGAACTTAAGAAATTAACAAACGTACAGACAGGCATACTTTAAGCTATGTGCTGTATGAAATGTGAAAGAAAGAACTTAAGAAATTAACAAACGTACAGACAGGCATACTTCAAGCTATGTGCTGTATGAAATATGAAAGAGAGAACTTAAGAAATAAACAAACGTGCAGACAAGCATACTTCAAGCTATGTTCTGTGTGAAATGTGAAAGAGAGAACTTAAGAAATTAACAAACGTAGACAGGCATACTTCAAGCTATGTGCTGTATGAAATATGAAAGAGAGAATTTAAGAAATAAACAAACGTACAGACAGGCATACTTTAAGCTATGTGCTGTATGAAATGTGAAAGAAAGAACTTAAGAAATTAACAAACGTACAGACAGGCATACTTCAAGCTATGTGCTGTATGAAATGTGAAAGAGAGAACTTAAGAAATTAACAAACGTACAGACAGGCATACTTCAAGCTATGTGCTGTATGAAATATGAAAGAGAGAACTTAAGAAATTAACAAACGTACAGACATACTTCGAGATATGTGCTGTATGAAATGTGAAAGGATGCACAATGATACCCGAGAATCAGGTTCAAGGGGCGTCAGTATGTAACACGTGAATGACATGTGTCTTATCTGCCATTCTTTACAGTCTCAAATCTTAAACTTAACGCCGTGACCTATTCATTTCTAATGCATAAAATATATTTGAAGAATTGTTAACTGTCAACCAGATCTTACAGTCTCAAACGAAGTACAATATGTTTTTGACTTAAAATGTCTTTTCTATTAATAGGCGAAAGGCCAAGGAGAAACATCATAGTGTTTCATTGAAATATGACACTTTTCTGACGCCATCTATTGGTCAGTTATATAATTGTTTCTATAATATTATCTGCGACATTCATTAATATTATTGTTGAACTTTGGACCTCAGATGGCCGTGACCATAGATGGCGCTGTTTATTTTCTCTCTAACTTGAAAAAAATATTTGTTTAATTAATATTGTAAAACAATTTTTGTACATTTATTATGAATAATATTTAACTACAAGGCCGGGTGAGTAAAATTTATATCCTACGGGTGTCCAGAAAACCAACATTAACCTCGTGAAGGTAGATAGGCTTGCTTGTGAATCCAGAACGGTATATTTAACTATAATAAAAGTCGTAGTTTTTAAAAACCAGTATTTTAAAATTAGGGAAGATCTTTACCTAAACTCAGTGTTTCCAGTATAATCGCTGCAAATGTTGGCAAATAAAACTAATTTAAATCAAAGCTTTTCAAATTATACCAATATTCAATTTAGAATTAAAAGACAAAAGAATATAGTATAAAAATAAAAATAATTAACATTTTGATGATTTTGAAAATAGTTTAGTTATGACTGAAATCATTTCAGTTCGCTTCAACAAAAATAAAGATTTAAAATTAGACAATCTCGCATGTACACAAGCACACATTTACCAGGTAACTACGGCGAATAAGGCCCATTTAATTTTAAATATTTTGCATAATTATCATTTCGAATTAAAAACGATTCTTTGTGTTTTAAAACAAACTTTTTGATGGGCTTTATGAAATTACTTTGTTAATCTCCTAACGCATCTCAACTAAATAAAAACTTGAAAATTAAATTGAGATCAATATTTAACACAACTTAAATTCTATCTCCTGGGAAACGAAACAAAAATTATTCAATAACCTTTTTTTGGCCACTTAAATAAGATCATTAGGATGCAGATAGGCGTCTCCCAATCCTTCTATCAATTATTGTTAATTTACAACTTTATTGATTTATCAAAATTTTATTGCAATAAAACTAAAAGTTATGGAACCTAAAATAAAACCAATCTCAACTTAAGGGCCAGTCAGGTCCTCCTTAACCCCAAGGACCCATACAAAATCTTATTTTTACCGAATATTTAAACTACAATAAGATATATTTCGGATATTAAAAAAAAAACAGTCCAAATAACCTTAAAACGAAATGATTGACAAAAAATACACAATAGATTTAGTAAAATTCACAATCATTTATCAAAACAAAATTATAAAATAAATTCAATCACCGAAGATGGACGCGGATCATCTGCACAAGATGCTGCTAACAGAACCGTCTCGGCCGCTTTGCTACCATTAAATTGTCCCACATTCTATACGAGTGTGAAGTTATATATATATTACACACCAAGCCCTATTTGCCGCAGGTATCTTGCGTATATGGCGGTGAGGGCAGTAGGTAAAAGGAGGTTCCGTTTAGGTAATGGTTCGGGTCGATAATTGTATTCGGCGTAATAAATGAAGATCTTCGATTCAGAGAACGACCGATCCAAGACATTCTGCCCTCACTAAATCACTCACTAAGCTTTTACGTTATTATGCTATATACCTCAATAAAACTAAGGCTATTTCTTACCAAACCGCGCGGGAGTAGGGTTGTTAAAGTGTCGATAAACGAATTCCGAAAGCGCGCTATTTCTATTTTATGCCATACCGACTTTATAAAATATATTCCGTAATACATTTGAAATAAATTTATAGTTATAACGTGTTTACAGGATTCCGTCAAAAATAGTTAACTTAGACAAAGCGCACGTATGAGTCGACTCACCACTTCTTGAATAAAATTGAACTTAAATTAGATATATTTTTGCAAATGTCACGGCGAAATATGAAACGTTTAAAAATTTGAGGAAATCACCAAAAAAGGCACGCGAAACGACGCATCGTTAAAAAAAATTAAGGTATATAAAAAAAATTGTAACAAATTCATCACATGGATATCAGAAGTTATTTTGCCTAAACAACTTTGCGAAAATAAATCAAATTCAGGTATCATTTGATGAGATAATAATAAAAGCGAAATATATTAACATAACTATTGTGCGAATAAAGAAAAAAATTAAAAACAATACTTTTTTATTGAGACTATAACAACTTGTATTTTTTTATATCTTTTAAATATGAGCGAAGTGTGTAAATAACAAACTCGTCACTATTTAATTCAATTTTATTATCTTTTTTATTTTAAATACAGAATATTAATCCAAAATGGTTATGTTTATTACCATTTGACTAATATTTGATTTACTTGCAATAGATTCAAAGCAAGAGCCACGAGTAAACAAAAAATTGTACACAACCTTTGAAAAAAGTTTTATTGCAAACGGAAATGTTTAAAAGGAAACCGACATCATGTAGAATTTCTACGGAAAACGGAAACCTATAAAGTACCAATTACTCTCATCGTAACTTAACTTCAATTATTGAATTGTTAATGATTCTTAACGTAGCTTAACTTCAAACAACCATAATTACATGACTTCACTGACAGAATATTATTCCAAAATGGTTATGTTTATTAATATTTGACTAATATTTAATTTACATGCAATAGATTTAAAGCAAGAGCCACGAGTAAAAAAAACTGTACACAACCTTTCAAAAATGTTTTATTGCAAACGGAAATTTTTAAAAGGAAACCGACATCGTGCGGAGTTTCTAAACGGAAACCTATAAAGTACCAATTACTCTCAACGTAACTTTACTTCAATGATTCAATTGTTAATGATTCTTAACGTAGTTTAACTTCAATCAACCATAATTACATGACTTCACTGACAGAATATTATTCCAAAATGGTTATGTTTATTAATATTTGACTAATATTTAATTTACATGCAATAGATTTAAAGCAAGAGCCACGAGTAAAAAAAACTGTACACAACCTTTCAAAAATGTTTTATTGCAAACGGAAATTTTTAAAAGGAAACCGACATCGTGCGGAGTTTCTAAACGGAAACCTATAAAGTACCAATTACTCTCAACGTAACTTTACTTCAATGATTCAATTGTTAATGATTCTTAACGTAGTTTAACTTCAATCAACCATAATTACATGACTTCACTGACAGAATATTATTCCAAAATGGTTATGTTTATTAATATTTGACTAATATTTAATTTACATGCAATAGATTCAAAGGAAGTCACGAGTAAAACAAAACTGTACACAACCTTTGAAAAAAGTTTTATTGCAAACGGAAATGTTTAAAAGGAAACCGACATCGTGCAGAGTTTCTAAACGGAAACCTATAAAGTATCTATTACTCTCAACCTAACTTAACTTCAATGATTGTTAGTGATTCTTAACGGTAACTTAACTTCAATCAACGATAATTAAATGATTTCAATGTGATTACGTAATATTCAAGTAGAATTTCACTTCAGCAACAAAAAACAGTTTTCAAATCTTTCATCATTCAAGAAAGATTTCATCACTCTAAAGAAAAATGACAGCTTTCGGCCTTAAAACGAAAAGCGACGCACGACGAAAGTAAAGTCGATCCGTGAACTTGGCCCGCGCCGTTTGGCCAGCCGAGCGGAAGCCGGGCGACCGCAGCTAGTTCGGTCACGGTCGAAGGACACCCGACCGGTACGCAGATTGGATCCTCGGTTCAAATCCACTTTCACACCGATCGGCCGCGTTGGCGAAATAACGGTTCCGCGTATCCGTTTCAGATACTAAGCTAAAAGCGCTTAATGTTAATTGGGCTGACGGCATTAAAATAAACGTATTAAGTCACAATGAGGTTAAATCTCGATTAACCAATCCATCATAGATTTAGTATTGTCAACTGTAGTTTTAAGTGAAGTTTTATAATCTATATTATCTATACATACGCAACTATACATTAAGTATATAATAAAATATGAATTTAATAGAAAATGAACATTTTACTTTCGGATCACTAAATAACATAGTGCTCATTCATATAAGTAAAAGCAACGAAGAGAAAGAAACAAGATTTCTTTCATCTGGATAAAAAACGTAATTATCCATAGAAATCTAAATTAACTAGTTCTGATAGGAAATAAACATTAGATTGATAAAAAAAATACAACAAACACCTATAAGACCGAAAAATCTTGGTAAGTAATCTTGTCACTCTCAATAATAAATTATTAGTGAAATTTGATTCAAAATTAAAAAAACATTAATATAATCTCAAATATAATTATAAATAATGATGTTATTAAAAAAACGAAATCAAGACGAGGCAATTGTCTCGTTTTCAATGAAACTGAGACTTTCGTTTCAATAAGACTTTTATATACGCACTTTCTCTGACTCCACAGTTCGCGCGCACCGCTATTTGTGGGGACATTTTTTGTTCGATGTCTATAAAATATAACGTAATTGGTTATAATTTATCACCGTCAGACCGACCACAACAGATAATAGACAGACGAAGTGATGCCACAAAAAAAACAATAATCCAACTCGGAACTATTTTGTTTAAAGATTGTATTATTTTAAGATTATATTATTCACAATTAAATGAAACTACGTGATGTAGTATTATTTCTACTTTCTTTAAGTTCTTTACCACGACCTAGGTTTCGTTGTATTACAACAGCTTCGGGTGGGCTATTAGCAAAGATTCTCCTGTTTATTAGCGAAGATCTTTACTAATATCCCACCTGAAAATGTTGTAATACAACGAAACCTAAGTCGTGGTAAAGAACTTATAGCAATTAGAAATAATACTACATCACGTAGTTTCATTTAATTATGAATAATGAATTTCTACAAAATTAACGCCAAATATATTCCAGATTATATTATCTTACAAGTAAATACATAATAATACAATCAACATATATTTCAAGAGAATCATATTAGCAAAAACTGGCCGCATCACAAAATTATCAACTCGACAATAATTATGATTACCTGATTAAACTCCCGGCGGTATCAGATAGACAAGTCTTGGTCTATCATTGAATTTGCACCTGCAACAAACATGAAAGTACACGTTAATAAAATTAAACAGACAGGAAGCCGTAAAACTCCTAATGCCAAAGGCTAAAAGGTCGCTAAGGCGACTGATAAAAACTGCTATATATCAAGAGAGTATGTATCAAGAGTGTATATGAAAAGAGGTTCAAAGCGTAAACCGAGTTTGCATATTCCCCCGTTCCTCGCTACGCATTTTAGCATATTCGCTGCTAGGCAGATTGCTTCTTTACATATTAGAACAATTTAATATTGGAATAACAATTTTTTTCGAACGCACCATAACAATTGTATTTTATTAATATTTAAAATTGTATTGTTATGGTATTGTGATATTGTTATGGTATGGTATTGTTATGGTAATACCATTATTACATGTTCTGTTCGAGATATACGCTCAAATATATTTCTTTAGAAAGTTTGGTACTAGATTTTTTTTATTCAGTGTATTGTGTGTTCTTTTTCAAATGATATCCGTTTGAAAAAGTTAATTATCGCGATCTGAAAATACTTATTCATAATTTTAAGTAGCCTATCATATGAAAAAAATGCATTCCGTCCTTCATATTTGCGACAAAAATAAAATTAAAATTATGAAAAACCGTTTAAATATTTTCGGGAATATTGCATCAAGAAATTTATATCTTATTTTTTTTTAATTCACGATGTTTTTTCTGACGCATTATTATTAATACTTGTAAACAGTTTATTAAAACTAATACGTACTTACACCCTCTTACATATGCTTAAATGTATATGGAACCATCGCAGAGCAGGAATTGCTCGTACAAAAAACAAAAAATTAATTAACCTGTTAAACAACAGGTGTATCATTTTTTTTGTTTTCTTAACATTTATTTTTCCTTTTAAACTCTTTACTGCATGAGCAACATGGGTTCAATAATTGGGTATTTGACTAAATTTCCTTTATTTCATTAATCATAATTTCAAGGTACAAGCTGATGAAGAGTGAAAATTGTTTTTAATAATCTTAAAAATTGACCGAGTTATAGAAGTTTAAATTTAACCTTTAGGCAAGGACGGCAATACTGTGTTGTGAGGTCATTTGTAATATTGCACATTATATTCTACAAGAGGAAAAGAGACGGGCATATACCCAACTCTATCCGTATCTTCAAATTTAGAAGCCTACAACTGGCTTATTTTTCAATCAATTTTTGAATTTGTTTCAAGACAAGTTTTTAATTAACTTATATTTCACAATATTGTACGAAATATATCAAAATTTAGAATGAATCAACTACCGGATTTTCGTATTCAGGAAAAAATTTTAAACTGCGAAGATTCAATTGAACTGGTAATATAGTTTGCATTGGACGACACTTAAGATATCTTAAATTTACATGATAATAACATTTATTGTGTTGACGGTAATCTAATTTAGTTAATAACTTAGTATTAATATATTTATCATTAAAATGTGCTATATCGGCACATACGTTAGTAGTGTACTTAATTATTTTTTTGTTTTTGGCCTTTGAATATATTTCGCATTCAAGATGTTCCAAGTTGTCATGATTGTGTGGACTTTATGTAACAATATTAAATAAAAACAAACTTTGTATTTAATATTCTACAATAAATTAAAATTATAAAATAAACGATACAGTTATACTGCACGTACTTCCTAGCAAAACGCAAGCCTATATATACATACATACATACAACAATATTAAATAAAAACTATGACTATGACTACAATAAATTAAAATTATAAAATAAACTGTATAGTTAAACTGCACGTACTTCCTAGCAAAACGCAAGCCTATATATATACATATATACATACAACAATATTAAATAAAAACTATGACTATGACTACAATACATTAAAATTGTAAAATAAACTGTACAGTTAAACTGCACGTACTTCCTAGCAAAACGCAAGCCTATATATACATACATACATACATACAACAATATTAAATAAAAACTATGACTACAATAAATTAAAATTATAAAATAAACTGTACAGTTAAACTGCACGTATTTCCTCACAAAACGCAATCCTGCATATACATTCATACGTCGATAAATACATACTTGTATATAGCCTCAAAATGAGCTTATAAAGTACTAATAACGTGGAAAATTTAAAGAAAATTGTTCAAGCAGTTATGAGAAGTGTTTCAAATTTAGATAAGCGTAAATGCCGAAGTTATCCCGAAATAACCTTGCAGCATCTCATCATCTATATTTCACGAGAGAAAAAAGAAATAAAAATAAGCTATATGTATTTTATTTTATTCTTCATCAGTATCACAGTAGTACAAAATAGTAGATTATATTACAAACAAAAACCATTTTCCTAATTTCTTTTATAATTTTTCGCATCAAAATATTATAATTGGTAACACTTGAATAACTTTTTAACGCTCGACGCGCAAGTCAAACAAGTATTTAATAAGTTTTACATAAATATAAATAGTTAACCCGGACAGGATGCACCAAATGTGTTGATTAAACTAGCGCGCGTCACCGACAAAAATAACAACTGTGCAACAGTTCAACTGACCCTTTTATATTATCTTACGAGTAAATACATAATATTACAACCAACATATCATGCTATTTATATTAAAGTTCAATAAACTCGAAGAATACTCAATATAGTACGTTTTATTACGTTTTTGAGTATAAACCGCAATAAAAATTATCTTATTGCGGTTTACAATCAAAAATACAATAAAGCGGTGTATTTTACGACATTTTTAAGAGTAAAGTGCAATAAACATATCTTAAACTATAATATGGAATACCTCAAAAAAGAATTAAATACGCTTATCATAAGGGTACAATGAAAAAAGATGAATTTGTAGGGTTCCATGTCTCAAAAGAAAAAAAACCAAGCTAAGCACGAGTAGAACTCGCATTACGAGTGTTACGTACACATTTAGGTACTCATAAACATTTAAAGATATGTAGTATTTCTAATTAAACTATTTACAAATATTGACTTTTCACATCGTAAATATAATATATATCTTTCATACTATATTTTCCCTTTACTTGTATTATAACGCCTCCCATTATTCCGACTTCCAAGGTCGACCGGAAATACCCTATAGGTTTTGATGGTTAGTGAGTCAGACTTACTGTATGAATAAAAAAAATACGCTTTAAAGGATCAAATATTTTTATTGCCCAAACCAAACAATTTGATTTTACAACAGTCAAAATATATCTCAATATACGTTATTAATTAAAACTTGATATTGCAAGTCGTTTCAAAAAAGACTGAAAAACAGACGCACAACCAAGCGGTCCTATAAGGGTTTCGTCTTTTCATTTCGAAGGACGGATTACATCTCCGTTCGTCTGTCATAGCCGTTTCTTCTGAGAAATTATTCGGCGCGGCGCAGAGGTTTAAAATTTGGCATAGTGATAAACTAACCTACGTATATGTGAATACAGTAAAAACATTTTGTTTACAAAAGTGAGTGCGCGATTTTTTTAAAATTGTATGTATTATGTGGGATATCGTCTGAAAAGTTTAGATATCGTGAACTCAAAAACATTTTTTCATAATTTTAAGTAGCGTATCAGACGAAAATCTCGTCCTCCATATTCCCAAAAAAATTAAAATAATGAATAAACAGTTTACCTAATATTTACCGGAACACTATAGTAATAATTTTACATTTCATATTTTTTTTTAATTTACGAAATCTTTTTCTAAAGATTATTAATAATAAGAATTATTAATTATATTAATTATATGAAGATTATTAATTATAAGAAATTACAAATTGTAAGCAATATGTTTATACAGTAAACAATAATATTAATACTTGTAAATAGTTTATTAAAAATAATACAGCGATCGCCCACAAGAATTGCCTATTGAGAAATGACCGGTTACAAAACCAAAATTATGAAATATACTTACAGACCACAATCGAATAAGAAACCTATTCCTTCGTACTGTAACAATGACTTGTAAGATATTTGATGGATTTAGTACGTAACATGTTCATAAAAGTTAGAAGAAGAAAAAACTGTACGCGGAGAAGCGTTTGGCAACATTCCAGAGTTGGCCTTGGCTCCAAACCCTAATATTCTATCGATTTTTTCTGTCCCAGGCTGTGCAAACAGGAATTCTATTTACCAGGAACTAAGTGGATACGTGTTCGGTATATGGCGATTTCAATTCACAACCTACTTTAATGCACAAAAATTCTCATAAATGTTTAGGTCCAAGAACACGTTCAAAAATACTGTAAAATAATAGGTATCGATCATACAGAATACCCTAAAATTAAGTGACCTTTCAATACGTGTCACGTAATCTTTGCGACTTCTTAAAAATAACGATTGCATAGGAATAAAAACAACTAATTAAAAAAACTATTGTTTAATATTAAAATTAAAACGAATTTATTGAACAAAACTAATACGCAAGAAGCAATACATTTACATAAATCTCACAATACAGAATTAGAATACAAATCTCGAACTGTCAAACAACGTTATAGCAACGGCACTAACATTTCCTATTGTTTTGTCTTGTATCTAATTTTTACATAAAATAATATAAATTTTAGTGTCTAGTTTAGTGTATAATAATAATGTATATTATTAAACACAAATTTGCAACAATATTAACGAATAATTTGAATTATTAATAATATTTTAATTAATTCAAATAATGCTATCGGTAATGATGGGGACAATAAAATTACTAACTTCTCAGTATGGAAAATAGAAACAGTAACAAATGCCATGAATGATGGAATATTCCATTTGCTTCTTTCCAACAATCAACATTCTGATTGTTTGACATCGATTTTTTTATCAATACCTCATATCAAACCCAATGTTCCCACAAGTTTAGGTGCTTTTGACCAATTGTTATTGAGATCATAAAGGCAATAAATACCTTTATAATACACAATTAAATGAAACTACGTGATGTAGTATTATTTCTACTTTCTTAAGTTCTTTACCACGACCTACGTTTCGTTGTATTGCAACATCTTCAGGTGGGCAATTAGCAAAGATTCTTCTGTTTATTAGCAAAGATCTTTGCTATTTGTATAATAGCCCACCTGAAGGTGTTGTAATACAACGAAACGTAGAAATAATACTATATTACGTAGTTTTATTAAATTGTGAATAATGAAAACAAAATTAATTGTGAATTACAAAATTAACGCCAAATATATTCAACTTTATAATACCTCTAGAAAACAATTTGAGTTATACTTATCTGTCATAAAACCTATATATGTATTACTATGATAATTTTCGAATTTAATTTTGAAGCTTTTCTCTTAACTTAATTGGATGTTTTCCCATGAAGCATTATCTGTGCATATGAAAACATTAATTGACTTTAGTAAATTTATCAAAACAACAATTCAAGTTTTTGTAGGTAAAGTTTATAATTTGACCATTACCTTTCACAATTTTTCAAACTTCGACTTTTAACAATTTATCAAATAGTCTATGAAATAATACTTGCCATAGAAAAACCAACACTGAGGTGGTTCCATATGTAATTGTTTCGTTTTCTTCCAAATTTTGTACGGAACATTAAAAATGTTTGCTTTCGAAAATATTAAATGGGCTATCGCTTGAAAAAAAGTAAAAGTCACAATTATTATGTAATTTGCCTAATAACTATCTCATCATATATGTAGGTAACTACATAGCCTTATTCTCATACAAAGGATAAATGAAGGAATAAAAATTCAAAATTTAACTTATATAAAAGTTATAAAATAAGGGCTTTCGCCTTGAGTAGTTGATTGAAATACCTAGAGTTTCAGAAATCCCTAATTCTCCTTCCTTCATACATTTAGATAACAGACTTAAACCTTGCTCGCGAATGAAATTTAATAATTCATGTAAAATATCCTACATAACTCATCTCCCCGCGAACTCCTCGACTATTCTGCACGATCCGTTGTATACGAGGTGTGTCTACCGGCGTGCTGTAATGTAATAACACAGAGCTGTGACCTCGCCCGAGCCCGGCTAACCGAATTGACCTCCCAGATTCCTGCCGGCGACAGATCTGATGACATCATCCCGAGGTCCGCTCTGCTGATTGTACTCGCGGCTACGCGTAATTGTCGCGTGCGCGAGAACACACTCGCCGCTCCGCACCGAGGCAAATCAAAAGTTTAAATATAGCAAATTATTTCCAATAACGGATTAAGTGCTTACTTTTTTCCGCAGCAATGTCACGCAATAGTCAGCCACTCGTGGTAGTTAATGCTGGCTAGTCTGGAGCAGAGATTTGAGGATAACAGAGCCTTACAAAAGAGGGATTTTTTTATTTCGTTCGAGTAAACTTTTTCTTTTAAAAAAAAAAGAAACAAACAGTAACAACGAAATGTTTCAAGCAACTATTTGTGCGTACAATTGCAATTCGATGCTCTATTTTTGTTATAACAAATCTGTATCTAGTTAGTAACATTTGTCCGAGCAAAAAAGATGATCACAACTGTAGCTTATTATAATCCTTTTTTATTATACTAAATTATATAGAATATAAATAAAATAACTATTATTTATAATTAGCGATTTTCCATAAAACCGCTGAAATATGCGTTTTTTGTTTCTGAAAATCTCAAATAAGAATGTTCATGTCAAATTACTTCGAAATTTCCATACAAACCTTCAACTCCATTTTCCACACCTTCTGGTGTTAAATTTCGAAAAATAATTTCTTAACAAGCTCCTGGAAACTAAAAGAAACGTACGAGCTATAATTCAAGTTTATTAGGCTTTACAGTTTTGGAGATTTCGTGATGAATCAGTTAGCCAATAAGGGAGTGATATCTTTATATATACAGATTACTGCGGAGCCTCGTGTTCACTATTCATTATCCTTTACTATTCCTTGTGTTTATTATCCTTTTTAGAACTTTGAATTTACATTTTACACTATCCTTCATTTTTTTCACAACCAAATTTTCAAACTCGTAAACGGTAAGTTATTATATTAATAGTTATATATTTATTTTTCTCCTAAAATCCAACATCACGGGTATCAAATGAAAACACTTTGAAAAATAATTTCAAAAACATATGTCTCATGTCAAAACGTTAGACAATAACAAATGGAATAACTCATCTGACCCTATAACGAAGGGCGTCACTTGAAAAAGTTTTTGAAACACAACTTTAAAAATATCTTTATAATATACATATAGAAAACAATTTGTATTATGATGGAATTATTGAAAATTTATTTCGAATTTACTTTTGAAACTTATCTATTACTTTAATTGGATATTTTCCTAGCATAAGGAAACATTACTTGACTTTAATAAATTTAACGAAACAAATCAAATTCTAAGCGAAGTTTAAAATACTTAGTTCAAATTCTAAGCGAAGTTTAAAATACTTAGTTCAAATTCTAAGCGAAGTTTAAAATACTTAGTTCAAATTCTAAGCGAAGTTTAAAATACTTAGTTCAAATTCTAAGCGAAATTGATTTGTCTTTATGCCAACAAAATTCTTCCTTGTTGACCGATTATTATAGATTATAACGAGTATTTTAGTTCGTTTATTTAATGGCAGGAACGTATTAGTTTTACAAAAACAGAACGTAAGAATAATATCACATTAAGATGAACTTCGATAAATTATTTACAAAATTCTTGGTATTAATACAATGTATGATTTTTATAAATGGCTATACTGCGACTCACTTCATAGGATTTTCCTATATACCAAGGACAACCCTATCAATGAAATACTCATGATTTGAACTATGAATTTTCATTTCCATAATTTGAACTATATTTTCGATAAAAACACATACATACTTATATGTTAAAAGATACCGGTTAGGCATTTGATTTTCATTTTATTTCCCGAAGAGTAATAGAATTTGAAGGCATTTTATTAGATCACTGATGCGTAATTAACAGTTCTAACGTTAATGAAATAATAACATGGAGATTCGATGACTAGTAATGAATATTTATATCATCCCCTGTATAAATAGATAATGGTGGTATAACAATGTTGACCGTCAAGATCCGTTACGCTTCTCGGTCTATATTTTTGCAAGTCTTATCACATGTTAAAGAGACGCTGAAACAAATTGCATTTTATGGTCTTTGCAAATCTTCACGCAAATTTCCCTCAAAAATGTCACTTTGACTGCCTTTCACTCGACTTTCTTATTCGAATTATAAAGTAATCTCTAATACTTAATAATTTCAAAATAAATCAGCGAAGCTCTATAATACAAGGAATAAGTTATATATACCATTGAGGATCATTTTTGCGAATAATTTGAATCTACCCTCATCAGAAAGCCATAATCTACTATGCAAAGCACCTCGCCTCACTTTAATATTTTAAATTTGCTCTCTCACACGCAGATTGCCATACAGGTTTCCTTTTCTCTATGACAACCGATATTACTTCCTGCATCAGATCAATGGCGTTCTTGAAATATTCCAAGAACTTTATTTCCGCCCAAATGTTTCCTTTTGATCATGCTTTCCTTCATCCAACATTCTTTATTACGTCTATATTTGCATTGCTTTTCCGGCTAAAATTTATAATTCCAAATTCAATGACCAGATTAGCTACTTACACACTTATCAGCGCCAATTTATTCAATAGGACATGAATACAGTACGATTAGTAAACACATATATTTATAGCAAAATAACAAAATGTAATAAAGAAAAATATCACATCATTTCATATTTTATCTGTGCAAAACAATCCGGCGGTAAGTAGGCAACTTATAAAACAGGATATATCGTATACTGCCGCCGTCTAAGATCTATCTATTCAGCTAAATTTCGACGCCCACGGGACATACAATTTCGGAATAGGGTCAACTGGCTAAAGCACGCGCCTAGTGATGATATTAAGCACTACATAGTGTTGCGACATCAGATCTTCTCGTGACACTGATGAGATCGATACCCAAGAGCAGATAATATGTGACAACACTATTTTAAAATTTTATCTTCGAATGTTTTAGACTAACCGCAATTCATCAAATTTGAAATTGGAAAACCAAAAATGCGATAACTGCGATTATTTTTAGAGTCCGACTAATTATTTTTAAACTGAAAGACGAGACATTTTTACATCTTTTTACGTTCTTCTGTAAAATTGGAACCGCTTTTTTCACATGATAAAATAATTTCCAAGGCGTATAAAGAATATTTTTAAATTACACAATTTACTACCATGTTAGATAATTCTTTAAATTGAAGTCGTACACAGTTTTAACTACAAAATATAAGTTTGATCCAAAATGAAAATATTCTGAGACCCTAAAAAGAAATATAAATACAATAATTATTTATAATTTTTATAACACTGCAATTAGTATTAAAAGAAAATTGACAAGTGCTAAATGCCAAGTCCCTTAAACAATAATAGGTTCGTTTATTATATTTAAATGATGTTCTTTTTTCAACTTTACTCTTTACTTATAAAACTGACTTAACAAAAATATAAGACAAGTCACAAAACAAACTAGATCAAAAACGCGAGACATTCAAGAATCAACGAAGAAAAGAAAGTACAAAGAACACGTGGCACCAAGGTCAGTTTTACGTCCCTTTTTACGTCGTATTTCACTAGAAGTAAGTTGTCAAAATATGTATTTGCAAATCAGTTAGAGTCAAAACTTTAAAAAAGTTTTAAAAAAATGTTTCCCAACTTGATCTTTACTTATTTTGTGTGTTCCATGTTTGTTTTACATTTACAGCCTTTTTCGAAATTCCCACTAGCACCACTCTAAGTGGAATTATATTGAGCAAACTTCATACAGTTGTATTATGTTGTGAGGCTTCCAATTTAAGTAATTTAAATGTGAAATTAAAGAGTACCGATGTGATGTATTCTACCCTTTTGTACAACCTGGCATTTTTAAGCGTTATCTTACAAAGGAAGGAGCCCTAAAAATGAAGTAACGTATAGCGATCAGACGAGATAAATTTCAATACAATGCAAATACAATAGCCAAAGAAAGAAGGCAAAGTCCATAAAAGATCCATAGAAGAAAAAGTCCGTAAAGCTTAAATGAGAAAAAAAATCTTGTATTTTTTATAAAAAGTCAGGTTGTTTTCTAGTATTCCGTGGTAAAATTTCCAAAATGAACACTTATGGAATCACTTAGATGTCCATCCGTGTATCGCAGGCGACTTTCTCAAAAACTATTCGACGTAAGAATTTATACAGTACATACTCTGGTACATTTATTTAATTATCTACTTTAATGTATCTATATCTATTGATATTTAATGTGTATATATATATATATATATATATATATATATATATATATATATATATATATATTTATACATATAGCGGACTTATTGCTACGAGAGCAATCTCTTACAGCCAACCATAACACCCGTCCAGCCCCGTTCGACGAACGGCCGGGAATCGAAACACGGTTTATAGAGGTGAAAATACAAATTATAGAGGTGGAGTACAAAAAGTGCAGTTGTGATTCTAGCGATTAATTTCATTGGGAAATAAAACAATTTAAGGCGATCGTGTAGAGTGTCAAATGAAACTATATCGAAGCCTGAATGCCGCAATAAATGTTTCTATGAATTTGTTTAAATATTTTTCGGAAAAAATTCGAAAGGTTCCCCGCTCAGCTGCACGCATTCATAGTTTGAGAAAAGCCCTGTATTCGCAGTGTATTACTATTAATAATTTAAGTGAGGGGCTGACGGTACAAGTATAGCTTGCACTTGACCGATTTTTACAAATGATATTCTATTTCTGTAATGCCAAACCCCCTTTATACGAAGATATATATTAAATTATTTTTTTATAGTTTAATTGTGTACTGTATGCTACCAAATAATTCAAGTTCGTGTAAATCAAATACAGAGGAAGTAACCGGTGTCTTGTTCACTTTCATTTAACAAATATTTGTGGTGGATGTAACAACTTAATTTTTCTCCTTACTTGCCGAATATTTTCTCACGGGCAGCTTATAGTCAACGCCCTATCGATCTAGCCCTACCCGACGGCGGTACCTGGCACCACAAAGGAACCAACTACCCACACGCACTGTACCGCGTCATCGTGGGTGGATCGCGTGCGCGAGTACAAGTATTTATGAGCGCGCGCGTTTCTTATTATCGGATCGCATGTCTTGCACCAACAGAAAGCGGGGGAAGGGGGTGGGGTGTGTCTTCGATTGCACCTTTGCTCATTCAATAAGGTGTAATGGCATTGTACTCTTGTCCAAAACATCCTTTGACACGAATAAATGTGTCAAAATATATGGGCGGTACTGAATGTCTGTAATGCACAATTTAAATGAATGACAAATCTGATAATCCAGCCATTTCTTTCCATAGTACTATATTTCTCGAACATGCAAAGTGTCGCTCTATTGCCGCCCTCTACCTTTATTATAACAACCTAGCACCCCTCTCCGATTCCACCTTCATCAGATGCATATCATTAAGTCATTATCAAACATATTCAACAGATTTTACAGAATTTCATAGGAAACGAAAGAACTTTTATATTGATAGACGAAACAATAAGGAGAAATTCGTAGCGTTCCACTGACGCTAAGTTAAGGCCATCTATCGGTCAATATAGGTATTAGTTTTGATCCCGACTTCCCTCGTGTGTCAAAGGGAAAAATAGTGTTGTAATTCGTGAAAATTATTTTTTTTAAAATCCAAACGATTGTAAGTAAAAATTCACTTACTGCGTAAATATACATTCATATTTATATTCACGTTGTTATACGTAACAGGGTTAATTATTTCGGGATGTTCATATCCATGACACGGGCTACACGTGTAAAAAAAAAAGGGTGTGAGAAGTTACTACGCGCGTGAGAAGTTATACTTCTTTGGCATCATTAAATAATAAATATATAGGACATAATTTGTACTAAATTATTAAAAGATTCCTAATTTTAAATGTTTTTTATTGATTATTTAATATCTTAAAAGTACATGAATAAATTTAATAATTTCAAAAATTGAATTTAAGTTAATTCATTTTCTATATATAAATATATTTAATATTTTCAAAATAAAGAAATAAATTTTATAAAACATTTAATATATATAAAACATTTGTGATAAAAATTAAAATTAAACATCAAATTAAAATATTAATTTTCAATATTTATTATTAAATTGAATAAATGAAAATAATAAATATTTATAAAAATAAATGAACAAATTTAATGAAAACTTTTTGATAAAAATGAAAAGTGAATGTTAAAGTAAGAAAATGATAACAATATTTAAAAAATGAATAAACTTAAATTCAATGAATTCAAATTGAATTTATTATTAAATTTATTTATTTACTTTTAAAATATTGAGTAACCAATAATAAATATTTAACATTAATAATTTAATAATATTTAGTATTAATTATGTTAAATAATAATATTTTAATGTATATCAATAAATAATACATACGGATAGGTAACCTCAATTATATTGGAGCACTTGAAAAAGTCTATAAACACAATTTTTTCACTAATATTTACGAATAGTAAATATATTAATCAAAATATTGAATTTAAATCACTACTGAATATAATTTATCAGCACATATATAAATAGCACTTATATGAAACTAAAACACGTGTGTGAATGTACACTAGAAATATGTGGAAAATAAATACTATGAATATGAAAACAGTGAACAGAGGCGACGATGGTGCCAACTTGCGCGACTAATAGAGGTTCTATTTCTATTTTGTTGGTAGCTTTTGTTTCGAGACTGCAACCGCTGCAACTTCATACTGTAACTTTTGTGTGACGAATCTTAAAATTTCACTCTCATTATTTTTTCATAACGCGCCTAAAGAAGTATACTTCAAAAATTCATAAAGATTGGTTAAGTAATTGAGATACGAAAGCGACACAAACAAACTCACTTTCGCGTTTATAATATTTTATTATTCCGGGATATAAAATATCCCACGCTCACATCCATATTCTTCATTTCAATTTAGCGACTAAGTATAGTATTAACCGTTTGAGTGCCGACGAGCGCCATCGCGCTCGTGCGCGTACTAACTAAATTTTCCAAAAGCGCGATGGCGCTCGCAAAATCATTTGCTGTTTAGCGCGCGGTAGGGGGGTGGTCGCTCACACGCATCGTTAATTTTTATATTTCTACGTGTTACATAAAGTTCAAATTATAATATTATTAGTAATTACAATATAAAAAGTATCCAAGAAAAGAAAATGTTTAACCCATAATGTCGGAATACGAAATTAATTCGAGTGAAAATGATCGTTTTTCAAGTTGTGAAGAAAGTGATAGCGGTAGTGATATTTTGTTGCGCTCACAATTTGGCGTAAAGCAATTTTTGAGTGATAGTGATAATAGTGACGATAACAATTATTTTGCTGATACGGAGGATGTACCGGACTGCGAAAATACGATGTGACCATGATTTCAGTTTTTGTTATAATTTTTATTCACAATATATGTTTCCATAATTTTCTTTGTATTTTATTATCCTTGTACAAGTTTTTATTAAGAAAACATCGAAAAAATTATTAAAATTGGATAATTTTTGGAAGAGATATAGTTTTTCTTTCGAGACAAGGAAAATTACATCAAAAACAAAAGATTTCTTTAGCATTTTTAAGTATTTATGAGTAAAAAACCATGGCACTAAAACGGTTAAACAAAAATTAAAAAATAAGTGTACGTAATTATTAATGGAATACGACTATCAATGGAAAAGACATTTTTTAAATCGATTGAGTAGACACCGAGATTGCCTCTCACGAATACAATGAAAACATTTTAAACTCATACCTGCATAATATCAATTTTAGTAAGAACTTTAGAAAGCACAACAAAGGCAACAAGATGGCGCAACGCATCATCGATTGTCAACAATAAACATGACGAATACCGGAACATAAGCGCGCCTCATAATGAAGGCTATTTCCGAAAGTTCAATACAATCTATTGAACGAACAAGTGGTTACGATGTCAACATCCCACTTGGAGGTCCAAGATTTTTATACCGTTCTTATCTGTAGTGCGTTTTTGCCTTGTATATTGAATACACCAGTTGAATATCTCGTCACGGTCTAATTACTAAAAAAATTACGTAAAAAATACGTTTAACTGATTCTCCGTTACGTACCTATCTAGCTAATGTAAGTACAATGATGAAGGACGTAACACGCAAATTTCATTGTGATAAGCAAGGATAATGCCAAAACCCACGTCGCATGGCTACGGCCTCATATACAATTGGGTATTTGACTAAATTTTTGTTATTTCATTGATCACAATTTCAAGGTATAAGCTGATGAAGAGCGAAAAAATGTTTTAATAATCTTAAAAATTTACCGAGTTATAAAAGTTTAAATTAAACTTTAGAGAAGGACGGCAATACTGTGTTGTGAGGTAATTTTTAATATTGCACATTATATCCTACGAGAGGAAAAGAGACAGGGATATACACAACTCTATCCGTATCGTCAAATTTAGAAGCCTACAACTGGGTTATTTTTCGATCAATTTTTGAATTGTTTTCAAGACTGGTTTTTAATTAACTTATATTTCACAATGTTCCACTAAAAACATCAAAATTTAGAATGAGTCAACCATCGTATTGTCTACTATTATACTTTCCAGTTTTTATGAAACCCGAGTCTGATCCATCTATGGTATTGAGAGGTCTCCCTCACCATCATTTTAGATATATCTTCAGACTCTCACTCTATAAAGCCGTCAACTTGATTTGAAATAACGCATTAGAGGTAAACGATCTATAAGGAAACGATGATAGAGGTAAACGATCAAAATACCAGCACTTGAAAACTTAGAATTATAAGGGACTGCAATTGGCCGTCAATGAGACATAAAATTAACAATATATTGCAATTAGACAACTAAACGTATAACTATACAACAATTAATTTAGACTTCAAATGTTAGGATCAAGTTTATTGCAGAATTCGGCAGTGAAGGAATACTCGTAGAGGATAGTGTTATATTTAGGAATAAAGAGAGGAGAGGGATTCAGAACGGAATCCAAGATCATGAATCCTGTCGAATCTATAATTGAGAAAAAGACGGACTACAAGGATTCAGAACCTCTTTCAATCATCTTTTTACATCTAGAATTAAAATAAGATGGACTACAAGGATTCCTCGATATATTGAAAAGAAGACATAGAATACGTAAATTGCGTCGGTCACGTATTTCCGTCTAGTTGAAACGTGAACTAAACTCTGAAATATAATTACCCTTAGACTCCGTTTGCAAGACATACATTTCAAAATGTCGTCGAGAATGCCACCAATTTTTCAATTTTTCAACTATTTTTGATAACTGCGGAAATATGGACATGCTTTCCCAGACCAAAGATTTATCCATTATTAAAGTTCCATTTACTCTTAGACTCAGTTTGCGAAATATTACATTTCAAAGTACTGCCGAGAATGCCACACTGTTTTTGATAACTGCGTTTGATAAATCGGACAGCTTTCTAGGTACTAGCTACTTCATGCATATTGTTTACACGTGGCTTTTCTCATTTTCTATTTTGTGTGACCTGACAGGATGATGCACGCCGGAGGGAAAAGTTTACAGAGCTACAACAAGAAAATAACTTAAATAAACCATTACAATTGAAATTACCTAATTTTAACAAAAAAAAAACAGAATCCCACTGCGCTGCAATTTAACCGTTCAATAGTCACATAATACGATTTGATTTGCTTTCCAATAATTTAATTGATCATCCTCACCAACATTATCTGTCGTCAATAATTGGAAACCTGCGTAGCGTTAGATCTTTACAGCGTATGGCAAAAAAACGACGCCACATTGTTCAATGAATACAGATGTCGCAATGAATTTGTACTTCACGAATATTCTAACTCGCAAAAAGAAACGAATATATTAATGAGGGTTGCCAGATAATAATGACTATTGCAGGAAAAAGAAATCAATGTTTATTTTCTAAAACGTCATATTTAATTTTTTTTTGCAACTTTGAATTAAATAAACCGCTCTAGCTAAAATAAGGGTATAAGTCTGGTTTAACAGCAACGCGAATTTCCCAGTTTTTTTTGGTTTAAATGATAAGAAAGAATATATATAAAAAACGACATATTTAAAAAATTACGGCTTATTATAAAAAAATTATTGAAAAATTGATCTCCCAAATAGTGCACATTACTTAGTTGTCAAACATAACTTTTATAACTTCACTTTCTGCGATCATACTTTCGCATTTAATTTTTTTTGAGTTTGTTTTTTTTTATCGATTCCTCTTTTTTTTGTAATTCAGTGTTTAGATTGCTAAGAATGGCAATTAAGTTGACAATTTTATAATTTACTTTATTGACAAAGTACACTTTTGTACGGAAACTTTCTTCAATCGTTTTATTTAATAAAATAATCACGACCAAGCCCTATTTTTTGTTCACACTTCATTTTTTACTTATATTCTTTCATTTAAAATAAAAAAACACAACATTCGCATTGTTTCTAAACGAGACTTCTTCCAAAATAAGTAATCTGAAGCTAATAGAAAACATTTAATAATATTAATAAACCTTATCTATGCTTCTAATAAAAACAAAAGTATCCCTGAAATAAAATAGTATTTATTCAATTAACATAAATAATAGTACACTTAAAGTAAATAAAAAAAACACTTGCCAAAACTTAACGAGAACTGGCAGCGATAATGGTCGAGGGGAACTAAACACAAGTAAATACAGTACGATGGAAATACTAAGATGAAAGAAAAAATTCAAGTCAACATTTGCGTCTGCGAATAATAAAAATGAGTCATCAGCATGCGGCCACTAAAAACTCACAACATAAACTTGTGTGAAATTCTAAATAACGGTTGTTCGCAAGTTTAAATTTACCAAGTTGACATTTTATTTCAAGTAGAGGTTAAGATTTTATATTTACGTTAAAATTACAATCGCCCTTTGGATGATGACACACAAACGCAAAACTATCGCAACGATAACTAAATATTCAACGGAATTTTTGTACATATCGACAATGTCAAATGTTTGATTTTCTAGCTAAACTGCTCTGACACACGTGTTGTCGATCTTTATTTCTTTCTTACACGTAACACGCCTGAAGTCGTGCAAATAACAGAATATAATAATACTTTAAAACATTATCAATCAATTGAAAAATATAATAAGTGTAAATATTTAAGATTATATATATATATATATATATATATATATATATATATATATATATATATATATATATATATATACATATATATATATTATAAAATCGGTCCTTACAGTTGTTTAGACATACAGTCGGTTCAGACTAGACTCCATACTCCGTTCCATTTCAACGCCTTTACATCAGTCGTGTCCAATTTTTCAACGATCGTTATGTAAACTTTATGTCCTGGCACCTCAGACAAAACATGACAGCTGAGCACCTATACATTTCGACGATGATAAATAAACTAACAATTTGACGTTTATTGCGGATAATGACAACGCATTTCAGCAAATTTATTTTCACTCCTCGTAAACGAATCTTTAATGTTAAACGCTTTAATGTAACATCCATTAGATATTTTGAGTAGTTGAACGCCGAGGGAAAATAGACAAAACTTTGTTTAGTACGGTTAGTATATATGTAGTTATGGAAAAAGAATACAGAGGTACTAAAATATTATCGCATACGAGAAACAAGTCTTTTCAATAAACAGGCTCAATAAACTAGGCACAATATTCCTTGTAATAATAGAAGATCCCCTATTAACCATACTCAGGTGAAAATCGATAGAAATTAAGGAAAGAACCACCCACCCGAAAAGTAATCCGTAGGCCTATATTTCCTGAAATTGTTGATGAAATCTAATAAAAATCCCTTCTTCAGACAACAACAACCTAAGATAATAATTCATTTAATACCCAGAAATTTAATCAAACAGGACAGTACCAACATAACAGACAATTTTAAAACTACAACCTAATTTTAGACAAAATAGACACACACAATATAAATCATTCAATAAAAATATATTCACAACACATCAAAACCAACCAAACATTTCCAAACCGGAAGCCTCTGCAAAAACAATACCATCTGGAAATAATAAGACACCTTCATATAATCACTTTCAAAATGTAGGACCATCCCCCTACTAGACGTCTAAAGAATTACATATCAACGAAACACAAGAAACTGACCCGAATTATTTATATCATTCAAAGAACCCTTTTCATTATCGACATTTAAATGAACAACCCTCAAACGAATATTTTAACGAAGAAAATAAAATTGATATTAAAAATTTTCCATTACACCCGAACAGAGACAACATAAAATAATAGAAATAAATTCTTATATGAAGAGACAATTACCCTATACATAGATATACAATCCACCCCTAAAATTACTAACCGACACGGGTGCTAATCAATCATTCATCTCGCCTGAGACGGTAAAAAACATTTTAGTCAATATAGACTGGATTATGAACCATTTACAGTCACAAACATTCATTGCACAACTCAAAACAAATATTTCATAGAAAAACCTATTTTTGACGAATTAAATTTTATATATACATATTTCATAATATATTCGACAGCCTTACGGGATTAGAAATGTTAGAAAAATTACAAGCTAAAGTCGATTTGCACAAAAAACTACTGAAAACTTCATGAGCGATTAACCGTATACTTGTATTAAATTATAGAACCACAATTTGATTTGAAGCACTTATACGATCACAGTATACAACAAATTAATATACCTCTTAATACATTTAAAAGCGAAATTCACATTCCCGAAACGTACATGAATCAAGGTTTTATGTTTACTATATCAAATTCGTATCAAGGCTATGCTTACGTAGAGATACCCAACGATAACCCAACGCATAACGACATAATAGTTTGACAGAACCTTTAAAAACCTTTAACCTTACGAAAAATTTTTCCAGTAAGAATTTTAAAGCTTACCATTCACAATTAAATTAAACTACGTGATGTAGTATTATTTCTACTTTAATTAAATTCTTTATCACGACCAAGGTTTCGTTGTATTACAACATCTTTAATTTATAATATACAACAACAACAACAACATCTTTATTTTATAATACAATGAAACCTAGGTCGTGTTAAAGAACTTAAAAAAAGTAGAAATAATACTACATCACGTAGTTAAATAATAAACCAAAATTAAAAGACGATTGTCCAGATACACAGAATTAATATTCACTACATTAATGTTAATAATCCACAGTCGAATAGCTCGATCGAAGGATTTCATTCGACTATCCTAAAACACATACGAATTTCAGGTCAAGAGAAACCTAGTACACCCGTGAATGAACTCATGCTTTATGCCATATTAGGCTATAACAATTATATTCCATAACAAATAAAAAACCAATAGAAATAATAAACGGACGCTTAGACAATAGAGATCCTCTTGATATAGAAATTGATAACACTTGTTTACAAAACTACATCGAAACACAAAAAATTCATACAAATGAACTCATGCTTTATGCCATATTAGGCTATAACAATTATATTCCATAACAAATAAAAAACCAATAGAAATAATAAACGGACGCTTAGACAATAGATATCCTCTTAATATCGAAATTAAAAACACTTGTTTACAAAACTACATCGAAACACAAACAATTCATATAAAACCTTTATAATATATTAAATTCAGGTTTACAGAAAAAACAGAGTACAACTTTGACGCGACATAATAAATATGGCGAAGAACTTACAAAAATCTACTTCAAAAATCTTCTAATTTCAAAATCATCTACTTCAAAAATCTACTAATTTCAAAAATTTTCTAATTTCAAAATCATCTACTAATTTCAAAAATCTTCTAATTTCAAAATCATCTACTAATTTCAAAAATCTTCTAATTTCAAAATCATCTACTAATTTCAAAAATCTTTACTTCAAAAATCTATTGGCTGTAAGACACCCAAGACACACCAAGCCCTATAAGTCAAAAAGTAATTAGATTTAGGTATAAAATTGATAGGCGAAACAAACCAACAATTTCATAAAAGAATTGCACGCAGACCCATAAAGAAAAAACTCCCCCTCAGGTTAGAAACCTTAACAGACCACATATTTTTGTATTACTTTAACCTATATGAGCAAAAAGAAAATATATTAGCAATTGGAAATCAAATTTCAACCATTACCGAGAGCGATCACTTCTAATACTCTTTAATTTTAATATATTTAAACATAAATAGCCAACACGATTAAGAAAAAAAATGTACAAATTATTCCGCTCTCATTAACATACATAAAAAAATTCTCTCTCTCTCTTACACACATTGCCCATCACAGCATCATATCAATATACGATATTATTAACATAATACAAACACAAATTTTATATTAAGTAAACAAACATATAATTAGCGATTAAACAAACAGTTATTTATTAATCGAAATGGGATCATATTACATAACCCACACTACAGTATCTGTCACAGAATTCTCCGTAAATACTCCTAATTCCAATCCTACAGTATCAAACCACTCAGAAAAGTCTTAGAAAAATACCCAAGTCGAAATGAAGAAATGTACTTGCTAGCCTTTTCAGTTCAGCATAAATAAAAGGCCAGCATTTCATGAGGGAGGTGTTATGAATATATCACATTACATCTTGAAGGATCTATATGCATACGTATCAAGAAAGATTTACTGCTCGCTCGCCCACTCAGCACATCCTGGTTACAACGGATACAGAGGACTCCTTTCATTATGTTCAATGAAGTCCCATTGCACGCTTAAATATTCAAATATCCAGAGAAGATTTGCTGGCCATCTACGTAGCACTTCCTGGTTACAAAGCGTTGCTTTCATAAAACTGAAGTGTTCTGCATTCCGACTCGGTACATTGCAAGATATAAAAGCCGTCCTTAACAAGCTAAAAAACCATTATAAAAAACTTTGTATTAAGCTTCTCATTAATTATATTATATATACATGTTAAACATTTTTATTTCTATTTTTTTAACTCAAAAATAACACAAACATAATTCGCGCAACACAATCGAAAGAAAAGTGTCAGTCAATTCGTCTAACTACTAAGACGTACTGATCTATCTTATAGCTTATTGGAATGAAGTTCCTTATCGCGCGTTGCGAATGGGGGCTAGACGGAAAAAATTAAGACCAAAAGTTGTAACGACACTTTTTGCTATAGTTGCTAGCGGGCGCGCTGCAATCCGTGCGGCGTGCGCGTGTTTCTCTGTCTGTCTCTTTCTCTCTCATAGAAAGCAAGCCAGTTATTTTCGTTTCGTCTTTCTATTTCGCATTGAACAGTGTGGTATCGCGACGATTATTTTTATTGAGTGTATACAGGTTTTTTGTACATAATAAAAAATAATAACAATAATTATTATTATAACTTAAAAGAAATAAAATTTTATTACAATTCCTTCACTAATTAATCGAAAGGAACTTCGTTCAATCCGGGTGTCCCTTGACACCTCTCAAGTTTTATAAAATGTACAATGTCACAAAAGAAAAACTTTTAATATAGAAGATCAATTACTTAAAATATCAAACTTGGAGAATGGTATATAAAATAAAGAATTAGCATATGAATTTTCACATTCAACAAATTTGGCTATTTAGAAGGAGCGAGAAAATCTTTGTTTGATTTATTGAAAAAGATGGCCAGTAAGCGTAATTAAACACACAAAAATTTAATAAGCCTTGTTGAAAGGTTAAGCGTCTGAAACAAAAAAATCATAGAGCCTATTTTTAAATAAATGTTTTTTTTTAATAGAAACCTTTTTTACGTTTTTACTGCAACTAGTATGCATTTTTTCCTACTATTGTTGAAATGAAGTTTAATGTACATAATATAAGAAACGTTGGTCTTTTATGAGAATCGGTTTAACTCCTCTCAGTATGTCCCTTCAATGTCGTTAAAAGCAATTTCGACTGTATTTAGTATTTTGTTCGATTTTTATATTCACATCAATGGTCCCTTCAATGTCGTTAAAACCAATTTCGACTGTATTTAGTATTTTGTTCGATTTTTATATTCACATCAATGGTCCCTTCAATGTCGTTAAAACCAATTTCGACTGTATTTAGTATTTTGTTCGATTTTTATATTCACATCAATGGTCCCTTCAATGTCGTTAAAACCAATTTCGACTGTATTTAGTATTTTGTTCGATTTTTATATTCACATCAATGGTCCCTTCAATGTCGTTAAAACCAATTTCGACTGTATTTAGTATTTTGTTCGATTTTTATATTCACATCAATGGTCCCTTCAATGTCGTTAAAACCAATTTCGACTGTATTTAGTATTTTGTTCGATATTTTATATTCACATCAATGGTCCCTTCAATGTCGTTATAACCAATTTCGACTGTATTTAGTATTTTGTTCGATATTTTATATTCACATCAATGGTCCCTTCAATGTCGTTATAACCAATTTCGACTGTATTTAGTATTTTGTTTCGATATTATATATTTAACTGTTATATTTAATATTCACAGGTAAAAAATTAAAACTGGACGCTTGCAGTATGTCATCTGAAACTTAAGATTTCGTAAATGAGACTTAATAACGTGCCATTCACATAGATATGTGAAAAAAGCTCCATAAATGTTCAGCTCCCTCTTTACGTGTGTATTAGTATAGGTAAAATAAAAATAAATAAAATTGTAGGTAAAATAAAACATATAATATACAGCATTACTTGAGATCTCCATATGAATTACCTATATGCAAAATTTCATACACGTCGGTGTAAAACTGAAAAAAAAAACTGGGAGGCTGTTATTTAAAGGTTTCTTGCTTCACTACGGAGCCCTAAAAAGGCAAGTAGACACTGTGGAGAGACAATGTGGCTACATTGTCTCATCAACCATTTGGCAGTTATTCAGTTGGATATGCAAAGTGTGATAACATTGGTAAATAAGTTCATAATTTGTGTTTATTCCTCCATAACTTCGTTACGTCATAGCAATTCGGTATTTGACTCATTTTTTTTATTTCATTATTCATAATTTCAAGGTACAAGTTGATGAAGAGCGAAAATTTTTTTTAATAATCTTAAAAATTTACCGAGTTATAAAAGTTTCAATTTAATCTTTAGAGAAGGACGGCAATACTGTGTTGTGAGGTCATTTTTAATATTGCACATTATATTCTACGAGAGGAAAAGAGACAGGGATATATCCAACTCTATCCGTATCTTCAAATTTAGAAGCCTACACCTGGCTTATTTTTCAATCAATTTTTGAATTCTTTTCAAGACTGATTTTTAATTAACTTATATTCACAATATTGTACGAAAAATATCAAAATTTAGAATACTACCGTATTGCCGACACAGACGCTAGTGAAAAGTGGTAAGAAAATTCACATGATTTTCTAATTTTACTTAAAGCTTAAACGGAAGGCGTCCCAAAATCAATGTCGACCTAGAAAAGCGCTGCCCTACCCACCACAATTACCCTCGGCGACCGCGCCTCGTTTACCTTCTAATAATTTTTCCTTATCAAAGGATTTTCAGCACGCAGCCCTATCCAAGCATGGTTAATGCTGTGCACCTAATACGCGCCGGTGGATTTTGTAACAAATCTAAACTTTACGTCGTCATAATATTATATAAAAGGTTTATGTAAAAGACGGGTCAAGTCCAAGCTGGACTCGCCTATTGAGAGTTCCGCATGATTGTCATTTTGGTGTTTCATACCTCAAAAAATAAGACTCTTTACCGAGTCATAAATTATGAACCAATGCCAATAGAGATGTAAAATTTTAATAATAAAGCCTTCATTAAGGAGAAATAATTAATTTTTAAATTTTTATTGAAATAAAACTTCTTTACGCACGCTTGGCTTGGGGAGTAGGCTGGTGAATGCGTGACGAGAGCGTTACGAAAAGTGTGATCGGGCGAGGCGAACGGAAGTTGAGAGGGAGATATAAGTTAGTGAAGACAGAAAGAGAGAGAGTTACGTTTCGTATATTACTGTAGGGACAAGAGAGGTGCGTGCACACATTTTCTTTCTCTCATAGCCAGTGCATGAAATATATATATATATATATATATATATATATATATATATATATATATATATATATATATGCGAGTTTTCTAGCGTTACGCGAACGGTGATTTTTTTATTATTTTGTAATTTCATTTCGTTCTTGAACAATTTTATAAATTATTATTTTGTTCAATACATTAAATATTCTACGTTTACATATCGTTTTGCTTTGACGAAACAACCCAGCGTCCGGTGTGCCAGTGTTCTCTATGACATTAACTCTTTAAATGTCTCAAATTTTAATAAGGGAACTAGCATGCTAAAAATTCAAGGAATTTGAACTCATATAATATAGTCTAAGCGTCCCTGAAACCCCTAGTATAAATTTTTATGTGTACAGGTATGTATTGATTGAACTACACAAACATGGAGTTGATGTCATTTTGATAAGTTACGGGAACTGACTTGGACCAGGGCCGGAAAGTAGCCCGAGTCGAGCGCTGTCCAACAATACCAAGCATACCTTGATCAGAATAAAAGTTATACCAAAAGAAATGGACTCTATAAAACTTGTTCCCCGTCCGACGTAATTTTTTTTATGAAAGATCCGGAAACTAAAGTTGTTTTCTTTTCCAGTAGTAATGAAATCCAACACCAAGTCGTTTTTGACGTCATAGAAAATCTTTAGATCAATTTGAAAAATTAATTTTCTCTAATACCTCCTTTCCAAAAATACGATTCTGACATATGATTTCTACAGAAAAAAAATTAAAATATACACTTTTTTAGGGGAAATGACTGCATACTTTATCATTAAAAAATTGAAGAGTATTCACCGACTTTTCGTTACTGAATAAAAAAATTTCCAAATTAAATAAAGGACTTGCATTTTTCCAGTTCCCAGTATGTTCCAGTTCCCTGTATAAGAATAAAGGAAAGTTAGTCCAAGTTGATTTGAGAATTGTATTTTTGAAAAAGGAAACCTGAGAAACGGTGTAATAAAATACAACGTTAATTTCGCAAAATAAATCTTTATACTACGGTAAAATATACTTGGTTATTAAAAAAAGATTCAAATAACATTAAAAGATGATTGGCACAAAAAGCTCGTTCATTCGATTACGACCGTTTATCAAAACAAAATTATAAAAAAGCTGACGCAACAGGCACCGAAGATTAAAGGGGCTATCACCGAGAAAATGGTAAACATGACCGACATGCGACCGCTTTGCTACTATTATATTTTTCCATTCTATAATACTATAGTATTAAACCAGTAAAATTATTTTAAATGTGATATTACTCACCGGCTCTTATTAAATTACAATATTACCCGTCGGTACCTAATTACCAAAGTACGTACCCAGCTTTCCACCTACCTATGCGAACAAGCTGTCTTCACTCGAGCGGAATAAACAGCGATTGTCGCGTGCCACAATGACTGTTCTTGGCATTCCTCCGTTGCTTCCTACCGGGGCAATATATTGTACCGTGTCATGATTCTTAAGAAATACATACTCGTAAGAATACCTGAATATTATATATATACTCGTAAAAATACCTGAATATTAGAAATACATACTCGTAAAAATACCTGAATATTTGAAATATATACTCGTAAAAATACCTGAATATTAGAAATACATACTCGTAAAAATACCTGAATATTTGAAATATATACTCGTAAAAATACCTAAATATTAGAAATACATACTCGTAAAAATACCTAAATATTATAAATATATACTCGTAAAAATACCTAAATATTAGAAATACATACTCGTAAAAATACCTGAATATTAGAAATATATACTCGTTAAAATACCTGAATATTAGAAATACATACTCGTAAAAATACCTGAATATTTGAAATATATACTCGTAAAAATACCTAAATATTAGAAATACATACTCGTAAAAATACCTAAATATTATAAATATATACTCGTAAAAATACCTAAATATTAGAAATACATACTCGTAAAAATACCTGAATATTAGAAATATATACTCGTTAAAATACCTGAATATTAGAAATACATACTCGTAAAAATGTCTGAATATTAGAAATACATACTCGTAAAAATACCTAAATATTATAAATATATATACTCGTAAAAATACCTAAATATTAGAAATACATACTCGTAAAAATACCTGAATATTAGAAATATATACCCGTAAAAAACCTGAATATTAGAAATACATACTCGTAAAAATGCCTGAATATTTGAAATATATACTCGTAAAAATACCTGAATATTAGTAATACATACTCTTGAAAATACCTGACTATTTAAACTAAGTAAACTTTCAGTTCATATTCAAAATTATCATCATTTTTTTTATCGCGCGCCTGAAGATACTTATTTTTCCCATAATCGAATATATTTTTTTTAACTAATTATTGAACCATACGAGATATAACCTCTGACCTTCTATAAAGGCAAATGAAATACCTTCCGAAGACCAACAAGCAAAGTCCTGCCTTTTTAAAGCAATGACATCATTCGTCTACGGATAGTGCAACCTCCTGCATTATCCACAAGTAAAACAACAACTTAATTAACTACACTTAAAGCGCTGTGTCGACTAGCGATTAGCTAAAACCATGAAGGCGAAACTCGCGGCCAGTCAGCAGGACGTTTATCTCGTCCATTATGAGTTTGATTTTTTATAAACTAACCGTTTTTTAATAACATAACATTAAATATTTTTTATTCCAAAGGGGAGTGCGTCGCCGTACACTATTTCTCTGTTGCCAAATAGGTTTTCAGCTTCACGCAACACTCTTGCATATTCTTAATAATTCTACATCCAGTGGTAAAAGCAGCGACCCGGCGGCTGACCAATTACAAACGAGTAATCCTATTAAAATGTTGTCCGTTTCCTTTTGGGAATTCGAGAAAGTAGTAAAGTTTACCTATGTCGCAACATAGGTTTAAGTAATAAAACAAGGAACACTTATAACTTCGTTATTTCTGGCTGTCCGTCGATCTATCGGTCTGAAATATTTTAATATTTTTAAAATAGATGTTTCAATATATCTTACATACATGTAGAGTATCTGTATACATACATACGTATATATATATATATATATATATATATATATATATATATATATATATATATATATATTGATTAAACGTTTCACGCAAAAGGTGATTGCCAAACTTCTCAGCGTAGTTGCGTGAAAAAGCGATTAAAACGTTAAGTCATCAACCAAACACAATCGATTCGACAACGAATAAGTTAACTATGACAAAGATAAATGGATTATCATTTCAGTTTTCGCTGCAAGACCGTTTGAAATACCGCTTAATTTTAGGACGCATCACAGTTTGAGGTTAGTCTTGGTTTTTCTGTTACCGCTTTTAATGATCTAACTATTCGACGTACAGTAATGAAATTTCATACGAAATAATATTCTATATTATATCTAAATATAGCCGTAAAGTAAAAAAGAGAAAAAAACTTGCAACATTGAAATTTGGAGTCTACATGCCAGTGTTACTTCAGTTCAATTAAAGCAGAGCGACTAACAATTTGGTATCTTCAAGAAAAAGTAATAGGGAACATCGGGGAAGTTTTTCCAAAATTTAGTGATGGAAATTATTTTTGATTATCGATACAATTGAAACATCTCCTTTTACTATGTAAGGCTACGACCCTTAGATTGAATCTCAGTTTTAGTGTGAGACCACAAGTGCATTTTGTTTCAATCGCTTCTCTCAAATTTATTAAAGCTATCTTAACATTTAATTATTTATTCTATACTTTAATCGAGTGCAGAACTACACGACCCAATCTCGAAATCAGCAATCTGTATAATCATGGAACATGTTTGTAGAGTTAATTTTCGTTTACGTTTACAAATAGTTTTATTAATTCTACACTAGATGGCGGTATTTATTTTATTTTATAATTTTTTTAAATTTAATAACGCAGTTATGTTTACATATTATAAAATCTGTCTATCAGACTCTAGTGCACCCCGCTGAGCGCAATCTAGAGGAAAAAAGATAGAGCATTTAGAAATACGTAAAATATAGCGCAACGTTTTCCACACGAAAAACGTGCAGAATTTATACTTATTTAATCAATTCATCTACTTCTATACAGAAGTAAATTTCTACGAAAAAATTTTCTCGAGAAATATAATAAGATTTAAGTATGTGTCCCACATTTTATCTCCACCAAAATTAACTATTAATTCCCTAATTAAGATAAAATTAAAATTATGAAGACAAATCAAAGTTGATTTTAACTCGAAATTCGCATCCGCCATCTTAAATCAATTTACTTAACAAGCAATTTTAGACTTTATTTTAAACATGGAAATTTTTTTTATTTTGCTCAGCTCTAAAATTTCAGTTCGTCATCCTATTTTCGGTAGCTTTTCCGAATCAAAAGTTATACTAATTGCAAATCTCGATACGCAGCAAAATAATCTGAAAATGGCGGCGCTTCCCCCTCCACCGCGCGCGATGCGTCTCTGTTCTCGCTTATCGTAATGAATTCTTTGATCCTTTAGCTATCCAGTGGTATAATTTAATTTTTGGTGTAGAGGATAGATTCAAAACTGCAACGCCAAACTGTATCCCCCGATTTTGTTATTATTAGGTTTTTTGGAATTCCCCCCGTATGGTAGCAAATTTAAAGACGTATTCAAGTCAAAAAATTGGTAATTTAATCTTGTTTGGGTTTCTTAAAATTCCTAATTTAATCTTGTAACCACAACTTATTGCTACGATAAAAATCTCTTACAGCCAAACGGAACACCAATCCAGCCCTGCTCAACGTGCGGCCGGGTATCGAGCCCAGGTCCCCGTGGTGCGAAGCACATTTAAAGGCCGCATGCTTTGTGATCAATCCAACATACCACTGTGACGACACGATTATAACTCGCAACACGAGGTTTCCATAAAACTTAGGCGCATATAAAGATTTAAGCGTACACTTTGTAAGCTCATAGTATTTTTATTAAACTATTTCAAATATTAAAATTATATCTTACCACTTAAATATATAAATACATTACCTAGAATATTAAAGTTTTCAACGTTTTTATATCCTTCACACGCATAACTTTAAAAGATCAAGAATTATTCGCTACTAAAAAATGATTAACATACAGGCAAAACTAAATCACGACATACAGGCAAAACTAAATCACGACATAATAGCAAAACGTTAATACCGGCAATATAAATATTCCGCTTCCGTTCCCTTCTGCCAAAACTCTAAAACGCCCTCGTCCGATCTCCGGCGCCGTTTTAACGGCATTTCCGTTTGAATATCATCGGGCAAGACGTTCTCGTCGTTGTTAAACCGGTCAGACGGCCGCTCGGCGGACCACTCTCCAACAGTCCGAGATGCGAAATAAATTATTAACTAGCAATATAACCCGACGTTCCCGGGTAGAACTTTGCTCTGCTCAGGTACGAATAGATGATCAAACAAACAAAATCAACGATCACTATTAATCTGAACTAAACCCTGTAACTACGCTGTAATCAAAAATAAGGGTAAGTAAGGGTAAATGGTAGTATTCAGTAAGGCGAAAGAAATACGGTAGTTGACTCATTCTAAATTTTGATATTTTTCGTACAATATTGTGTATATATAAGTTAATTAAAAATCAAAAAACATCTTGAAAAAAAAACAAAAATTGATTGAAAAATAAGCCAGTTGTAGGCTTCTAAATTTGAAGATAAGGATAGAGTTGGATATATCCCTGTTTCTTTTCCTCTCGTAGAATATAATGTGCAATATTAAAAATGACATCACAACACAGTATTGCCGTCCTTCTCTAAAGGTTAAATTTAAACTTTTATAAGTCGGTCAATTTTTTAAATTATTAAAAAATCTCACTCCTCATCAGCTTGTACCTTGAAATTATGATTAATGAAATAAAAAAAATTTAGTCAAATACCCAATTATGACAGCATTTTTTTCTCATTTAGTTTATTATCCGTTTAATGCACGATTGAGGTTATGTTACAAAAACTAAGTACGCTTATATTTTTATTTACTTATATACTTGAATATATCTACTTAATATATATGGCGGACTTATTGCTACGAAAAAAATCTCTTACAGCCAAACGGAACACCAATCCAGCCCTGCTCGACGTGCGGCCGGGTATCGAACCCAGGTCCCCGTGGTGCGAAGCACATTTAAAGGCCGCATGCTTTGTGATCAATCCAACATACCACGGTGACGACACGATTATAACTCGCAACACGAGGTTTCCATAAAACTTAGGCGCATATAAAGATTTAAGAGTACACATTGTAAGCTCATAGTATTTTTATTAAACTATTTCAAATATTAAAATTATTTCTTACCACTTAAATATATAAATACACTACCTAGAATATATTTCACAGAAAATAAATATCACGGAAATAAATTTTCTTTTTAATTTTGACGTGTGTGTGCGCGTGCGTGCGTGCGCATGTGTGTGCGTGCGTGCGCATGTGTGCGCGTGCGTGAGCGTGCCGTGCGCGTGCCCGTCTACGTGCGTGCGTGTATGTGTGTATTCAAAATTGGAACTTATTTATTGTTCCAATCTATTAACACTCTTTATAAAATAAGAATTATTAGTATTATGTAACGTATACTCTAACACGTTTTTTAATTAAATATAATGGTTACTGATAATCAATATATAAAGATTAATATGATTTCAACATATTTTGCCAACTATTTTTTTTTAAATGATAAAAACAATGAACAGCGCCATCTGTAAGTATTTTAAGTTTCCACATTTTAGAAACTACATTACAGGAATATTCATATAAAATTATCGATAGATGGTGCTAAGATAGCGTCGTGTGCCGATGAAACGCTATGGAATTAGTTCCCATCGTTTCGTCAAAAGAAGTTTTGATAATCTAATAAAAAATAAATCATCGAGAAAAACTACGCTTTGCACAAGAAAAATGCCAAAAGAATTTTCCAAATCGATTAAGATAAATTTGCTTTATACAAACAAACTTACTCTTTATCTGATCGTAAACTAAACACCTGCCGTTAAATCATCTTGTTTTTGTCGGCGAGGCCGCCACGCGCACTGTGAGAATTTTCTCGACGCGTCCGCAGCAGCTTTCATCTGCGAAATGCAGCATCTCCGATCTCGCTGCTTCATTTTATTCATCATCCATTAGGCGCACGCAAAACCAGGGCCGGTTTGGTCGCATCGACTTAAACGAATCTATTTATATTCAATTTTTAATTGAGAGAATATGAAGATAAAAACAGGTCCAAGCCCAAGACCAGCTTGCGGGGCGTGAGTTCCTCAGCTAATTCCATTATGTTACGAACATTATTGCATATATATATATATATATATATATATATATATATATATATATATATAAAGTTATGTGTGTGTATATGTATATATATATATATATATATATATATATATATATATATATATATATATATATATATAAATGTATATATATATACACACACACACACAACTATATAAGCAATATGCTTCATGTTGATTAAAATCTAGTTATTTATGTAGCATATACAGGTGTCCAGTGGCAGATTTCAAAGTTTGAACAAACATAGTTTCTGAACGCAACACACAAGAGGGGCGCGGGGGGCGTCGTTAGAAGCGCAAGCGGTGCGGATGTTTTAGTAGCCATGGAACAGTGGAGTGGAGAGCACCGCCCTTTTGCCGTCGAGGCGTACATTTCGAGTGGATTTTCGCTGTCTGTAGCACGCCGTCGATTTAATAATCGTTACAGTATTCGTCGATTACGTGATGGACCATCGATCAACCTCATTCAGTCATGGGTAGCAAGGTTCAGAGCTACAGGATCAACATTAAATATACTCAAGCCAGGACCTACACCATTGGTAGCCACGGGTGAAAATGTCGAGCGTGTTATGGTTTCTATCGTTGAAAATCCCCGTTTATCACTGCGTACACGTTCATCGATATTGGGAATTCCGAAATCAACTTTACAGGTAATAATGCGAAAAAACCTCAAGTTTCATCCATATAAAATTCAAATTGTTGAAGATTTACACGATTCTGACTTTGAATTAAGAAAAACTTACGCGGAGGTGATTTTGTTGAGATTTCGTACTGCTACCCGGATGGGCAACATATTCTTTAGTGACGAAGCTCACTTTCACATTGGAGTATATGTGAATAAGCAGAACTTTCGTTACTGGGATGTCCACAACACAAGACAAATTCATCAAGAGCCTTTACTCTTACTTTACTTAAAGTAACAGTCTGGTGTGCCATGTCTGCATCAGCAATCATAGGGCCTTATTTCTTTGAAAATCAACGTGGCCAAACTGTAACTGTGAATTCGGAGAGATATGCCCAGATGTTAAATGACTTTTTCAGAGTAGAACTACAGAATAGTCATCCTTCAACTTCATTTTTTTTATATAAAAGTTTAAATTTAATCTTTAGACAAGGACGGGAATACTGTGTTGTGAGGTCATTTTTAATATTGCACATTATATTCTACAAGAGGAAAAAAGACAGGTATATATATATATACCCAACCCTATCCGTATCTTCAAATTTAGAAGCCTATAACTGGCTTATTTTTCAATCAATTTTAGAATTTTTTTAAAGACTGGTTTTTAATTAACTTATATTTCACAATATTGTACAAAAAATATCAAAATCTTGAATGAGTCAACTACCGTAATTACCTAAACTCGAAGCAAATGTGAAATTTCCTTCGATAAGATTCACTGACTGAATGAATTCTTTAGCCCAAAGACTGTTATTCGAAGATGTGAAAAAACAAATTCTTTTGACAATGTTATCTTAGTTAACGAACATTTAATGGCTTAACCACTTAATGAGATTTTAACGACTGTTGGATCTCAATCAGCAACAGGTGTCTTAGCTTCATTGAAACAATTACAATTACATCCTTACGACCCTTGAAAGAATAAAATTAAGAACAACGGTATGGAATAAAGCTTTGTTACCTCCTTACGACCCTTGAAAGAATAAAATTAAGAACACCGGTGTGGAAGAAAGCTTTGTTACCTCCTTACGATCCTTGAAAGAATAAAATTAAGAACAACGGTGTGGAAGAAAGCTTTTTTACCTCCTTACGACCCTTGAAAGAATAAAATTAAGAACACCGGTGTGGAAGAAAGCTTTGTTACCTCCTTACGATCCTTGAAAGAATAAAATTAAGAACACCGGTGTGGAAGAAAGCTTTGTTACCTCCTTACGATCCTTGAAAGAATAAAATTAAGAACAACGGTGTGGAAGAAAGCTTTGTTACCTCCTTACGACCCTTGAAAGAATAAAATTAAGAACACCGGTGTGGAAGAAAGCTTTGTTACCTCCTTACGATCCTTGAAAGAATAAAATTAAGAACACCGGTGTGGAAGAAAGCTTTTTTACCTCCTTACGATCCTTGAAAGAATAAAATTAAGAACAACGGTGTGGAAGAAAGCTTTGTTACCTCCTTACGACCCTTGAAAGAATAAAATTAAGAACACCGGTGTGGAAGAAAGCTTTGTTACCTCCTTACGATCCTTGAAAGAATAAAATTAAGAACACCGGTGTGGAAGAAAGCTTTGTTACCTCCTTACGACCCTTGAAAGAATAAAATTAAGAACAACGGTGTGGAAGAAAGCTTTGTTACCTCCTTACGATCCTTGAAAGAATAAAATTAAGAACACCGGTGTGGAACAAAGCTTTGTTACCTCCTTACGATCCTTGAAAGAATAAAATTAAGAACAACGGTGTGGAAGAAAGCTTTGTTACATACTTATGACCCTTGAAAGAATAAAAGTAAGAACAAGAACGGTGTGGAAGAAAGCTTTGTTTTAAAGTGTTAGAACTAAACTGTAAGCATCGAAAAGTCTGCAAATGGATAACCTATATTATTTAACCCTTTATGGCTTTGTATCTAATATAGAACACGCTTTTCAAGCGAGCGATTAATACCACAAGTAAATTATTATGTAATTAATATGTTAGCTATAGAAGACAGACTTCTTTGTAAGAGTCGGAAAATTACTGAGGATATGTACAAAGTGTTATAGAATCATATCCTGTCATGTAGAAATGTATCTGAAGTTCCGAACGTTCAAATGAACGAAAAAAAAAATTATAGAAAGGAAAAAACATTCTTTAAAAAAATTTCGTTTAACTTTAACCATCTACATGGAAATTTAGAACCCTCCCCCCCCCCGCCAACCTTCAGAACCACCCCTTAATTTTTTTTTGTATCACTATCTATACCTCCAAGTGCTAGAGAGAAGTACTTTTAATACTTTTAAAGCCATCTAAATTTTTCTTAAACATTTTTTTTATTAATCCTAAACATCTGAAACAACATTTAAACCCACCCCCGACCTTCAGAACCCACCCCCGACCTTCGGAACTCACCCCTAAGCTTCAGAACCCACTTCTTAATATTTTTAATTCTATCTGTACTTCCATCTGCAAAAGAGAAGTATTTTTAAACCCACCTAAGTTTTTCTTAAATATTTTTTTCTTAACTCTAAAGACCTGAAAAAAATTTAGGCCACCCCACGACCTTCGTAACCCACCCTTTAACATATTTTTTTGTATTATTCTATACTTCCAAGTTCAAGAGAGAAGTATTTTTAATACTTTCAAAACCATCTATGTTTTTTTCCATTTCTATACATTTTTTTACGTTTATTTGAACGTTCGGAACTTCCTATACGTCATGTAGAATACAAATTTAGTGGGGAGACCCTCGGCTTTTCCATGTCTACGCTGTAAAGAGTTAATTTGATCATCCATCTGTACGTTTGTTCTTTGTTTATTTATTTATTCAAAGGCCCACAAAACAAGTTACAGTCACGTAGCAAGTGTAGGTATAATACAAAGATCAAAAGTATAAAAGTAGAATATAACTCTAATTATGTGTGCACAAAATGGTTAGAATATTTAGGTATATATACATTTTAAGTGCTACTTATTTATTTAATATATTACAAAATATATTGATCAATTACTAATGTTAGTTTTAACTTACAATTTATCTTATTTTGAATATTGAATATATTTGGCGTTAATTTTGTAGAAATTCATTATTCACAATTAAATGAACTAGAAATAATACTACATCATGTAGTTTCATTTTATTTATCTTATTTTATACAAGCTGAACTTATAATTAATTCTATTTTAGCTGGGTTTAATTTATAAACAATACATTTTGTATTTCCTTTTTAAATATTCAGAAATAATATCGTTATGCTATCGGTACACTCGAATTATTATTGGCTTATAAAAAGAAGTATTATTGTTACAAACTTGCGAGTACAAATAATCTCGGTGAACATTTACAGAACCTGAATCGGGGGTTTGAAGTTAATTAAAGATAGTAAATAACTTGAAAAATATGATAGAAACGGTTTTTTTTATTACAAATGATACGAGGGGGCGTTTTTAAGTTCGCGGAATGGAAAGGTGGGCCATTAGTAAAGGTGATTAACAGAATGATAGCTAGTTAAGTAACTCATTATTAGTGTAAATACCAAGTTTTATCATAATCGGATCATTAGTCTTTGAACTATCTTCGAACAAACAACTCAATCTGGAAGAAAGTCTGAACTATCGAAAAAAATCGAATACCGCGTCGTTATAAAGTTCCTTACCAAGCAATTAAAGTCGTTTCAAACCATACTGAAAGAGATATCACCCATTTACGGGAACCCTTGCCCGGATAAAACCGTGGTTTACAAGTGGCATAGTCTATTTAAACTCACTTGGAAACGACCCACGTCCCGGTCGGCCGATTGAAATGACTACTCCGGAAATTATTGAAAAAGTTGAAAAATTAGTATTGGAAGATGCCAGACTAAAGAAGAAACAGCTTGCAGAGATGAATTTTTAAAATTCTCCATGATCATCTTGGCATGACAAAGGTCAGCGCAAGATGGGTGCCGAGAATGCTCACACCGCCTCAAAAACAACGCCGCGTGAAGTGTTGTCGGGCGTTTTTGGACCTCTGTAGTGAAGACAAGGATAGACTATTGAGTCTAATTGTTATTGGAGACGAAACTTGGGTTCATCGTTATGAACCTGAGTCCAAACAAGACTCAATGCAGTGGCACAAAAAAGGCACACCACCACCCAAGAATTTTAAGGTGTGAAAAAGAAAGGAAAATTTGACAAAAGTTGTCCTGCTTTTGTACGACAACGCGCCCGTTCACACGAGCCGCGTTGCGCTGGCCGCCCTGCACAAGGTGGGCTTCGATATTTTAGAACACCCACCCTACAGTCCTGACCTGGCTCCCAGTGATTATTATTTGTCCCCAAACCTTAAAAAAGAACTTCGTGGAAAGAAGTTTTCAAGCGATGAAGAAGTGAAGGACGCAGTTTCAGCATATTTTTCGGGCAAAGACGAAATATTTTTTATGAAGGTATACATAAGCTGATTGAAAGATCTGAAAAATGTATTAGGGTAGCAGGTGAAGGGAAGGAAAACAATTATAGGTTTTTATAATTCTTTAAATAATATAGTGCAATGGCTTAAATTTTATTTCACTATGTATTGTAAAAACACATGCACCTGGAAGTGATGACAAATAAACGGACGGAAAACTGAGCAAGAACAGGATTCCGTAAGGAACCTTCAAATACGGGAGCCTAAAACGCGATGAAAATATGATTGAAACTTGATTCAAGCACACGGCGTGCACTCGTAGTTCTCTCGTGTTTGAAAAGCCCTATCCGTCGCAGGTTCTTTCCCAATTTGCCGGGCGATATTCCTCTTACATAACTCATACCTTTTTACCTCCTTTTTATCCATTCCCTCCAGTTCCGATGTGTGTCAGTGTCATTTTGGTTAAATTACTTTTGCAAATTTACGTGTATCTGATTTATTACACAGTTGGAAATTGAATTTATTCAAAATTTTACTCATAAACTTCTTACAGATTCACAATCTAACACACCATCTTATACTTTCCCTGTTGTGGTTGGCTGCAAGAGATTGCTTGAACAATATCTGTATATTTAGTTTTATAAGGTTACAGGAAAGATTTCATTAATCAATCTAAGCACATAAATAAAATTAAAGTGTTTATCTGTGATACTTGGGGCAGTTAACTTGTATACACTTATATCATAAGCAAGTTTTTTAAACACGATACTTAAACATAAGCAACTGTTTTCAGAATTGTTGTCATATATGTCCAGCAATACAAGCAGCGTAAACGAAAATAAGCCGCCATACGTAGGTAGATCTCTTTCCCGCTAGCCTCAAAAATATCGCTACAGCTTAATATATCTACTGCAATAATTTATACTTTAATTTACTTTAAAAATTTCAGGATAATTAACATATTTAACATTGCCAACTGCTTCAAAACCCATCTGAAAAAACTTCCCTTATAAGAGAACAGACAGAAAAATAAGGGATATGTTTTAAAAATAAGAAAAGTAGAAATAGATTAGTATTTAGTGTTATTTAGGAATAAAACGATACAGTCGTCTACAAACTAAGTGTTGCAAGCGATCGTGACATATTTGTTAATACTACGTTTACTGAAGTATCAAGGTCGCATTCCGCTGCGCAGCCCCAAAATACTCAACATTTATTACAATACAATTACTCATAAATCAGCTCTGAACACTACAGTGGCTAATCATTTATCTTAAGGCGTATTAATGCTATATGTCTATAAGTTACGTGACAACAGTCATTTCGGATTGGAGCTATATCAATTGAAAACAAAAATTATTTTATTTTAGAATATATTTACACTTACCGAAATTCAAAAGACAAATGCATCGATTCCACATTGAATTTCTTGTAAATAAACTTTCATCAGACAAAGTAACGTTTTCGATCCAACGAGGATTTTCATACCACAGTGTACCAGGGCTCGAATGTGGCTCTCTTCTAAAATGACTAACACATTTTCTTCCAAAGTTTATCGTAAATATTCTCACGTATTCTCGTGATTGCATTGATAATAATTTAGCCTTTACTGGGTTGTCGCCGGTTCGGATAGCGTTTGGGGTATTTTCTAAGGGCTTCGCCAGTATTATAATGACATTCGGCATATACTTACTACTATCATATTCACTAGCACTAAAAAGGACATATTCGAAATTCCACTCACTCGATATTACAAATTATTTAACAAAACTACCGACGCGCATTGGACAAAAACTGTCATTTCGCAATATTAACTAACTTTCCCTTCAAAAATATTTAAACGTTCTGACTGGTCGAAGAAATGATGTGTTCCAGTTGCCTTATTAGATAATAAAAAAAGATTTAGGTACTTTGAAATGGAAATTAATATTAATTTTTTATTAATAAGAAGGAAATAATAATTTATCTAAACAAAAAAATATCGTATCTAAATATATTATTTCTAAAAGGTGTTTTTTGGTCGAGCGGCTCGATCTCTTTAACTACTGCACCAAAAAAAATAAAAAATACCCACTTAAAGCTTATGTTTTCTACTTTGGGCGAAAAATAAAAATAAAAAAATTCGAAAAAAATCTTTTTGTTAATAAAAAAATTAATTTTTATAACAATTGGCATGAGCGCCATCTGTGGGCGACACATCAAATATCTTAGCCAAATTGTATACTTGGAACACGCTAGATGGCGATATAGTGCGAAGACTTCGCACGGGTCAGCTAGTTAATATTTATTCCGATAACTTTATTTTAAAAATGGATGATAATATTTTATTTAATTTGAAATATTTGAGCGAATTACGGATGGATGTTAAAAATTTTCAAATGGTAATAATTTAATTTACAAAATGTAAACAAAGTTGACCTTAAAATTTATTTCTGTTATCCTTTTCGTTTTTTTAACTTTTTTTTAAACTACACAGATGAAAGGGATAGTTAGTTAGATAAGTCAAATTCACCATCAATCGCAAAGTGGAGTAATCATGCAATATTGCCACGTTTCTTACGTTTATCGAAATATAAGATATAAGTTAATGCATTTTATGTTAATGACCTATGACGATTTTAAATATAAAAAAGCGGTATGATTAAAAAAATAGATGTCTTGCAATCTACCCATGATGCACTATTACGGATTGAAGTGGTGAACTTTCATTTATTTATATACTATATAATCTTTTATGCGTTATTATAATTATTTTATTACAAAGAAAGCGAGTCATTTCAAAAATTAAAAAAAATCACAATTTCATATTTTCTTTTAAGTTGACACGTTACATTTTATCAGACCCTTCATGAATGTTTTTAACAGATAATAAACAAGCCAAACTTCAGCTCAGTCGATAAAGTAGTCTTCGATAAATTGTGCAGATAAACGAAATGGCGAACACTTCATTCGTGTGTAGGCATTTTCAGTCTTGACTAAAACCCAAATATTACAGGTTTAATTATATTTTGACACCTACCAATAATTCTCCTTCAATATTTTTTTGTTTCAAGACGTCTTCTTAATTTTCGAATTAGTTCTATTTTACTTACTTAGTAGGACACTTATTTGACTATAAGAATCTTATACGGACGCATTCATTTTAATACCTATTGTGTTTCAATTAGCTGTGTGAAACACTTCTCGGAAATTTGGTTCAAATAATTCCAAATTATGAATAAAAATTTTAATAAAATTATTTTTTCGCAAACACTACATGGGAAAAGAAGTGCTTCTTGTAATTTTGGGTTGTTTAAACCCACATAAAAACAAAATACGTATATCTCGATTGTTAACCATTAACTACATTTTAATCTAGGTATGAGTTGTAGAGTCCATTATTATGATAATGACGACGACTTCATTAATTAACGTGCATGGGAATGAGGCAAACATTTTTGCTTGTAATTTATTAATAATTTCAAAACAAGATAAAATTTACATTCACAGTTTACGCGATATATATATATATATATATATATATATATATATATATATAATCAGCATGTTTTAAATTACATATTTATTATGCTAAATTTGTATAATGTATTTTTTTAAATAATCTAGCAAATTAAATTTACTTTGATCTTCAAATAAGTTAAATAATCACGGTAAAAGTATGGTCATTTTAACAATAATATCACTGTCATACCGGGAGCATGGTGGAGTGGTGGTTCCATAAAAAGTTTACGTAAAAATACAACGCATTTAACTATTGCGATGTTTCCGTTATGTGTAAGAAAAGCAAACTTAATGATTGATTAACTAAAAAAAATAACAGAAATATGTGCAAATATTCCGCTATATTTGTTAGATATAAAAATAAGATTATATAATTATAATGACCCCCAAACACTAGATCTAACTCATTGATCTTCTAGCCGCCTGTGGTCTTCCAGCCTTTCGTCAGTCAATATATTCTAATAAAATCAATAGCCCGATATTTTTTTACAAAATATATAAGGAGAATTAAAAAAGTTTCAAACATAATACATCCCGAGTTCAGACCACAATACTTCACCAGTGTGCTAATAACACGCTTTAGAAAAGCGTCGAAATCTAAATATATTATTTCTAAAAGGTGTTTTTTGGTCGAGCGGCTCGATCTCTTTAACTACTGCACCAAAAAAAATAAAAAAAAATACCCACTTAAAGCTTATGTTTTCTACTTTGGGCGAAAAATATAAAAAAATTCGAAAAAAATCTTTTTGTTAATAAAAACAATTAATTTTTATAACAATTGGCATGAGCGCCATCTGTGGGCGACACATCAAATATCTTAGCCAAATTGTATACTTGGAACACGCTAGATGGCGATATAGTGCGAAGACTTCGCACGGGTCAGCTAGTTAGTACATATTTGCAAACTATTTTTTCTCTTGTCATAAGCCCCCTTGCATGTTAATTGGGGTCGAAAAAAATATTTGTCCCCCATATACGGAGAGGTCAAATATTTTTTTTAATACTTTGCTTTATTATACTATAAAGATATATCCACACTGCAAAGTGTGAAAATACGGATATGATGACATGATAAAGGTTTTTCCTCTTTGTTTCAATATGGAACCACAAAAAAGATTAACTTATATCCCATCTCGAATGGGATACTTTTCGATTTTAATTGTACCCCATTAGAGTTAAATATGCTATCGTGGACCAAACTTTGTCTTATTACGATATGTAGCTGTCCGCCACGAACTTACAAAGTAATTGGCGGTGAATCGAAATATATAAATACTCTTTTTATAATATACATAATGTAGAGATATGTGGAAACAACACCCATGGAATTTCCGAAGTCATTGTAATGTCCTTAAATTGACGTCGAGTCATTTAAGGATAAGATTAAGAGTATCCCATTAGAGTTAAACACACTATCGTAGACCAAACTTTGTCTTATTACGATATTGCGCTGTCCGCCACGAAGTTACTATGTAATTACCGGTGAATCGAAATATATAAAGACACTTTTTATAATATACATAATGTAGAGATATGTGGAAACAACACCCATGGAATTTCCGAAGTCATTGTAATGTCCTTAAATTGACGTCGAGTCATTTAAGGATAAGATTAAGAGTATCCCATTAGAGTTAAACACACTATCGTAGACCAAACTTTGTCTTATTACGATATGACGCTGTGAAGTAATTACCGTTGAATCGGAATATATAAAGACACTTTTTATAATATACATAATGTAGAGATATGTGGAAACAACACTCATGGAATTTCCGAAGTCAGTGTAGTGTCCTTAAATTGACGTCGAGTCATTGCAACCGAGGTGCATTCTCATCACATTAAGTACATTTTAAATATTTCGCCAATTTCCTTTTGTCAAATTTAAGTCTTGTCCTTTGTCAATTTATTATTCATTCATTGTCGACAAGTCGATTCTGCGTTCGCATCATTGAAGAACGTTGCGCTATACCTTCCTGCGCTTTAGTCATTTAGCACCAAAATGTTATAACTATCTATCTATATATGCCGCCTCTCAAAAACAATGAATAATGATTATCTTCACTGTAACCAGTGCCTCCTCCATTTCTGGATAAGAAAAAAATCATATAAATAACTTATAAATTAACTCTAAAAATACGAAAATCGATGTTCCATGAAACATTTTGCGTTACTCTTTACCAACACCTTACCTGGTAGTTTTGTACCTCTCGCGGGTAAGTTACAATAAAAAATGCGTTAAAATTAAAATGGTTAAAAATAGATTATCACTTGTAATAATGTGTTTTCGACGTCTAATGAAATATTTAAGTCTGTTTTTAAAACCTCTGGCCAGTGGTAAAAGCTGTACATACCTCTGGTGCTTAAAGTGTTAAAACGATTTAATCGCCTGGATTAATTTATTTTCGTGTAAATTAAAAAAAAGGATTAATCAAGATGTAAATGAGTTTATTTACTTGCTACGCATTTTCATAATATTATATTTATAATTATACTAGCTACCCCGTCACGGCTTTCCCCGGGGCTTTTCTCTGGACCAAGACAGAGTTTTATTTAAATTGTTTCTCCTATAATATTTACGGGGACTTTATTAATATTCTTAACAATTTAGTTATTCATTCTGTATTATAGTCGATTATAATAATAATTTTTATAACAAATAAACTATAACTAGCCATATACCTACATTGTAAAACTATTGGTAGTTTTCATTATCGTACACAATCCTTACGAACATTATTTCGATATATGTTCGATTTCTCAATAAGTGGCTAGTCATAAGAAAAAACCCATAATAATTAGCAATGTGTATCGTTGAACTTTTGTATAGATTTTAAAACTATCAACAGTATTTTCATACTACAACTATAATCGTTTAAAAGTTTAACTCAAATGTACTCGATTCCCTTCATTTAAATCGATTATTTCATTATTCACACAAATTCTAAAAGATATGACATATCTAATAATTTTTGTTTTGAATAAATATCTCTTCATAGATGGTATATCTGTTTATTTACAAGGCGTGTTATATATATAGAGATATATTGTTTATCTAATATTGCTACCTGCATGTCTATGCCATTTACTTAGAGACTCACGCGGCATGTTTATGCCATTTACTTATTGAATATATTTGGCGTTAATTTTGTAGAAATGCATTATTCACAATTAAATGAAACTACGTGATGTAGTATTATTTCTACTTTCTTTAAGTTCTTTACCAAGATCTAGGTTTCGTTGTATTACAACATCTTCAGGTGGGCTATTAGCAAAGATTGGCCTTTGCTAATAAAATCTTTGCTAATAATAAAATCTTGAAAACTGTTCGCGTGGCGTTACACGGAGTTTATTTTAGGGATATTTACCTACAATGCGACATATAAAACACACGCCCGCAGGAATTCGTTTGTCTCATACGCGGCACAGAATATGGATACTCTTTCAGGTATATCGTATTGAGAGTTTACATTATAGGTATTACATACTTAGGCATGAAGTATTAAGTATTAGGGATGAGGTACTAAGTATTTCGTCGCCGCTGATTTCAAATAACTGAAGGTCAAGTGTCAATTTGCATTTTGGTATTTTTGTCGTTTAATATTTATGTTTTGATGAAACCTAATGGTGACAGCTAACCCTTTAACAAACCGGATATTTTTAGGGTTAATATTATAGGCATTTTTTAATTCTATCTGGGAACAAATAAACATACCTAAATAAGATATGTTTATTTGTTCCCAGATAGAATAAAAAATTGTATAATAAAAATATTCCCTTAAAACTACTTACTATCCTTAATGCTTCTGATAAATTTTTATATATACAAGTCGTTTGGTAAATAACTTATTAAAATGCAGTGATTTTATGATCAACCTGTACATAAGTACATAGCATTAAAGCGTCAAAAAAAGAACCGAAAAAAATCGTATAAACAACATGTGCGCGGAGAAATGTATACAATACTCGGAAACCTGTAAAAGAAAACTTCAAATGCCGCCATTAACAGTTTCTAGCGCGAGGCTTCGCACAAAATTCGCACACGAAAATGAGGTCAAACGCCGTCTGAAAATGTCTATTTATTTTTAAACAAGGAACGTATTTATTTCTTCTTTGTAATAATCGTTATAAAGGTGAGAATTGACACGTCAAATGACACGTTAAACATTGGCTAGTATGAAGTCAAGAATTAAGACCAATTTAATAAATATACAACTTAATGTGCAACATTTATATTAGGAAAAAGGCTTCTATTATATTTATATAAAAAATAATAATAAGAGAACGATTTCTGTATATCAGGAAACAAATGAGAAGCTGTAATAAGAACATTAGAGATCAGTGCAATTGGGTATTTGACTAAATTTTTTTTATTTCATTAATCATAATTTCAAGGCACAAGCTGATGAAGAGTGAAAAAAATTTTAATAATCTTAAAAATTGACCGAGTTATAAAAGTTTAAATTTAACCTTTAGAGAATGACAGCAATACTGTGTTGTGAGGTCATTTTTAATATTGCACATTATATTCTATGAGAGGAAAAGAGAAAGGGATATACACAACTCTATCCGTATCTTCAAATTTAGAAGCCTACAACTGGCTTATTTTTCGATCAATTTTTGAATTTTTTTCAAGACTGGTTTTTAATTAACTTATTTTCACAATATTCTATGAAAAATATCAAAATTTAGAATGAGTCCACTACCGTATTCGCTATTCAAGCTAGCGAGGAGAAATGGAGCATTTTTCGAATCGTCTTGCGTTGTTTAACCAGGTATCATCTAAAAACTACTAAGCAAATTTGAATGGGATTTTTGTTTACATTAAAACCTGATGAATGATATGAGGTACTAAAAGTTTTTGTAATTACCCTTTATTTGTGTCTATCAGTGTATATTTATTGTCTGTTTCTTTGTTTGTACTCAGATTACTCAAATTTATTAGAAAGTTAAAAAACAGAGAAGAAAAATGGCCTGCTACCGGCAACAACATGATGAAGCATTGACTATATCTCACTGTCATCGATAATTAAGTAAACGAAGCATCCACACGAGCGAAGTTGTTGATAACAGCGAGTGGATAATAAAAATGAAGAATAAAACCTAATTTAATGCTGTTGGAAAAAGGCCAGCGAACAATTTCTACAGAAATTATTTCACAAGATAGAATTAAGTGTTGTAGCACATGTATTGAAAATATCAATCGAAGCAAGAGATTATGAAAATACTTATAAATGTTGCAATGCTTTGGTCATGTCGAACATATGGATAAAGAAAAAGTGAAAAAAGTTTTATATAGAAGACAAAAGGAAACATGGAAAGCAAAATATGCATAAGAAAATGAGATTGAGGAATATCTAGGAAAGAATTTGGTGAGGAGCTTTAAAAAATAGAAGAGCAGCTTTAAAAAACAGAAGAGCAGGTGAGGTGAAAAATATAAATAAGGCTAGAGGTTATTGTATTTCATCATGGCCAGTGGGAAACAGTGGTAAGAAATAGACATAAATAAAATATAGCGAGATAGTTTTTTATTCATTCGGCTAATGTTTTAAAACTATTGAAATTTTAGCTTGCATATACTTAGCTAGGCATATTTCTAAATGTTTTATTAATTCACCATCCATTTACATAACACAAACACAATGTATGATGTAAACTTAACAAAGGGATGTCCAAAAAACTAAAATATTATAAAGAATATGTAAACACTAAGAAAGAATAGCAAATTTCACCACATATTACAATCTTCACTGGATTCCACAGGTTATCCATGAGCACATGGAGACCCAATGTACAGTTTTTGGCAGATGAAGAAAATCACGTGTGAAATAAACAAACACCGAAGCAACTTAAGAACAGTAAATCTCAAAAAATTGGATGGCTATGAAATTGCTCTCTATAGAATTGCAGAAGGTAGGCAGCAGTACTGTTACAAAAAAGATTTACAGCTGCTTTTTAATGACGCTGTTTTATTCCAAACCATACTTTGTCAATTAAAAAGTCAAGATTGGGAAAAATCTGCATAGAAAATTGATGCTAACAATTACAGCAGATAGCATCTTATCACAAATATACTGTGCTCCAGCAAAGCATAACAGCGATAAAGGAGAAATTAAAAAAAAGTAGAGTACAATAAAAAAAATACCGAAATAAATAAATACTACAAACATACATCTAGCAAAAAAACAAAATATTTATTGTCTGCAACAGATAAGATAACAGAGTATATGATAAGAACATGTACCTAGAATTTCATGACTATATAACTTTCATATATGTAAAAAAGCGAAAGTGAGACTTCAGTGTTTATATTCAATTTCGTTGTCTATTACACATATGATAATCTAGCTATACTGGTAAAATCTCAATAAAAACAAAATTAATCTTTCAAAGTTGAAAAGATGATAGACAACTAAAAGTTATAATACATTTCAGCAAATCAAAACCACTCTAAAACTCAATCCCAAAAACCACAGAGTAATGTCCCTTGGTTTATAACAAAAATGCGAGATTAATAATCTTTAGAAAATAACCAATATAAAAGAAATTGAGAAACTGACTTGCAGGCTTAAATTTGCGCCAAATGGATCAAACAATTTTAACAATATAAAACTGGGTATGCCTCTAATAAATGACATGAAAATGTGGTTAAAAAAATTACTGGAAGTACACATACATAAATTTTAAAATCTAGTGACAAAATCAATTTTGAGTGGTGATTGCCTTTGAAGGTGTCATACAAAGAAGAGTATAACATATGTTATACTTATAGCCCATTGCCGGTAGTTTATCAAGTATGCATAAGATGACCCTTGTGTGACATAGATACATAAAAAGGAAATCAATTACTATGGGTCATAATTATTAACTTGCGTAGAGGCATTTCAAAGACCTCTATTTAAAGTATTTTCTCTCATTAATTTACAAATCTTTAACATGTATTGCTTTTCATTTTATAAAACTTTCATCTGCTTAATTTACCCTTAAAACCCTCATATATTTATGGAAAACCGAAATCAAAAGAAAAAAGTGATTTAAAACATTAACTTACTGAAACTAAATACGCTAAACCAATATGTAGGTTTTCATCAATCACTACAAAACCAGTATGAGATAACAAAGATAAGGCCCATGCAATGTTTCCACTCCTTTGCGCATCTGACTGATAAGAAATGTTATGATATCAGCTGCGATAGTGACATATAGCCCAAACTATGTTATAAACTCAGATAACATACGGGTTAAACTAGAATAAGAGCGTAAACGACCTGTTGAAAAGTGTACCTATACAAGAAAAATTTATTTCTTTCACCATATGAGTTCAAATTTATATACTTTTTTAATCGATGATGACTTATAATGCAAATTTCAAATGAATTTCAAAGGCATTAGTTACACCATAATGTCTTATGGCAGCACCAAAGAAAAACCAAAAAATATCTTCATTTGGAAACAAATTATATCATTAGCAGACTGATATATGTTGAAAGTTTAAACGATTTTTTTGGAAATACAGGGGAGTTATACAAAGTTTAAAATTTGGAAAAAAAAATTTATTAAGAAAACGGTTTGCCCTTTTTTGATGAAAGTTCATATTTAAAATGGCTCTCCTGAGAAGTTTGCAAAATATCACCTAAATCAACTCAACAGATGATGTGAAGATATGTTTTTTATATCCAGACTTTAATAAACACGAGAGTGTCTATAAAAATTAGCTCAGTAGTTTTTATATATAGTCAGTTCAGTAGTTTTATTATATAAATTAGATTAGTAATGTTTATATATGGTCAGTTCAGTAGTATTACTATATAAAATTAGGTCAGTAGTTTTTATAGTCAGTTCAATAATTTCATTATATAAATTAGCTCAGTAGTAAACACAAATGCTGACTGAGAAATTGACAAACAAAAAATACAAAAACACTATCATTAAATTTAAAAGCATCATTCATAATCACTAATCATTTAAAACCATTGTAAACTTTTTGTAAAAACAGTTTATTTTATACTTTATGTAAAATCAGTTATATAGTATAAAAACTTTATAGCATAAAAACCATAATCATGCCAAATTTACTTCACTAATAGTCTCCTAGTAAAGTGGCTGTAACATAGAGATGGTCATGTTGAAACTATAAGGTTTCTGATCGTTACGGGACCATAAGAAATGCATAATAGTCTTTTAAAAATACATAATAGTCTTCTAAAAAGAGGACTACTCTTTTTATAGTCAACAGGACATATTACTTAATATACAGACTATTGTATCTCCGCTGTTTGGTTATATAATGCCTATATAATAATAGTGAAACAATTAAATAATTAGATTTGAAAGGGAAGTACTCTATCATGTCTTGCTGTCATTTAAACATCATATTTGCCATAACTTCTCAAAATGCATTTTTCATATGAAATTTATCTACTAGCTATTAAAAAGAAAAATTCTATGCTGATAGGGGATAGAATGTTTCTTTTTAATTTTTAGTAAACTTTTATTCTTCGTACCTGACAATGCAATCATCACCTGTTTTCTATATCACTCTCTAAAACCGAACTATATAAGAACTCTTCAGTTTCCCATGGTATTCAATGTCCCAACCACCTGATAGAGGTCTCATCTGAGTGATTTGTTTATGATGAGTGAAAGTAAATTTGTTGAAATGTGTCGTCGTTATGTTTTATAGTTCTTGTGTATTTTGTATTAATGTTTAATATATTATTATTTCTTTACTTTTTGTTAACCCATTAGTTGCATATCTTTACAAATAGTTTACCTTATAATGTACCTAATAAATGTACATAAATAAATATATACATAACCACATAAGTACCCGAAAAGGAAAAAACGTTCCAAAAAATGTTTTATTTTACACGCACTAAAGAGTAAAAAATAAAAATACAGATTACTAATAAAGGATCGAATTTACAATATGTATATACCTAACATCTTCGGAGAACCATCCCATCGGAGAAAATCTTCGGAGAACCGTCCATGAGCGTAGCGGCCACTCGAGCCACGACAAATTTTTCAAATTTTCGCTTTTGTACATTGTATACATTATACCGCACAATGTGCTCTTGAAATTATAAAACTAAATTATGAAGGTCACAAACATGCAAGATTTGATCATGATCTTCATTGAAATGACATTGCATGTGGACACATGCAAACAATCATTAAGATGATAACGTGTTTTTAGCGAGTTCTTTATTGCCGCAATTAATTTCTGCTATTAATGTGACCAATATATTTCTTTACGACTCTAATAGCTGTTCAGTGATCTAAATAAACCTTGAATATCACAATAGAATAAAATGTAAGTAAAATTATCTTACGTTACCAAATTACATCTGTGTCGTGACAAGATGTTTTGTTAAGAAAAATAAACTTGGCCTTCTATATAACTATAGTACAAACAATTATCACACGAACAATATATCTTCTTGTATAATCCATTTTTTATGTCCTACTACATCATTTGGGTCAAATAGGATCATACGCATCAATGCTAGTTTACGCTGTATTTTTTGCTCCGATGTCTTTAAAATAAATACTACAGGATTTCAAAATACAAACTTATTACCTAATTACACCAATTTGCTGTTAAATAAGACATATGATTTATATAAAAAAAAAAAAAGAATTTAAAAACTATAATAAAGCTTCCATGGATTTCCCACAAACATTTAAAATAAAGTATAATAAAAATAAAGTATAATACTATAACATTAACTTGAAATTTCATCCACTTAATATTGAGAAAAATTTAGCATATAATAATTTGACTGCTATTTATGTTATACTAGCTATACCAGAATATATATATATATATATATATATATATATATATATATATATATATATATATATATATATGTGAAGATTTTATTCGCGTGTAATTAGGGAAAAAAATATTTGTTTTCTTTTTTTTCACTTATATGTTGCTCCTGGGTACATACTATTACCAAACCAAATTTCATCAAAATCCATCCTGTAGATTTTGCATGATACCCGTACAAATTAACATACGGAGAAACAGACAAAAATTATAAAAATAGGTTTTTTTGGATTCTATATCATTCTATGTTATCACTCACTTTTTTAAAATATTTTCAATGCATAGAATTCACTCTGTTACAATTTTATTTAGATAGATTATATTACTATTATATTAGCCAGATTATACCACTCACAAAATACATTAAAAGTAGGTTATCTCACCTAAACATTGAATGATTACAAAACATTTCAAATGTTAAAAAAAAACTTTATTTCTATTAAAGCAAGTGGTTGGTCTAACAGAACCTAACTTGACAATAAACTCTTATTACATAAATAAATTAATGAATCTTGTAATACAACTTTGAATGCATTCATTGTATTCGTACCCATTTACCAATAATATTTAATAATGCCACAAAAGAATATGAATCCTGACAAATCGGAGTAGCGAAGATATTTCAGTGCTTGAATGGGGCAACTGCTATTCAGAAAGAAGTATTATAGGTAGCTTTAAATAATTCTATTCTTTAATTCTAGGATCAAATGAAATCTTTTTTTTTTATAACTTGTAAATATTATTTGTTCATATTTAATTTTGATATTAAATCAATATTATGTCGAATATATTTAACGTTAATTTTGTAAAAATTCATTATAATTTAATTCTTCAAGGCGGACAATTGCCAACCTGAAGATGTTGTCATACAACGAAACCTAGGTCTAGGAAAGAATTCAAATAAAGTCGATATAATACTACATCACATAGTTTCATTTAGATGGAATTTAAAAAAATGTAAAAAATTCCGGTAGCATCAATCGTGTATAATGTAATTAATAAACTTTTTGTATGGAATTAATTATAATTAATGAGGCTAGCGCTAACAAACTATGATGATGTGGTGAAATGCAAGGTTCCAACAAATAGTCAAATGTCTTTTTAGAATGTAACTCTTCATTATCGGAGACGTATAAACACACTTTACAGATGACATTGGCCGCTACAAACAAAGAGCACAATGTCTCATGAAAAAAATTAAAGTCTCCTTTGTCTATTGTTCCAACAGTTATTACATTTGATTCCTTAACAACAGGTAACAATGCATAGACGGCACATGAATTTTATCCAATACTTTATTGTTTATTTAACAATAAACATGTAATTTGTGATGAGAAAACTTAAATCAGTTACGGAGACAATAGATGTTATTAGACTTCTTAACTCTGCAAATATTAACGGGTAAATTAAGGTAGTATTTCTGAAAAACCTCAAGATTCATTCCATCATTTATAAAAGCCTTTAAATTATGTTAGATCAATTATATGTTTGAATTTTACACCAGATATACATAAACATTGCCAGTGCTGCAATCATTTAATAAAATTTAAAGAGAAAATACTAATTTTTTTCATCATGTTCTAAGTGGAATACTTGAGTACATGTTTATCTAAACTGAAAAACCGTTTTTGACTTCTGATTACTTTGTTTTTGTAAGACAATATGTGAAACTGATTCGTCTTTGTTTCTAATGCCATTTATGACTAAAATTTTCCAATAAATATTTTATGTTTATAAGAAAATCAAGCCAAGTTATATTTTTACAAACAAAAGCATGAAATAAAACAAGCTTCCGAGAAAGGAAATCTTAGTTTACATTCTATTTTAATAAGAAGGCAAAAATTTCCAACATTTCTTACTAAATATTTATAAAATTTCTGATGGAAATTAAACCCACACAAATGAGGTCGATTTTCTATTAAAATTTTCTTCCACACTCCTCACCATATCTACCAACATAAATAACCTAAAAAAACTTGTAATATTTCCAATAGTATACAAATTATTCCTTAAGCATATTAGAAAGTGTCTCACGTAAAAAGTCTTCAAAGTACAGAGATGGGCTTAATTGATTTCTAAATTAATCCTGCCAAGTGTGTAAATTGGTTCCTGTATTATCTTTTTCAAAATAAATTCCATATTCTCCAGTTGTTATTCAATTAAATTATCATTCATGAAATTATGCAAAAATGTATTATGTAATATTTCATCCATTCTTATATTTCATATTATTTTTATAATTTTAACAGATACTTTTTTAAGTTTCCACAAAATAAAATGACTCACAACAATATTTTTGAAACAATAAATTATATCAATTGTAACTTGAATAGGGTACAAAGAGTCAAACTAATGAAAGGTTTTTTTTTTTAAATAAGAATATTAAAAACATAGTGTCAAAACTTGTCAATAGTAGAAATTCTTTTGCTCAATTTAATTCAGCGATAGACTTTAGGCATACATTAATTCTTTATAAGAACAATATTTTCCGCATTGAAAAATGTGATGTTGCATCAAAGATTAGCTTTGTATCATAAAAGAAGTTAACTAGATATTGAAAATTAATAAATGGGTATCAGTCATTTGACCTTTACCTTAATGTTAAATAAAAAGTGTTTACTGTATCTAAATTCTTAAAGCCTACATTCCTCAATAATAAAATTCTTTGTTAATAATTATTTTCCAAACTGTCCTAAAACTTTTTCTATATTTTTAAAAGAATTAAAACTATATTTTTAAAAGAATTAAGACCATAAAAATCGGTTGAGCAATTTCAACTGTAAGGTCTGATGGAAAAACTCATTTTTCCGCTGTTACTATAATAACCTACTGTCACTCTCATAGGCCATTAACTAACCCTTTAGTGTCGACGATAGTGAAGAGAGTCACAATCAGTCGATTTGTTACGGAGCCGCGCCCACCAGCACCGCGCGTCGCGACCCGTTACACGGGTTCCACTAGACGCGTACGCGCACACTCGCTCGATCCGACAAACTTGTCGAATTAAACGATTGATTTGATTTTAGTTTTGTTGGAACAAACAAAAATACCTCTAGAACGATTTGAATAGATAATTACTGCAATAAATAGCCATTTGGATAACAACAACTAACGGAAAGTATCTTATATATTAATAATTATATCGATATTTATTCAGAATTCACTGTTATCCATTAAAATCACCTTTTATCTAAAATGTTAAATATAATTTTGCACGCATATGATTTTGTAGTTAGCTAATATTAAAATAACAATAATCAAAACTAAATGATATGCCATATTTTGCGACCTAAATAAATAAGACCATAAATAAAGTTAAGACATCACTTTCTAATATAAAAAGAAAGATATTAATGTGAGTCCAATTATCAATTGAAATAATCATTACACGCCTAAATAAACTATTCGTTATATCTCATACGTAATATACACAATTATAATTCCGGAAATTGTAACTGTTTACATTTAGTCTCAAAAATCAATAGACAGATTAGGCATCCAAGTCTAACTAACCGAAATTATAAAGTTTAACTCGTTTACAGAAAAAAGAGTATAAACAATTACACCTTTTTCATCGAAAACAATCAATTTTTCTTGAGAATTTTGCATAAAATCACTAAATCGCATTTAGCAAAAAGTTCAGAAAAAATTAATGAAATTGTAGCTTTATCAGATTGTCTATATAATACCGAGATTGTCGATGAACTGGTATACATGTAACTAAGTAAACACTTTTCGCATCTAATTTATTCATTATTTTAATTTTAATGTTAAAACTTCAGAGAACGAACGCAAGAATTGAACTAGTTATAAAATTTATATATTCTATTTTATATATAAATAAAACACTTCAAAATGTGCGCGAAAGTTTTTAATGTTTTTCTGATTACACAATTATGGTATTTTATTCACTGTTAGTTCGGCTGATTAAAAACATTTCGACGTTCGTAAGCTTCACATTAGAGTCAAATGAGCTTTAGGCTAATTACTTAACCATTACACTAATTATTATTGTATAAAATTACACTAGAACAATAAAAGAATTCCCATATGAAACAATACTACTTAAGTGATGCGTTTCTGTAAAACACAATAATGCAGAAATTTAGCAATATAATTCGATGAAAAAATATCGATAATATAATAATCACAATCGATATAATCACACCACTAGGTTTTACCTTATTTATCGTATACCTGACATTGGCAAACGGTTAAATACAAAAATATACAAAATAATGAATATGAAAAGCAGAGGTATAATTTCATGTAACTTGCGCATTACGATGATAACCTAAGGACTAATTTAATTCACAAACATAACGAAAAGAAGTGAAAGAATAGCTAAAGCGTATGCGTTTATATCTACGAGAAACATTTTCAAACAGCCGTTGTTCGCCAGCCACGCAGTGACAATAGGTAAAGTTAAATTATATTACAAAGATCGTAATAAAAATATGTAAACAAACAATATACTAATACAATTATGCTAATTTACCTTAGAAACTATGAGTATCCATTAAATACCGGAAAGTAGAACACGAAACGTCGGAAGTGTTTTCACTTAGGGATGGGCTGAGGGCACGTAAACACCTTTGCACTCTATTTGATCAAACTAAGTATTAAATATATAACAATATATACGATTCACAGTCACTATTTAAATGAAACACACGTTACTTAATACACAAAATCGTAAATTAACGTTCTTTATGGGAAGAGGTATACGTTCATACATACATCCGTCAACTACAAAAGTATTCGGGTGTGTTGATTCGGTCGTCGTTCGAGTGGCACTGTTTTATCAAGTGAGCAAGCGGTGAGCGCGCGCGCGATCACCGACTTTAGGATGCCGCTACATTGCATTGGATAGAGTCGGCAATAGCACTCTATATATATGAAAATTGTCATTGATGATGTAGAGCAGGTACGGAAGCAAACTTGGAAGTAATATTACATATTAATTCGCATCATAAGCGTTCCTAAAAAATTGTAATTATATATGTGTATGTGTATATATATATATATATATATATATATATATATATATATATATAAACATATGACGTACCGTTAGAATTTATAAATCGATTTAATAAAAATCACAAGTTATTTCAATAATTCAAAATTTTAGTATTGCTTTATTGAATTCCAATGTTTCTATGTGAATTATATAGGCAGTAATAAATTCTGATTAAGTATGAATTTAAAAGCAGAGCATTTTTCATTAACTCTATTTTAATAATGACTTCACACTATGTAAATTCTTATTTTTTAGGAAAACATTTTTTTACACAAAACATATGTTGTTTTTAAAGAATTTGATATTAAATATTAGCGAAATATTTTGTAATATGATCATCAGTTTTTCTTATATTGTCCATATATATTTTATGTTTAAATCATTGAATACTTTATACAATGAAAGATTATTACATTTTTTAAACGACCTTTTTTCCTAAAATTATTTACCTTGTAATCAGATGACTTATATTTTATTTTCTGATTACGAGTAACTAAAATATACCTAAAAAGTTATTTAAAACGTAAGGCAAATGTAACTAAACACAGTTAAAACTCAATTGTAGTGAATATATGTTACTAATTTATTTTACTCCGAGGTATTTTACTTCGACATTTAACATAATTAATTTATTTTACTTTGACATTTAACATAATTATAGGACGAGACGATGTAGCCGCACCTTAATAAACAGGGTAGCCATTTTGAAATATTACGTCATTCATAAACATGGAATGTGATGCTATGCTTGTACTACGCCCAAACTGTTCTGGCACACCACTATTCACCGCATTATTATTAAAACTCCTGGCTGAAACGTACTACTCACTATTCGTTATTGCTTCCTTCACAGTTGTGATACATTTGACCTCTGACATCTCACATATTTGTTGTTTTAGATAAGAAATAGTTCTAGTAATAGTGGTGAATCAGAATGATACAATAATAACAATGAAACGGTGACATCTGTGTTATCGTTACTTAAGTATGTATTTCTAGCGAGCCCGGTTAGATAGTAATTAATTACAGTTATTTATAGTTAGGTGTGTTATTACGTAGATACTCTTAACAAAACAGAAAATACGCAATGAGCAATAACTTCAGATTGAATCGAAAAAGAATAAAATACCTATGTAGGTTCGTAGGTATTTAATTCTTTTCAGCTATTTCAATGGAAAGTTTATTTGTAAAGGTGCGGTATTTATAAATATGATAAGAATTTACATTTTGATAAACACATGAAAGTGACAATATTCAATTTATTACATTATAATTATTGATGTTCTTCTTAATATAACATTATAAAGTTCGTTCCGACCGCGCAAATTATTTTTTTCACGGAAAACCGGTTAATAAATTTCAATAACAAAAAAAATTATGAACATGCTTTGTTTTCAATTAAATATGTGACACTTTTAAATGGTAAAGACTCACGAATATAATAAAATAAAAGGTTATGCAAAAATCAGTATTAAACCTTAGGTACATAGGCTAAAATCGTTAGGAGAAATTTCTCAAATTATTTTTTCACCGTTTATTTTCTCAAATTATTTTTTCACTGTTTTGGTAATAAAAAATGATGCACTAATTTAAAACTGACTAATTGTGTGTCACGACTCTTTCTCGTAGGGTTCCGTAGTTTTTTATGTCTTAAAAGTTCTAATCAAATATGAGTACTTATATTTTTTTCATATTTTTCAAATCCATGGATAAAATGACATCAACATTTAAAACATTTACATAGGTCTAAAACTACAAACATATTAAAGCAATTCATCCCGACATGATGAAAATAAGGATTCGATTACTAACCCTAGAAATGAGAGCTTAACGATTAGCGTAAAATTTGTTGGAGGCAGTGGGAATGACACACTACATATCGATATTAAGAAAATAACACAAATGAAAACGTCTATATTTACCGGCCAGCGTGTCAGAACGAAACTGATAAAAGAGGTAATCACTAGGGATGGCCAACACGGAAATTTATCAAACTGAGTTAGTCGATTTGAAAATTCGTGTAAACCGAGTTGATCAAGTCATTTAACAAACAACGATCATCGGATAGTATCGTAAATCGATTTCGATTAGTTAAGAATTCGTTCATATTTGGGTCTTTAATGAATGCGGTTAAATAAGCAAAACAATAAAGAATCTATAGAACCCCTTTAACTCGGTTATCTCTGTAGTCAAACTCTGTAGTCATATATATATATATATATATAATAGACATAAATCGATTTAACTGTGTTTAACCTCAACTCGGTTTGAATCGGTTTGCGAAGTCGAGTCGTTACATCTCTAGTAATCACAGTAATTACTCGTCACAGATCATATACTAAATTACTCGTCAGTCAGTAAGTCAGTGAAAGACGGGAAAAATATGTAAACTTGTTGTTCCGTTTTTTTTTGTAAACAGTTTATAAAGATAACAGGATTGCAAAAGTAAGGTGAAACATTTTTCGTTGTACAGTTTTTGTACAGATAGTTATTCGTTATCAGTAGCGATACAATGTAATGGAAAATGCATGAAAATTAGATTTAACCAACACGATTATATTTAGAAAAACAAAAATAAAGAAATATATTTTCAAAAATTAAAACTAAATATTTGTTGGTTTATGTGACAAAAAGCTATTGAAATGTTTTTAAAAGTTACGGAATGCCAAAACGCCAATCGACTTGCAATGACGTTACGCAATTAGAATTGTTTGACAGTAGCCTGCTGCATACCGAAGTACGAAGTGCATTTTTGGGTTTCTGAATTAAAATGATAACAGGATTTATTAAAGCGGATTTAAGGAACGTGCCTAGAGTTAACTCTGAAATAGTTATGTGTTCCTTCTTAGGAAATCCCGATTTTATCGAACCGAAGTCGATCCAAGGCTGGCTTGAAGCGAATTTACCTGAATTTATTGCCACCGATTACTGCCTTCTGGAAGTCCCGATCTTAATCCACTGGACTACCCCTTGTGGAATATTTTAGAAGAGAGAGCATGCTCTAAGTCTCACGGAAATAAAGCGGTTGTAATAACAACAGCTGCCTCCATACCTTTGAAAGTGGTGCGTACTGCCATAGACCTTTGAAAGTGGTGCGTGCCGCCATAGACGGTCGGCCGGATCGTCTAAGCAAATGTGTGAAGGCAAAAGACACTTTGAACAAATTTTACTATTTTTACGGTTCCAAATATATATTAAATAAATAAAAAAATGTATTTTGAGTCACTTTTGTATTTTTTTTTCTTATAAAATAAGCGCCTTTATGTAAGGGGCAGAACTTATGGCATGATACTGTGTACATACATATATATATATATATATATATATATATATATATGTGTGTATATATATATATATATATATATATATATATGTATATATATATATATATATATATATATATATATATACATGATGTAAAGAATATATACTTTTACGTCTATACTTCAATTAGTAGCGAAATCATTTTACACTGTCTGGTGCTGATGCTGAGCTGTGATGCTGAGCACCTTAAGTACAAATTATTTGACAATTAATACTCACGGAAATTGAAAGTTACCAACGCTTTGAGAAATTATTTGAAATCCATGAATAAAAACGAGTATAGTGAATTAAAAAAAAGGAAATCAGAATGCTTCAAACATAAACCTTTCGCTCTCATCTTAACATTAATATACTAAAATTTTACCTAACACAAATATTTCCTTTGATTAGGTGGAAAAAATTAAACGATGGGAGAGCAACAATGCTAAGGGGTTAGATATTTAATTAGCGAAATGTTTGCATTTGGGGATTCAGCGTTTAGTTTAGGGGAATGCCTTTAATTTGTAAGATTTGTAAAGTGCCTTTGGCCGCCCTAAAATGTAAAAGTATTTACTTCTTTTGTCTGCAAGAAGTAACATGACAGAGCAAAAGAAAAAATTCCCCAAATGTTACAAAATGTCGTTTGCTATTGACATTTGGTCCGATTCTCTTTTGGAGTGACACTGCTGAGTATAACTTGTTGTAGGATTACATATCAATTTGAAAGAAAAAAATGTTAGAAGTAGAACTGTTTTAATGATCGCAGACATGCTGTGAAAATGACGCTGCCAAAATTTTAAAAAAATTGTTAGCATGATATATACCCAAATAAATATTTAAATAAATTTATTGTTAGAGATACAGGTACGAATATAAAAAAAAATTTCTTTACGACACGTTCCAAAACATTGACTGTATTTCTTCATTTCAAATTCAACTAGTTGTCATAGAGCGACTTAATTTCCAAGAAATTGTTTTGTAATGATCATGAAATATAAAAAGATGGCAACACATTTTCATTATGAAAACGCATTTCATTGCATTTTCAAATACAGTTCAAGATAAGCTTCCAAACCTACAACAATGACATGATCGACCACATCACAATAGCGAATAGCATCTTTTGAATACTAAAGCGCAGCTTGGAAAACAAGCTTGGAAAACTCCTTATGTCTTTACGCGTCTACTAGTAAGTCATAAAATTTCTCTATTAACGTCAGAAGCGTGAACCAGCGAGAACCCAAGTGCTATGGATTTTTTTTTACAAAAATTGAATGTTTTTGATGGAATTTGATAGAATTAATTAACCCAAATTAATATTCCAATTACAAAATAGTCGGTATTTAGTCACTCAGTATTTAATATAAACTCACAATTTTATTTGCCAGAAAGAAAACTATCCAGTTTCATGCCACGTATCAGACAAACGGGCATATGAGGGCATGTCTTTTATACGTCATATTGTAGCTAAACACCCACAGAATAAGCCCCATGTAAATAGATAAGCCCAAGTCAATAGCTTTCAATTTATATTATTCCAGCGCCCTATATAAGGTGCACTCACATTATATTTCTAACTGCCCACTATTTAACAAGTGGAAGGAGATTTAATTGTTTTCCGTCATGAAGAGGCCTTTCCGTGTTATTTTAATAATAATTAAACTGTTTCACGCGCTCTCGTATATTTGTAATAATTAATTAAATTTTGTGATTTTTCGCCAACACGAGTTCCAGGAATACGTAAGTAATGACTTTTATACGATTTTATTAAAATTTACTAATAGTGCGTTTTTTATTTTGTTTATACACTTATCTATAACTTTATATTTTGAAAACAGTGATTTTTATTTTTTTATGGTGTTTTTGTAAATATTTGTTCATCGGGCGATGGTGGTTAAGGTGCACTGGGAACAGAGGCCCCATCAATGTTCAATACATTTTCAACATATGTTTTCCCGGTTTTAACAATTTTATTTGTTACGGAATGAATGCCCACCAAATCATATCAGCCCTAGAATATGAAAGCTCTGTAATTGCTGCAGACTTACTTCTAACACTATCAGAAAATAACAATTTGAGTCGCGAAAACAGCGGAAATGAGGGTTCTGGAGATATTAATATTTCATCGGCAATTATTGGCTGAAGCTGAGGTAAGATGCCACGTTTCCCTCTACAGAAGGAATCCTTGAAACTGTGGACGGAATTGTCGAATTCAATCAAGATGGGCGACAAGAACAACCTTCTGCATCTTCTTAACAACTGGCTAGAAAACAAACTAAAATTGTCGTTAATAGATAGTGGAGACAGAAAGATATAACTTCAAAACATGAAAGAAAGATATCGTTACCAGTCTTTGTCTTAGATAAAGATAACCTCAGAGTTTTCTTTGAGTGGTTTATTGAAGACGAAACTTATGAATTACTGAGCTCTGGTACAGAAAAAATACTATTGCCAAAGGACCGGTAAACTTCAGATTGACAATTGAAGAGGCAAAGAATTTTGTAGGTATTTTACTTTTATCAGGTTATAATAGCATTTCGTACTACAGATTACATTGGGAAGAAAGCATCGATACATCATCCAGGAGTTGGTTCCTGTATGATCTGCAATTGATTTGAAGAACTTCTCCGTTATTTCTATGCATGTGATAATATCCACCTTTCTTCTGATGACCAATTTGTTAAAGTATGACCTTTGTGGGATATGATGATTGAAAGGTGGCTTAAGTATTTTCCTGGAGAAAAGTATTTATTTATTAATGAATCAATTAAGCCTTCACCAATTATTCATAACACTAAGTTTTATGCGAAATGGGGCTGTAAAACTTTTTCAGGTCCCATTAAATTCTTGGATCACTTTCTGGATCTGTTCCTAGAACTTGATTCTGGTTCCTGGATCGAAATTAGTTCTAGTCGCCCATTATTTTGGAGCATGTCATTTATTATTTCTTAGTTTATATCTTGTATATGTTGTTCGCTGTTTCTACTGTCACTGTTAGTAAATTTTGTAACGCTTTTTAAATATAGAGAATGGGTAATTAGCCAAGAGTATTTGTTCCCATTATGATCTAAAATCGCCTCTAAACTTCTCTTTTAAGAGTCGCTGAAAAAGCTCTAGTCGTTAACATTGTATTCAATATCGCACATCGTCACCAAACCAGGAATAGCCGCAATAGGCGAAATCGCCATCTTTAATATCATAGCCATAGCAAAAAATTGTGAGCATTTCTCTCTCTATAACGGCACCAGAAAAATGAAGTACCACGAGAAAATAATTTTTCTCTTCTAATCTCGAACCAAGAAGTTCCGCTGCATCTTTTGGTAGTCCTAAATCACTTGTCAAATCCTTCAACTCTGCCTGGAAGAATAGGCATGGATTGTCAGACATTATTCTGACGAAAACTTTGCTAGAAAACTAAACCGTATAAAAATCAGGGTCTGGATTTTCTTGGTCTTAAAACCTAGGACTTTCAGTTGAATCTCTGGAATGGATTGTATCCAAATATTGCAGAATTAGCTAATCTCTATATGATAGACAGTTCTTATTTTAATTTTTGCGTTGCATCCTTTCACATTGTAGCGACAAAAATAAGAGTCTTGAGTGTGATTTCGAGATTCTCTCCGTTCCACTTACAAATTTCTAAAACACTAAGTCATGTACACTTTATTCGTTGTTCAAGTTATAAATATTATCATGGAAGTAAATGTTGTGGACGTTTCTTATAAAGTTCGTAACGTTGTTCTATTGTTTAAACAACGCAAATTTACCACAAATGTAACAAATACTCCCAGGGGAGATTAAACATTTACGAAGCTCAAAAAATTTTAAAAGTTATACTGACATTCATTTTGACCACTTATATTTTAAAAGTTATACTGACATTCATTTTGACCACTTATATTTTAAAAATTATACTGACATTCATTTTGACCACTTATATATGGTGAGAATGAATTACACTATTAAGAAACGAATTAACTCATTAACTTATCGTTATTCAAATGAGACGAAATCGTGTGTTTCTTTGAACTAATTTAGTCATAATTACTCATTGATCGTTATGAGATTTTAATATTATTAATCTAATTAATTTAAATTCATCTGTTACAATATAATGAATTTCGCTTTATAGAAAAATATCAAAAACATAAAAACTACCGAAAATCCTGATGTGATAGAATTTTTTCATTACTTTTCCCGTAATCAGCATTTCAAAATCTCTAAGAATCGCCATTTTCAGAAAGGAAGTTCGTTGTAAACCTGGGAATCATCATTAGAACTGATCTGTAAAACCAAAGGCAAAACACCTTCAGAACGAGAGCGATGCAATGGATTGTCAGGCGACCAATAATTTTAAAATAAATTACTTATAATCAGTGTGGTAAACACCATTTGGTTAAATTTAAATAAATTAATAAAGTTGCCCGTCAAATTTGATAGAGTTCCCTAATAAATTGTTTTTAAAAGTGCCAAATGAGCTAGGAATCGGAAAAAAGTGGTACGAAACTGCAAGAAGAGATCTACGTCGTGCACTATCTTCAATCTTGTTGGGAGGGTAAGTTTTTTTCACAGAACTGATATATGAATAAATTTATATTATTATTTATATAACGACCATACTTCCTATCTGCAAAATTGTTTCTGGGTTTTAATTTGGTTCGCGTTCCTTCGCTATCATAGCCATCCAAAGCGAGACTAATTAATTCAAACTATGCCAACCACTACTTGCGGCTATTTTTTTATAGGCAATCATGTGTTATCGAGTTCAGAAAAAAATTAACTTTAATTTGGTATAGAATTTTCTTGAAAAACAAAATAAACGTGAACAATTAACAATAATATACATATTTACATCTGGCAACCCGACGATTACGGCTGACTTGGCAACCATTTTTTTCTTAATTTTTCGCATAATTTTATTTCAAATGATGCTGGATTCACTTGAAACACATATAGTCGGAATTCATTGTAATTAATTAATTACAATAAGTTTAATTAAAGGTAATTGCGGCTAAATTTTCCAAGGCGACCAGGTAGTAATGTATTATACTATAATTCATAATTTATAAAAGCAGATACCTGCAGAAATGAGCCACCGGATTTTAAACAAATATTTTTCAATTAATTTAAATCACTTGATTGGAGTTTCTATTAACTTTTTCAGACTCTAACTACATGTCATTAGTTATTCGAATATTATTTGTAAACTAGTAGCTGTGATACTTTTCTTTTGAATTTCTTTATACATACTATTGTTGTCAATACATTCCAGATATTAAAAAATAGCGAAATAGCGGTTTAGTTTGTAGTTGGTGGGGTCTCGTAGCTCTAACAAAAATGTTCACTTAAAAGCTTAATATTTCGTAAACGCATCCCTGTATTGAAAAAGCTTTCATGATACACCCTATATTTGTAAAACATCTTTTCAACTATAATACTACAAACCTCACTTCACGTATAGGTGTTATAAATATTTAAAATTCTTTTATTCTGGTTTATTACAACTCTATACTACAAATAGTCCGCGAGCAAAATGGTTGTGATATACAGATAAAAAGCAAGAAACCGTAAGGGTACTTAGTTTAGCTATGGAACCCAAAAATGGTGTGTCTATCTAATTTTAAAACAGATACTTGTATCTAAGCCGTTTATATTATTTACATGATATCTAACATATGTATAAATCTGAATTACAGTTATCTGCCTGTCTTTTTCATGGAGAAAAAGGTATGTCTTTATTTTTAAATATTTTTACTCCTATTATAGATTTGAGAAATTAGTGAAAGTAACTGGAAACTAGTGAAATGCTTTCATGTTACAATGGAGTATTTCAAATTTTATTTACAAAATACTTAATATAATAATTTATGTTCTGTTTAGAATTAATTTATTAAAATCGGTAAATCGAGAACGTATTATTAGTTGGTTTTCCCAATGTTCCGCTCACTGATAAGGATAAGAGAACACAAAAGGAGCTACTAAAGAAGATTTAGAAATATATAAATTATGCTTTTTATATAGTAAACCGCCCTTACCAAGTCCGTCTTCTCTTGCCTGATTTTGACACTTATCGGTTAATACTACTCCATCACACTAAAGATTTGTTACGAAACGTAATGATTTTTTATCATTAGTTTAATTATTATACCAACAAATAGACTGTTGGGATCACTTCACTGTAGGATAGCACAGAATGTATTCGTTTCAGGACTGATAAATATTAGTAAAATTCACAACCAGCGAAATATATACTAAATAGCATTCGATAAAAAAATACTTTCAAAACTGAAATATCTGAGTTACTGTAAGTCCAAGTAAGCTTAATATATATAATCACAAAACTCTGATCCACGCGGACAAAGCTACGCGTAAAAAACAGACTGACAGCCATACACCTTGCGGTTTCGCTCTGGTCTGTTGCCGCTAAATTTTAAAAAGATTTTAAAAATAAATAAACTCCGCAAATTTACACAAGCGGACATCGCTTCTATGAATGTTTACTCAGAAATCTAGACCGGTAATTTGCGGGCCAACTCAAACAAAATATATAAAATTAAAACGGAGCAACGAAAAAAACCTTGTTGCACTGGCATATGATCTAATTTTATTTTTAGTTCATACGTATCGCCCAGTATTACTCTCTGACAGCTGACTCTGTTCTATAGAAGACGTAGTAATAAACAGGCAAAACAATGGCCGACACTTACATCCGGTTTTAGTAGGGTTACCATTCGTCTAGGTTCTTTCCGGACTCTGGCGTGACTTCCGCAGACGCCTGTGAAACATTTTCTATATTGATCGTGATTTTTCAATCCTACGCATAATTTAAACATTTATTTTTCTAAACGTTACGTTATTTTTATTAAGGTTTTTTTAACAAAAATGGAACTTTTATTTGTTCACGGTGTTTGTTTGTGTCTGATAATGGCAGTCTGATAATGGGATATATATATATATATATATATATATATATATATATATATATATTTGTATTCAAAACTGCTTCGTTATCCTAGTTCGTTATTTTACTACTAGGGTATTTAACATGTCTTTTCCCCTATTGGTTTTTTTTCTTAATAGCTTATATTTACAAGATCTCAACTAAAGGACTGTAAAACTAAATTTATTTATAAGTATAAATCAAAATAAAAATTATTTTTCGAGTAATAAACATACGAATAGCAGGAAATAATGGAAACAAGAGGTTCAGGGTCACATGGACACAATTCGATATTGATTAGGGCTGAGCATTTATTAGCGGAATTCGGATGACAAAGGTAATTAAACTGACTTTTTAAAAACTAAAATGTTCATCGGCTTGGTCAGACAAAACAAATATATACTTATTTGTTTAAAAAACCTGTCAGCACGAGCGGAACTCGTATTACGAGGGTTCCGTAAACATTTATGTCTTTATAAAAATTTAGTAGTACATATTATTACTATTAAACTATTACAATACAAAATTTAAATTTTTTAGAACGAGAATATATAGAACATTTAAAAAAATATTTTTTTATGTGATATAACTACAAATTAACGATTTTTTCCTTTGCTTGAGCTGTGAGACTTTACTTATTGCCAAATATCATGATTCTAGAACAACGGAAAGTACCCTATAGTTTTTTATTTATTTGCGAATGTCAAAATATGTGGCATAAATGGCCGTATTTTTTGGGGTTCTCTTGATTGCGTTGACATAGAAACTTGATTTTTTACAGCTCTAAAAAACCGTAAACTCAAGTATTATAGATAATTTCAACTTGATACATTCATGCATTCCTGAGGAAAAGGGTCTTGATAGTTGACATACCGACAGACGGACAACGATATCCTATAAGGGTTCCTTTTTTTCCTTTTGAGATACGGAACCCTAAAAAGGGTCAAGTAGGTAGCTCTTGAAAATGATAAAACATGTTAATCGAAATCAAAGTAATCGAAAAAATTTAAAGTTTTCATAGAATGGTAGAAACTAGCATTTTTTCAGGTTATTTAAATCTATTATAAAAAAAGTGGTAAATTAAAGGGGTAGGGGACTAATTATACGACATTTTGAAGTTCATTTTTTTTCAAATGGGGCTTAAAAATGAAAAATGGTAAATCTTTAATTTCAAAAGACCTGTCTAACAACATCCTACTTGATGGGCTGCGGGGAAAAAAGATTGTTTCATCTTTTACTTTATGTATAGGTTTTAAATGATGTATTAATAATTTTGTAATAATTTTCTATGTAATTGAGGTTTTCTATGAAGCATACAAGTCTAAAATTATAGAAACTGTGAGACTGTGACGGATAGGAGCACAGAAAATACGAAGTGGTAAGGGTTCTTGTTTCGTTAGGGAATCTTAATATTGTATTAAAATACATGTCTAAAAAGTAATAAACTAACTCTTCCATACTATTGAATTAATTGTCGAACATCATTTCATTCAATAATATATTTTACGAAATAACTTCATATTTCTTTTCATTCACACAATTTAAACTCGATAATAAAATATGTAATATTTGATAGTAGAATTTAAAAAGTATAAAAACTGAAAGAAATAAAGTATTAAGCCATCCAATGAGGCTCTGGAGTGACATAATCTCAGATGGATCATAATATTATATCCAATATCCTTTCCAAGTAATAAATATAAATATATAAATTTCAGGAGAAAATTTTATTTAAATAAATGTTTCTAAACAGTCTTACGTTACTGTTTATAAATGGTATTCCTAATTGCATCTCTTGGCACAACCGTAACGGAACTACTCGTAGCAGCGACAAGATGAGTAATGTCCAATAAATAATGTAAACACGTCAAAACATAACGTTGACGTGGTAGGAAAACAATAGTAAACGTCGCTCGTATTAAAATTGTACTGAAAAGTGGACTTTAAACGAGAACTGACATATTGTTTTTCGACGCTAACGACGCAGCATGAATTATCTGAAAATATGTTTAAATAAATTAAATGCTTTAGGAGGGCTTTTCTTTCTCTTAGGCTCTTGGGCTTTTTTCGTTTGGACGTTCGTAAAGTAAATAAAACCTATTAAATACGAACAGAACGCAATAAGTAGATTCGTCGTGTGTTTACGTACATACGAAAGATTAAACATTTAAGGATGCATAGGAATTCTGTTAAAATATCTAAAAATATTACTCTATTTTTTACCATATAAAGATAATATATTGGCGCTATATTTTACACTTTAAATGTTACCGTATTCGATGACATATCTCTTGAACTGCCGCCTCTTGTCCCCTCCAAAATTTTTAGACGAATATTGATATTTTATATTATTGCGACTATTGTTCAGTGGCGATCAGTGCCTTATAAGCAATACACGTAGTTTACCTTGAACATTATACACATCACATATTTATGAAAATTTAAACATATTTGATTATCAATCAAATTCCGTACTTCAATATATGATTTACAGTTCGCGTGCACAAAGTGAACGTATTGGTACGTGGAATTACCCCACCCACACCACACCACACATTAATATTATTCCACGTACCACATTGTGGTAACAATGGAGTTGTACGTTTTATATATTAATAATTATATAAAACGTACAACTTAATTGCTATATTATATCAAATTACAAAAACTTCTCGAATCAGAAATTATCCATACGAAATTAAAATTGATTACCTCATTTCAGAGCGTCAGTTCATAGTCTCAAGGCAAGCTGAAGTTTACTTGACTACCTTCGGCCAAATTCAGACTAAAAGAATACCGTAATTATGACATTCGCATACAAACAATGAATTATTATGTTATTATGACAATTTTTCTGCAGTCAGTTTATCATTCCCGTTCGAAAATAATTTTAATACTTTTCCTGTTTTTAAACACACTTATTATATTTTGTCAGCGAAATACTTACTGTTTTACCCGTATTCTTCGTGCATTAAAATTAATATTTTATTAGCTTATTTTTGACGTGCATTTTCATCGTAATTAAAGTAGGATTTTTCAATTTATTTTTATTGAAAAAAAAAATAAATTTTTAAACTATACGTTCGTAATAAATCTAGTGTATGGCATTTTCACAGTAATTTTTACGATTGGAATTGGTGGACAGAAAGAAGTTAAACAGAATTCCCATTTTAAATAAAATGTTTTGCTGGACTTATTTATTATTCGGAACTGAATATAGTAAATGGAATAAAGGTGGTTTTGATAATCTAGGTAATTTGACAAATTCTGATAAAAAATATGCTAACTCTGAAAAACATTTATGCCACATTTGGTGCCACAGTAAAACTACAAAATTTTAATAGATACTTAGAGATTTCTAGTAAATCAAGAATTAACTTTTTATGGTTACGATTGAAGTCATATTTTGATAAGTCGGGGTGATTACGTTGAAAGCTTACTATTTTTGTGTGCTTACGATTCAATTATTGAGACACATTTTCAATCTATTACATCTTCAATGCCATTTTCAGGGTTATCGCGGACGCTTGCGCGCGTTTGCGTATATCTATATAATTTGTATATGTCCGTCCCTTCGCAGCTTGCCCTTCCCAAAAAGCACTGCACAATACTGCTATTGCTTTTATATTATGTCAATACGAACTATGTCAAATTCCAAGTATCCATTTCAATTCCAAGTATATATTCCTCGAAAATTTTCTGAGTCGTCATAAATTGCGTGCGTGCGTCGAACATTGCTGTGAAAGACAGACGACGGATGCGTGAGTAATCGTATAAGAGCTCCGTTTTCTTTTCCTTTGAGTATCGGAACTTTAAAAACGATAGCAAGCTCTGTTAACGGTAGTAACTGAAGAAAATATCCTTGCGAAAGTAAAAGAAATGAATGTGCGCAATAAACTAAGGTGTCATCACAAAATTATTAGTGATCTCGTTTCTTTTCACAAAGAAGATTTTTTAATCCTTCACAAGACTTGCAGTTAATCAAATACCAATAAACAATATATTGTGAAATATAAGTTAATTAAAAACCAGTCTTGAAAAAAATTCAAAAATAGATTGAAAAGTAAGCCAGTTGTAGGCTCTAAATTTGAAAAAAACAGATAGGGTTGGGTATATCCCTGTCTCTTTTCCTCTTGTAGAATATAATGTGCAATATTAAAAATGACCTCACAACACAGTATTTCCGTTCTTGTCTTAAGATTAAATTTAAACTTTTATAACTCGGTCAATTTTTAAGATTATTAAAAAAAATTTCACTCCTTATCAGCTTGTACCTTGAAATTATGATTAATGAAATAAAAAAAAATTAGTCAAATACCCAATTAGCATTTTGTCACAGAAAATAAAAAAACAATCGAAATATGTAAATCCTCTTGCAGACTAGTCTGGTTTCTTCTTTTTCTCTATTGCAAAGGTGATATTGTAATGATATTGTATTGTAAAAGTGATATTGTATTGTAAAGACAATATTGTGTAATTAATTATTTAAGGTTTATTTGATTTCTTACATACTTGTTAATACTTGTTAATATTTTAACTTGATATGTTTTCAAAAACACTTCTTGCATACTTATAAATAAATGATGGGTCATGGACAAGTATGACTCATGAGTAGTCGTGTTGATGTTATACCTAATTACTAAAAGGTCACGTGCAAATGTCACGTCAAAACATGTCAAGATTTGCTATTCATATTAAAATATGATATATTGTTTTGTGGCTATTTTGCCATTTAAATATTCAAGAATTGCTAGTGAATGATACGTTTGACTTGCGATTATATTTTATTGTTATATAAAACACCGTGTAAGAAACAGACTTCGGTAAAATTGTTTACAGCGCCACAGGAGACAAGAATGAGAGTTGTTGGTCTGCCGTCTGTTAATGTCAGTGCAATATTTTATTTTCGGAAATTGAGAGAATTATCACGAACGATAAGTATTGATAAAATATGAGTGACGAAGAGAAGAAACTAAGTAGTTTCTTCTCTATAGAAGAAAGTTTCATAGTGTATTTAAATAAAGCAAGCCATGTCGTTAAAGTGCTAGTGAATGATACCTTTAACTTGCGATTATATTTTATTGTAGTATAAAATCTCTGTGCAAGAAACATAGATTTCGCCAAATGGGTTTACAGCGCCATACGAGACAGGAATGAGAGTTGTTGGTGTGCCGTCTGTTAATGTCAGTGCAATATTTTATTTTCGGGAATTGATAGAATTATCACGAGCGATAAGTATTGATAAAATATGAAAGAAATATGATTGACGAAGAGAAGAAACTAAATAGTTTCTTCTCTGTAGAATAAAGTTTCACAGTGCCTTTAAATAAAGCAAGCCATGTCGTTAAAGTGCTAATCAATGATACGTTTAACTTGTGATTATATTTTATTGTTGCATAAAAACTCTGTGCAAGAAATATAGATTTCGCCAAATGAGTTTACAGCGCCATAGGAGACAGGAATGAGAATTGTTGGTTTGCCGTCTGTTAATGTCAGTGCAATATTTTATTTTCGGAAATTGATAGAATTATCACGAACGATAAGTATTGATAAAATATAAAAGAAATATGAGTGACGAAGAGAAGAAACTAAATAGTTAGTAATAATAGTATAGAAGAAACTAATAGTTAGTAATAATAGTATATTTTCGGAAATTGATAAAATTATCACGAAAAATAAGTATTGATAAAATATGAAAGAAGTATGAGTGACGAAGAGAAGAAACTAAATAGTTAGTAACAATAGTATAGAAGAAACTAATAGTTAGTAATAATAGTATATTTTCGGAAATTGATAGAATTATCACGAACGATAAGTATTGATAAAATATGATAGAAATATGAGTGACGAAGAGAAGAAACTAAATAGTTAGTAACAAAAGTATAGAAGAAACTAATAGTTAGTAATAATAGTATATTTTCGGAAATTAATAAAATTATTACGAACGATAAGTATTGATAAAATATGAAAGAAATTTGAGTGACGAAGAGAAGAAACTAAATAGTTAGTAATAATAGTATAGAAGAAGCTAATATTTAGTAATAATAGTATATTTTCGGAAATTAATAAAATTATTACGAACGATAAGTATTGATAAAATATAAAAGAAATATGAGTGACGAAGAGAAGAAACTAAATAGTTAGTAATAATAGTATAGAAGAAACTAATAGTTAGTAATAATAGTATATTTTCGGAAATTGATAAAATTATCACGAACAATAAGTATTGATAAAATATGAAAGAAATATGAGTGACGAAGAGAAGAAACTAAATAGTTAGTAACAATAGTATAGAAGAAACTAATAGTTAGTAATAATAGTATATTTTCGGAAATTGATAGAATTATCACGAACGATAAGTATTGATAAAATATGATAGAAATATGAGTGACGAAGAGAAGAAACTAAATAGTTAGTAACAAAAGTATAGAAGAAACTAATAGTTAGTAATAATAGTATATTTTCGGAAATTAATAAAATTATTACGAACGATAAGTATTGATAAAATATGAAAGAAATTTGAGTGACGAAGAGAAGAAACTAAATAGTTAGTAATAATAGTATAGAAGAAACTAATAGTTAGTAATAATAGTATATTTTCGGAAATTCATAGAATTATTACGAACGATAAGTATTGATAAATAGGAAAAAATATGAGTGACGAAGAGAAGAAACTAAATAGTTTCTCCTTTTTAGAAGGAAGTTTTATAGTGACTTTAAATAAAGCGAGCCATGTCGTTAAAGTGACAAAAGCAAGTCCTCAATTAGTAATTAAACTTATTGACACAGTGGTTGCTGCTGTCGACGATAAACGACTCATTGAAAAATAATGTTAATTATTGAAAATGTTATGCAAATTATTTTCCTATGAAGAGGAGCAGGAATATTTACACTGAAATACAATTTGATATAAGTGCATGACTTGTTACATATAAGTTATGAATATCAAATTCTGTGGCAAAAATGTGGAGGAGATTATATTACAAGTGAATATGAGAATAGATTTATGGAAAATAAAAAATATATTGCTGAATTGACGTGAAGCATTATAAAACTTTCTCGACCTAAATAACATATATATCACTTACAAAAATAATATTTTTAAAATAACCAGTAAGAGGTCTTATAACAACTTGACACACATTACATGTTCTTGTGATCATGATTTTGTTTCATATCTCCTGCGTCCAGTCACATCTTTAGAATACTTACAATGTGTACGCTATGGGGACTTCATACTAATAACTGACCATACGCCAACCAAGTGTTTATTGACTTGCCACGAGATGACGCTGAAAGCATTTTGCATGATCTCTGTTGTTTATTTTTCATTTGCAATTGCGTACAAGCATCGAACGAAATGAAGTTAAATGGAAATTTGTTTTTAAATTTTGTATCTTTTAACAGTTTCATGCCATCTTATACAAAATCAAAAAAAGGAAAACAGAAAATACTTCGCTTGTTTTTTTACGACTTCCATATACTCGCTTATTATTAAAATTCCTGTTATTAGGTACTCTTTTAAAGCAATGTCTTGACATTCTTTAAACACTCTTCGCACTTTATAATTAGGTATATATCGCATGATCTGTTTCTTTTTTTCAGGAATTTCTTTTTTTTTCTTGTAGTATTCATATAATGTGCTGAAATTAATATTTTTCAGATTTGCTGTTTCTCTTAGTGTTACCTGCTTCAACTGAGGCTATTGCTTTTCTCATTTCAGTTTCAGTATGAAGACCTATACTTGTTTTTCTTTTTTGATTCCGCAGCGTCGCCTTCTGTTTCTGAAAATATGTAAAAAAAAGAAAGTGTAAAGGTAAAGGGATACATTAAAATATGTTTCACTGTGCCCCATGACCACACATGATCTAAAATTTTCGAAGTTATAGATACGAGCATTTGACTAATTAAAATATTACAAGAAATATGCAAGAAGTATTTGATAAAATATGCACACTCACTACAATACAATTATAATCTAATAAAAATTAAAACAATTTGTTAAAAAATGCTACTAATTATTGTCAAAATATAATATTTTTGCAAGAAAACAATAAGTAGCCTTCAAACTGGAAAATCACAACTGCAACAAGATGGCGGCGCAATCGCTTCATATATCAGTGTTGTCATCAGTTCAAACATTTTGTTAAAAAGATATAGAATTATTACGGTTATTTTACTGTACTCCTGAGTTATTGTGCCCCACCTTACCTTATTTTCTTTAAGCAAAATATAATATGAAACTTTTAGACTGGTCGGAGGAAACAAATAAACGAACCAAGAAACCCGATGAGGTGAACAGATGGCGGATGGATGGCGATATGTAAACAGTCCATTATATTATTCTGTAAATATATGTGTGCAAAGTAGGATAGAAATAATTCTTATTTGCACTCTTCTACGCTTTCTGTTCAAATCCACATCTTCCTTCATTCATCCATATTTCTTTGTTTCATTTAGCTGTACCTTAACTGGGTTTTGGGGTTTCATATTTCCCGCTCTCCATCCCAACTTCTCAGTATACATTGTTTATAACTTATCGTACGTAGTTAAATATCGCATGAATGCGAGTACGTAAGTTGAAAGAAATTGTACATCCACGCTGCACGAACTTTCTCCAGTAAATAACTGTATTGCATTTACTCTCTCGGTGGACGTAAAGCTGCATATACGACTTTTGTTTTGTCGCAATAAAACTTTATTGTTTTATTTTGTTATTCTACCTCGAAAGAATTTATATTCCTGAGCTTATAAAAAAATCTCCGTAGCATTGCTCGCCACGCTAATGTCTTACTCCCGTTGTACGAAAGCGGATAATTTACTTAAATTTTCTATGAAATCCTCATCATATTTTTCTCGGGAAAAAAGTTATGGCTCAGCTTTGGGTTTACAAAATGATATTAGTGTAAAAAGTTTCAAAGTAATCTTTGGATATAGAAAAAATAATTTTTAGTGTTCCGTAGTAAAATTGCCAAAACGAACTGTCTGTCACTCACGATTTGCTTGGAAACTATTCGACGTAAAACTTTGAAATTTATTAGAGCATAAATATAGAGCATGGCGGCTCAATTAAAGATGTGAATTCAATGCGTAATTTCAAGAGGTGAATGGGGAAATTAAAAACATGGTTGGATGGAATCTGGTAGAGGGGCAAATAAAAGCTTATTCAATCTCGAATTCAACTATATATGGATATATTTTTTATGAAGTTTTTAAACATATTTGGGAAAACCCTTAAAAATTTCTCCCCCTGCCCTTGCCGTTAAAAGTATCGCTCAGAGAAATCCGAAAAAAATCATAAACATCGAGAATTAGGTATACATTGAACGAAAATTATCAAGATTTAAAAATTACAGCGAGATTAACTTTTATAAACAATTCAATCGTTTATTTCCTTATAACTGCTAAAACATTGGTTTTGGAGAAAAAGTTCTTCAGTAAAAATATTTCTCACGATGTAAGGAATTTTTGTATTTTTAGGTCTTTCAAAGGAATACATGATGTGATACGGCATCGGTGCCGTCGGCGGCGAGTAGGATTCAACGTCGAGGGCAACGCTGATTTAGCGGAGTGCCTTACTAATGCCAATTTAATTGAAGGGCTAAAAGCACTGAACCATCTTGCATTTGACCCATTTTTTTATTATTTTCTTCTACGGCAAGTATCTTATATTTTGATATCGGTTTGATATTATTTCATCCAAACTGGTCAGTGGTAAACCTTGTGACAGAAACGGAAATATTCACCTGTTCATATTTTTTTTATTTTCATGTTTGGTAATCTACATTCTTTATGAGCTTTGCAAGTTATACCCTTGATGGATGTCTACTTTATTTTTTGAACGATTAGAAATTCAATTCAAAACTGTCGGTTGAAAGTAAAAAAAGCTTATTCTCTATTTATGATTTCTTTGTACTTAACGTATAATTACACATTTTTAATATTTTTTTTTCTTATTATTCTCATTTGCACTTTCTGATAAAGGGAAGGAAAAGATTTTATTTTCATATATGAAAATAGTCTCCATGTTTATTACAAATCTACAAAATAAGAAGCACAATATACGAATACTAAATAATGAGGGATGTTTATGTACTAGTGCTCGTCCAGTGGTCCAAATTCGACCGTAATTCATTAATTTTTTAAGTTTGAACATAATATAATTAGACAATATTGATACTACAGTACTCTTCAAATTATTTCAGCCCAATTACACATATAAAGAAAAATCAATAAATAAATATATGAATAAACAAAACGGGAGATATGTAGAATTAGTGGTATAACCTCGTTCTAACTTTCAGATACCCTTGCTTTTGTATAAATATATTACTGAGAATAACTTCCATTTAATTTTATTACATACACCGGGACATTTACATTGTACAACCTCATAGAATAACATAAATTTAATTTATTACCCTCACTAAAATACCTGTATATCGTATAACTCTCGGAAATATAATAAAACCTACACCGCTCCCCTATAATATACTCACGGATATAAGCAGAGGGAAACCCACACAAACCCGGCTTCCGCCATTGTTTTTGAAACATATATATGCTGTTGGCTGTTCGTAAGAGTTAATCTTTGCTAATAGCCCATCTGAAGATGTTGTAATACAACGAAACCTAGGTCGTGGTAAAGAACTTAAAGAAAGTAGAAATAATACATCACGTAGTTTCATTTAATTATAGATTATTTGTTTACGCGAAACTTATTCAGTAAACCTAACATTTTAAAATTATTTGGCGACAATTTCTACTCTGTGCGACTGTTTGACCACAGACTATTATGTGTTTTACATTGGCAGAATCTTTTATCATTGAACATAAACAATAAATAGTTTAATGTATTTGTAATATATATAAATTTTAGCTTTCTGCACTCCTTCCCTATATATATATATATATATATATATATATATATGTATATATATATAGATATATATATATATATATGTATATATATATATATATATATATATATATATATATATATATATATATATATATATATTAATACGTGAAGAACGAAATAATTTAAATATTTTATCATATACTTCTTGCACATTTCTTATAATATTTTAATTAGTCAATCTATCCAGTATTTATAACTTCAGAAATTTTAGACATAGTTTTTTTATTAGAAGTGATCATGGGCATATTATTTTTTTTTATAATTTTATCATTGAACGTAAACAATAAATCTTTTAATGTATTTGTAACATATAATATATATAAATTTTAGCTTTCTGTACTCCTTCTCCATAAAAACTTGAAATATGCCAAATCTCACACACGTGCGTGCGCGCAATACGGTTACAAAGTTTTCTCTTCACGTATTAATATATAGATCAATAATGTTTCTTGTTGCGTGAACATTAAAATTTATTACATAAAATATATTATTATAAAAGTTAATAGTAATTATGTGATATAATCCATATTAAACGTATCATTTCCAGAAGAACTAGTAGTTACCCGTGGCTGCGCTTGCGTGGAGTTAGAAATAAGGAACAAAGCGATATGAGAGCCAGCTGGGAAAATAAGACCAGCATCTATCAAAATAATTAAACAAGTAATAAGAATGGATAAGAAACATATTTATATGTTTCTTATCGACACAAAGTTAATTATGTATTTTATTTCATCAGTTTGATTTTTTGTATATTTTAAGCCTCAAATGACCTAGCATCAAAGGATTTGATACTAACAGGTTTCTTATTCCCATAGATGGTCACAACTTAAACAGTAGGCTTTGAAGGTCTTTTAGAATAGTGACGACAATCTCTACTTGTTGTACTGTTGTTAACAATCTCTCTAATTCAAACCTACAACCATACAGGTACTACTTACTAATTTGGAAAGGTAAACGTGGGACGTCAAGATATGGAAGGTGCCTGACCCTGACACCAGAGAGGCACTAAAATAAGCACTTTCAAAATGCCGCAATAAATCTCAAGTCATCGATCTCTTTTGGCAATGCATTTCGTCATTAAACAGGTGCATTGATATTATGAATGCATACGCTGACCATATTTATATACATATAAATATGGTCAGCATAACTATACTTATGCAGGGGAGTGGAGGGATTATTGTAACGCGGTGTAAGTAATAACACAACATTTTTGACGTGAATTTGAATTCTTTGATATCGAATTTTCGATGTAACCTTGTTTTTATAAGACATTGCCTTATGTAAGCTGTTAGAATTTAGTCAGACCGGGCAGGAAGAGATGGTATGCACGCAGTGCGTTACGGCCAGGTAACGGAAACGTATTCTTAGATAAAATTTGGTTTTTAATACCTTTAACGCATTTATTTTTTATGAGTATGGAGTTTCACAATGTGTTTAATTTCAATTTGTTTTATTGGTTTACATTGCAAACGGCATAAACTTATGTTAATATTAATGCTTCTAGAAAATTGTGCAATGGGGTAAGTTGTGACATGTTACAACATGTCTCTGGTATTACCTCGAATCGGTCGAAAAGAATTCATAATGTTTTACTTGTATTTTCATCTCATGTGTTCATTAGTTTTTTTTTAATCAGAAAAAGTCGAAGAGATCACCGATAAGTCAACATGTGTATGAGTCAACCGCAACCGAAATTCGAAAAAGTAAGACTAGTGTCTATGCATAAAGCGAGCGACACTTTAACTGTGCCACGTGTTACTTTATAAATATATGGAAAAGAAAAAGTTATGAACGCCCAATCTCTGATCACAGTAAATCTAGATTAGTATCCACTAAAGAACAAGAAGATAAGAAGGTTTCGTATTTGTCAAAATTTACATGTGTACGAGTTAGCCGCAACCGAAATTCTAGAAAATAAAACTAGTATAAATAATACATAAAGCGAGCGACACTTTAACTGTGCCACTTGTTACTTTATAAATATATTTAAAAGAAACAAGTTATGAAAATCCAACCTAAGTTCACAGTAAGTCTAGATTAGTATCCACTAAAGAACAAGAAGATAAGAAGGTCCCGTATTTGTCAAAATGGGCAATTATTTACTTTAGACTGCTTTTTATAGAAGTGAGAAATTAGTTTACTAAAAATGTCTTCTTCATGGCATAATGGTAACATAGATGGACTGGACTGTTTTAAAAACTCCGATTATCGCCAAAACACCAGAGGGGACATCACTGAGTTCTTAGGCAAATAAAAGTTTCAGTTATGAGCCTTTCTGATTATGTGAAGTTCTACTGGCTGTGGGTCTAATTGTGAAATGCCGTATTAATTATTAGTTCTGGTCGTTGTAACTATATAGTCGATTAATTAAAGAGAGTTAAATGCTATTATTTTGATTCTAAATCCAAAGTTCCTTCTTGTTTGATCTATGAAAAACGTTGAATGATCTACAAAATAAAAAAATTAAAGCGTTTTTTACTTATTTGTCAACAATGGCCTTCAATTCTCGCGGCAAATTCCGTTTGCTGTTTTCAATCGATTCAATCGGGCATTCAATCGATCAATCGGTGTTTTCAGTCGATGTTCTTTTTGCAAGAAATTAAGTTTTTTCGGAACTTGTCTTGCGACGATGCGTCTCATGCGCAAAGTTTTGGTTAGAATTCCATGGACGGTCATTTTATCTATATTTAACTCTCAAGCCAATTCTCTAATACTGAGATGTAGAATAAATAATAATAATTTTAAAGCACTAATTGTTTAATTTTTTCGATGTTATCGTCAGTGGTGCACGTTAAAGGACGTTCGGGACGAGACAAACCTTCGACCACTTCACGCCCCTCTTTAAACGATTTGTATTACTCGTATGACTGTGTTTTCGACATCTTTGCCACAGGTCTGTTTTAACATTTTTAATGATTTAGCACAAGAAATTTCATGTGAAACAGAACATTTAAAGCAAATCCTTTGTTTAACTAATTTATCCATAAAAAAATTCGCAGAGTAACTTTGAAAACGACCTATAACGACAGCTGCTATCAACACTCTAGTTGACAGATCGCGCTCAAGTTTGGCTTGGTAATTAAAGAAGGTTCTACCAACCAAATAAAAAAAATACCGATTCCTTTTAACCGGTTCATTTTTAATCGTTTTAAAAGGTATCCACTTTTGCCGATTTTCAATGACGATTAACGAGGCACAAGGTCAGGTGCTTAAGGTGACCGGGGTTGAACTAAAAGTAATAAAAAACATCATGCGCGCGAAGCCGCTGACAAATATTATGCGAAAATGAATTTGTTAGTTTATTTCGTTTCACGCTTTACTCAAAAAGATCTCAGTGAAATTTTGCGTTCATATGCCTGTGTCAGAGAAATATATAAAAATACTATTTATCTCGGAATAAAATTTATTTTTTGTGACAAAAAATTAAATTAAAACATAATTTTTTTTCCTTTTTTACGCGGGTGAAGCCCCAGGTCAAAGATAGTTTTTACGTAAATTTTACGAACGAGATAATGATGCCATTCACTATGTCAGCGCATACTTGCGTCTGAAGTCTATCTGTCATAATTCAGAAAATATAATAAAATTTAAAACGATTAAATCGAACAGTGAATATAATAACGACAATAAAAACAATATTTTTAATATCTTTGTTTCTGTACATATTATATTTTAAATAAAAGTACTGGATAGCGTAGTCCGCTTATCAATTAAGAGAATACTCATTTGATAGTTTATTGCCAGAACTGTATTAAAAGGTCTCTAGTACTATTAATTTTAAAGTGCTATTCATTTATGGGAATCGCTTCAAATAATTTGAGTTTCTTTTTTGGAATTAATGCTATTAAAAATATTTCTTAATTTTTGGGCATCAATATGCTACCGAGTGACAAAATTACTTTCTAAAATCAATGGCTACAATTGACTTTGTCAATTTATCTTCTAATTCGACGGCATAATAGCACAATGAATAAGGAACAGATAGATTAATAAATAATTGATTTCTGTAAGATATAATTGGATAAAAAAGGCAATTACCAAATATAACATTTAAATATCTATATACTATCGGTACAATGCATGCAAATAGTTATTTCAATCTATGATAAGCGTAAACTAAATATTTTAATGCAATCTATGATTGGCTTAGACTGATTGTGAAATGGAGAGTAATGTCCGTTCAATTGCCAGACTAGTTAAGTGTTGTCAATTAAGGAGCAGAAGCCGGAAGACTCCAATACGAATAATATGCAAGCGCGGAAATGCCACTTGGAAAGCTTGCTAAAGATGAGACCACTTGTTGACTGATTCAATCATGGGTTAGTTTAATCAGCGCTTCACTACAGAGTAAGTAATATGACACTTAAAAAGGAAATATAGGATAAAATATTACTATGTTTTTGGAGGATGAATGAATGAAGTTTCTGGGTTCCGATAGAAGATCGAAAAGTTGCAGATTCACTGTACGCCTAGATTTCCATTCTTAACAATTAGTTAAGTTATCTTAATTTAAAGACCTTCAATCAATAATATAATTCTTACAAATAAATGAAATATAAATTAAAAGAAACTCTCACATTCACGACTTACAATCGATTTTTTTTTTAAAGAAAAATTCGTTCATCTGTTTATCAGTTTATTACCAGTTCCTGCTAACAGGCAGATAACCTTAAATATAACTTGAAAAATGTCAGAGTTATATATTGAATATGAAATGAAAACTGATTATAAACATGTTTACATAAATAAAAATATAGAACTGGCATGTATGTAGGTCGAAGATATTTACGAAAAAATGGTTTAAGGTTACACAATAAAAATAATAGAACGCAAAAGTATTGTTTTTGCCTGTCATTTATTTGTTTGTGTATCTCAAAAGAAACACTGAGGGGATTAATAATGTTTTCATTGGTTTTGATTTGTTAAGTAGGCAACATTCGACACGAAAATACCACTTGGATTTCCTTCTTTTTTTGAGTTTCGTGCCAAGAAGGTACAAAATGAACCTTTATAATGTAACGCCTCTGTCCGCTTCTACACCACCTTCGATTATAAGAGACATACCTAATTTTAAAAAAATAATATTGAAGGGTCAAAAAACCAAAACGTGAAAAATTGTTTTTTCCATCTGATGAAGTAAGGTATCGTTTGAAAGTGCTTTTATAGCTTTAGGAAAATATTTTATTATTATTTTATGTTGCATCGGTTTAGAGACATAACTAAACCACTGCAAGGAAATTTTGTGCCCTCACCCTCTCCCCCCCCCCCTTCTACATCACTAAACTGACGTGATTTAGCAAGAATTATAGAAGAACTAGAGCTATATACACACATTTGAAGATACGGATTCCTCTAATCAAGGTATACTAGCACTTTATCCGTTCATTAGAAATGTTAAATGTTTAAGTGGTCAAATATCTTCCATGCCAAGTAAATAACGTGTTGCTTAGGTGTAACAAAGAGTCGAAATAATAAACAATCCAAAATTATTTTTCAGACTGATGAACCATTCCAGTATGGACGCGTAGAAATTATAAAGGTTCCCTAAAAATCAGGCAGGTAAGACAGTAGCAGGAAAATTTTTATTACAGGAAATATGGAGAATTATTGGATGACTTCAGATTGTTAAGGAGAATAAAAAATAGGAAGCCAAGGTGAACGTGAAACTAGAATTGCGATAGTTCATTGTTATTGCAATTGTCCCATTTATTATTTTAGTGTCACATTCATTATTATTGCAAGTGTCACATTCATTATTGCAAGTGTCACATTCATTATTATTGCAATTGTCACATTTATTATTATTGCAAGTGCCACATTCATTATTGCAAGTGTCACATTCATTATTATTGCAATTGTCACATTTATTATTTTAGTGTCACGTTCATTATTATTGCAAGTGCCACATTCATTATTGCAATTGTCACATTTATTATTTTAGTGTCACATTCATTATTATTGCAAGTGTCACATTCATTATTGCAAGTGTCACATTCATTATTATTGCAATTGTCACATTTATTATTTTAGTGTCACATTCATTATTATTGCAAGTGTCACATTCATTATTGCAAGTGTCACATTCATTATTATTGCAAGTGTCATATTTATTATATTTATATGCAAAGATTTGTTTTCAATTATAATCAAAATACCATTGAAGAAGAGATGTTTTTATTAATATTCTAGAAAGTTAAACTTATTGATAGAAGCCTTCAGACTTGCATTTTAAAAGTTTTATGAATAAGTCTTTTTAAAATTTACTGATCTTCCTCATATGTACACTCGAAGGGCTGGACTATTCTAAAGAGTAGTCCAATCTTTGGAAAAGTTGAAGAAACAAATCATTGTAAATTATCTTGACAAACGTTTTTGAATAAAGTTCATGCTTTTGTTTGTTTTTTGTAATTTTTAGTCTAATAAGTATTTATGGTCAAAATATATATACGTTAGTTTGTGTATTTCAAAATATACAAGTTAATATTTCATTATGATTTAAACTACGCCTGAGAAGTTTAAATAAAAGAAAATCGAGTTGGCTTGTATAAATATCGACTGGACTTGGTCTGTGCAAAAATCGAAATTGGATTAATGGATGTACTATCCAAACTTATTTTGCCATTATGCCGTTTCTTTTTGTTTTTAGATTCGTTTATGTTCATTTAAATATATTTTGTTATCAATACACTGAACGAAAATTTAAATACTTTCTTGTATTGAAATTTTTGTTCAATGTATTGGTTTTCTGGAGTGGCTCTGTACACTACTCGTTATACGTTTCCTACGAGCATAGCACTCTGACCACAAATCGATTCTATCATTCTCAAAGTGTTCTTGGAATTTACTTATTGTGAGAGCAGCTAATACTTCCACTGGGTACTTCAACCTCTGGAAAGCGAATGCTACATCATTCGTAACCATCAAAACGCAGAATTGAAATAATGTTCAAATGCATTTTTATCGCTTCACAGATTTTCAATTTTCATTATCTCATGTTCGCCCTTTTTATATTCATCAATCATCATAGCCTTACAAGGTTTCTAAGGTTTCAGAGACTTCTCGTGAAACTTTGCAGGTGGATGCCGCAGACAGATATCTGAATTAGAAAAAAAATATTAATGTACCTCTCCATATGCTTGATTATTTAAGAGTAAAAATATTTTCCGCTCTCTACAACGAACATCGTTGGATAATCTTTTAATTGAGCTTTCATAGACTATTTTCTTTGTTTAATAGTCTCACTTGCGGAATGTTAAGTTTTGAAATGGTTAACATGCCCTCAGGTACTTTTCGGACCGATGCACGAAAAAATCTAAAAACTGTCTTGTAATTAGTGTGGTTTTAGGATTTATTTGTAGCTACTTCGTGCACTTTGCGTCCATAAAATTTGTTTTGTGAAGTAGTACTTAGGTAATGAACCTTTTACATTTTCTGACACGCACTCTGCACGCTTTTTAAAATGTTTTTAGAGGCACTTGTCACAATTTACATAGAATTAATATTCCACAATTTTCCAAGGAAAGATGTTACGTATTTGCAGAATTTAACCACTCAGTTCCCAAACGTATTATTTTAGTGCTTGATATATATTTTAGTGCTTGAATTTGTCGTTCGATTATTACCTAATAACTTGATACATGATTAACTAATCGACAGCAGTAAGCAAGGACATCGTAATTCACTTTTTGCAATTTTTCAGGCGAATGTGATCAAGTTTCTAAATTTCATACTACAGTGCTGAACTCTGATATTTGTTTACAACCCTTTTTATTACTAAAAACACTTATTAAGAAGACAATACTGATGTATATAAATATATATATATATATATATATATATATATATATACATATATATATATATAAATTAAATTACAATGTTCTTCCCTAGTGTTGTAGTAATATTTATCATAGTTCACATAAGGTTAGACTAGGTTACAGAAGAATATATGTTATTATTATCCATAGATAATTATTATACAGTAAAGTCGCGCAATTTCTTCAAAAATAGCCGAAAACTACTTTTTCTTTCCGATAAATGGGGTTATTGCCGTTTAATAATTTAATTAAGGTTATCTGCGTTAAATCTAATAAAATCAACCATTCCAAGTGCGTCAAACGTCATAATTATACATTGTGCTAAATAATTAGGTAGTTCAAGTTCACTCTGTTCCACAAGTTGCTATGGTCACCTCCACTTTAACGCTTTAAGTGGATAAATAAATTAATTTGTATATTAGTTCGTGTGTTATTTCATCTTCAACAAAAATACAATACGAACCGAAGCAGGTTTATGTTTATATGATCAATAGGTCTTTATTTTTAACATTCAATTCTATGTGAGCGGAATTACTAGTAACAGCTACGGAAACCAATATACTCAGACCGGTGTGTGTTCATTTATAGAGTGCTCTTATAACTTCGTCGTATCCGTTGGTACATTAGTCACAGCTTCACAATTCCTAGTTATTTAGATGAATTAATGTCTAGCATAATGTAAACAAATAAGTGCTTTAACGTAACATACATGTGGAGCGAAATCTCACTCACCTCATTGAGTGTATTGACAATTAGACAGGTCTTTCAAAATGTAACTGAATTTCCAGTTACCATTCATCATTTTAATTACATTGTTGGTATTCTTCATTATATTGTAGGCACAATGTCTCTACAACCATTCGTTCCCTCTTATAATTTAACTATAGACTAGAAAAATCTGAAAGAAAGTTTTTGACTAAAATTTCCAATTGGAATTATTTCAATCAGCCAGCTGAATTGATCCCTAGTTCACCTGAAACTAACAGATTTACCCAAAAAAATGTGAAACATTCAAATTCTTTCATCACTAGCTGCGTCCAGACAGATATAATACTGGTATGCGTTTGGCATCACTTAGCCCTTTCGAAAGGTGCACTTTTCGGTTTGAGCAACCAAACTAGGTTAATAAAGAAGTCTAATTAGAAATTATGTAAAATATGCAGTGGTAAACCCACGGGCACCATCGAAATTAAATACTCTAAGACATCATAAGATCACCATAGGAGTCAAAAATTCGTGTCAAAGTGAAAAATGTAAGGGTTAAATGTAAGGGTAAAAGGAACGACAGTTAAACAGGAAAGTACGTGTTATAAATTGGTTACATAAATCATATTTTCATTATATTGTTAACTAATGTTTAATCGACTTCTGAAAATAAGGATTACGTTTTTTAAAATCCAAATTAATTTATCCAACTGACTAAATCGTGGTCAATAACCTGATACGGAGAAAAATGTGTGTGTGAAAATAATCACGCAACCAAAATTAAACAAACTAATCTATAATGTCAAACAACCTACACATGACAACGACAACAATACGAGGTCTATATTTTTACTACGCGTGTATGGTTTCTATACTCTATCGTCGTCGAATCTGCCAGTAATATATAGGGTACAAGGAAAAAAATAACTTTTTAGGCTAAATCTTTAAATTACTGTACCAATTTTGGTCAAAACCAATGAGTATGGTGCCTGTCTATCAAAAGTAAGAGTCCGGTAGCCGTGAGGAAACAAACTAACTATAATATCAAACAACCTAACCATGATAACGACAACAATACGAAGTCTATCTTTCTACTATGCGTGTATGGTTTCTATACTCTATCGTCGCCGAATCTGCCTGTAATATATATGCTACAAGGAAGAAAAATAACTTTTTAGGTTAAATCTCTAAACTACTGTACCAATTTTGATCAAAACCCATGAGTATCTCCCAAAAATAAGAGTCCGGTAGCCTAAAATTAATTCGTCTCTATTGACGTTTTCTCAAATTTTTGCCTGACACGGATTTCAAGGAATATATCTCGAGAAACTTATGAAAATCCGAATCCGGAAATATGTCATATTATACCGCCGAGTAAAATGAAACATATGAGTCAAAGAAGAATCTACTTCAAAAGAAGCATTTAA